>CP126896.1:87497500-87937500 GCA_030440675.1 Furcifer pardalis
CTTAAGGGTTCTCCAACTGGAACAGCAATTGGAACACAACAGGTGTAGCTTATTGATGAGGTATCTCCAAGACTTTGCTTAAAAACCCCAAACCAGGCGTGCTGGCCATACAGGCCTGCTGTACTACCACAGTTCCTAAAAAGGCCTGCCAGCTGCTAGGCATTTTTAGGAACTGTGGTAGTACGTCAATATAGGTAAAGGTATTAAATACACATTAAAATACACACAGACACAACACATCCAAAGGTGAGTCACTTACCCTGGGGAGCAGGCTATAGGGAGCTTCAGGTTAGTAGTTTCTCTTCCTTCTCCCCACTTGGGAGGACAGCAAGGAGGCCAAGCACTGTAGCCATGCATGCACACCAAGTGCTTGGCGCACATTTACAGTGGGGGAACCAGTGAAAAGGTAAGCCCCGAAGGTGGTTCCCCCCAAAAGCTGCTACTGGTTCTCCGGGACACTGGGAAAAGTTACTACTGGTTATGGCTACTGGTTATGGCGACCTGGTGTGAACCTGTTACATCCCATCACTGCATGAAAGGAACCTCATCCAGGTGTCCCCTGAGCAGAATTTCTCCAGCAAAAATCCTTGCAACCCAGAATAATTTCTGACATGAAATAATGGTTTTGTTATTGTTGTAGTAGTAGTATACAAATCATCCATTTAGTTCACAAAGACTGGAATAAAATTAACAGTTCAAGCCCTAACCAAGGACCTAAGAACTGTTAAGGTAATGTCTGAGTATACATGCAGTTCCCAGTAGAGTTGTTTTCTGGAGAGTTAGAATGTTCAAGTCCGATAAGTCCAAGATTTCCAAATATCAGGGGAGTCCTTTGGGTATTGCTCTAAGGCCTCCAATCACTATGGGTACAACAGCAGATTTCCTTCTGTATAGACGTTCGACTTCAATTTGCAATCACAATATTTTGTGATTTCTCCCATTGTTTGTTGTTGTTGTTGTGCCAGTTGATATGAGAGACTAGATTAAGCTTCTGTTGCCTCAAGACATGTGGATGCATTACCCTTTATGGGAGGCCATGTCAAGGAAGTGAACACTTTTCCACTGGCTATTTATAATGTTATGTTATGTTGCAAATTAGCTTAAACTGTTATGTATAATTTAAGGAAATATATAAGAATGCCTTATTTCACCATGAGCCACTTAAGCTTAGTAAAATTGCAACAGAGATGGTACTTCTATGAAAGAGTTAGTTTGTTGTCCAGTTTAATCACAATGTGGACTGTTTTGTCCAATATGGTCAGAGGTCTGGTGTCAGTATATGATATATCATGCTCTCCTAAGGGAACATCACATATTACTACCTAATTCACACATACCATATGAAGTCCCACCAGAATCTATGCACTAAGAAGAATTCTATGTACAACAGTCTACAGAAAAAAGTAATGGCATTTTTGCATCTACAGAGTGCTGCCTCTTTATGAGTGGAGCATTTTTTTAAGCTTTCATTTATTGTGTGTTGCTGTTTGTCTTTTTTTGTTGACCTTTCTTGTAGTGTGGAAGAGACAATCACAATAGCTGTAATACTCCTTCTGTCCAAAGAATACAGTGATACTTAAGGCAAAAAACAGATAACATTAGGGAATTTGAGGCAAACATTTGCATCAGATAACGTTCTGTTAACGTTATCTGATGCAAATGTTTGCCTCAAATTCCCTGAGGCGTGGCTTGGGAGAAAGGCAAACTGGTTAGTCCTGTTCTCTTTCTCCCAAGGTTGAACAATCTCAATAACAATCACAGCAACTGACCCTTAGCAAGCCATGGTGGGTGGCCTGATTCTGAAAAGAAAAAAGTTTTCCTAGCTTCTGTTCGGAAAGCTGCTGTCTGGCTTGCTAAGGAACATAGCAATGGAGGAGGATTATTAAGAGAGGCTTGGGACCTTTTCCCAGCCTCTCTTAAGAACCCCCCCCCCCAACCTGGATAGCTAAGCCCCTTAGCAAGCCAGGGGCGGCTGATTCTGAGCAGTAGCTAGGAAAACTTTCCTAGCTTCTGTTCAGAAAGCCTCCGTCTGGCTTGCTGAAGGACTTAGCGATCCAGGTTGGGGGGGGGGGTTTCTTAAGAGAGGCTGGGAAAAGGTCCCAAGCCTCTCTTAATAATCCTCCTCCATTGCTATGTTCCTTAGCAAGCCAGGCTGATTCTGAAAAGAAAGACAAACTGATTAGTCCTGCTCTTTTTCTTCCAAGGTTGAAGGATCTCAATAACAATCACAGCAATTGATCCTCAGCTAAGCCCCTTAGCAAGCCATTGGGAGGGGGGGTTGATTCTGAAAAGAAAACAGTTTTCCTAGCTTCTGTTTAGAAAGCCTCCGTCTGGCTTACTAAGGGACATAGCGATTGGGGGGGGGCTTCTTAAGCGAGGCTTGGGACCCTTTCCCCAGTCTCTTAAGAATCCCCCCTGCCTGGATAGCTAAGCCCCTTAGCAAGTGGGGGGGGGGGCTAATTCTGAACAGAAGCTAGGAAAACTTGGGGAAAGGGTCCTAAGCCTCTCTTAAGGACCCCCCCCCCGGCCTGGATAGCTAAGTCCTTTAGCAAGCCAGATGGAGGCTTTCTGAACAGAAGCTAGGAAACTTTTTTCTTTTCAGAATCAGGCCCCCTAGCCTGGCTTGCTAAGGGGCTTAGCTGAGGATCACTTGTTGTGATTGTTATTGAGATCTTTCAACCTTGGGAGAAAGAGAGCTGGACTTACCAGTTTGCCTTTCTTTTCAAAATCAGGTCCCCCACCCGGCTTGCTAAGGGACTTAGCTATCCAGGCAGCATCATTGGAAAAAACATCTGTCAGCAAAAAGAGGGAGCAGATCTTTTAAAACAGTACTTTATAAAGTTTTCAAATGTTTAAAAATGCTGTATGGCTTTGTTCCCCTAAATTCAGAGTGGTCTGGCATGTTTTTGTAATGTATTTACCCTTTAGACAATTATTTCTTAAAGTTCTTTAAGGTTCCAGCACATTTCCTTGACTTTCCCTTGTAGTCTGTGTTGTTTACAATGTATCTCTATGGAGTTGACGTTATCTGAGTCCTCTGTATAGGATTTTAACGATATCTGATGCATGCATCGGATAAGGCTAAAAATCAGATAACGTTAAGACTTGTGGAACCAAGTCTTAACGTTATCCGAGGACTGCAGTGGCTCAAGTCACTAAGACGCTGACTGGGAGGCAGAAGGTCAGCAGTTCGATTCCTGAGTATTGCAGGACGGAATGAGTTCCCGTCTCTATCCCAGCTCCTGCCAACCTAGCAGTTCGAAAGCAAGAAATTGCAAGTAGATAAATAGGGACCACTTCGGTGGGAAGGTAACAGCATTCCATGCACTCTGGTGTCTAGTCATGCGTGGCACATGACCATGGAAACGTCTGCAGAAACAGACAGCGCTGGCTCTTCGGCTTAGAAACAGGTGACCACTGACCCCTAGAGTCGTATATGACTGGCTTTCGCGCAAGGGAAACCTTTACCTTTACTGTACACTTAATTTTGCTATTTATTATAAAACTATAGTTTTGTGTTTGTTTATGGCTTTACATGTAGCAAATACTAACACATTTATTTATGTAGCAATGAACACCAGCTTTCGGTTCTTGTTGTAGAGTATGTTCATAACACATACTTCCTCTGGGAAACCTCCCTAATTTATTTATATTTTTAAATTTTGTGGCAGATAGATATTGATATATTTTAAAACTCCATAAATATGCCAAACAGTACAATTTGATATGCTAACTAAATTGTTAATGAAGCATTTTATTTTGCTAAACAAGTAAAATATTTTTAGATATAATGTGAAAATATGTTTCAATTTTCCACAACATTTCTCAAGTATTTATTTTCCTTGAAAAGCCCTGGGGGAATAACTGTTCTTCCCAATGCCTTCAGGATTTTTGGAAACTTTATATCATTAAATGGAAAATATTCCATGTAAGAATGTAATGACATTTCTGAACAATCTTAAAACACTTGATTGTGACTGTCAATAAAAAGATTACTGGTTATAGTACTAGTGCAGGTACAGGATATGGATGGGATAGAAAAATGAATATTGTAGTGAAGAATCACCATGAAAGGCAATGTTTTCCATACTGCAATGGATAACTGGTATTAGCGGCAATGAGAGGAAAGTACCTGCATCAGCAGAAAAAGCAGCTGTCTAATGACAGCTGCAAAGAGACAGCATCATAGACTTTCTTGAATCATTGACAGAAAGTGTTGTAAATAAAGATGTCATGTTCCCAGTTGGTTTGTCAGGGAACTGGAAAGGTCACTATCCAGCAAATTATTATATGTTTATCGCCCAACTTTGTTTTTCCTTCGTAGAAGTTAAAGGTGAAAATATACTCCATCCTCATACCTTGTTTTTAAAACAGAATCATAGAAGAAATTATATCAAAAATACTACTATACATGAATCCATTTGCTATGTATTTGGCATACATTAAATATTTCACAATTATATAATGAGTATTCCATTCTACTATGGTTGATAGCTTATCTGCAATATGTAATTCCTCTATGGCAAAAAAATATTAATTGCTCTCAGTTCATCATTCCAGTTCTTCATTTTTCCTCTTTTAAATCTATAATTTTATAAGCATTTCTTTTAGCCCAGTGATGTCTCTTGTGGTTAATCTTAAAATACTTCCAAAATATTTGGAATTTGAAAAGTCCCCTAGCTGCTCAGTCAGAATTTTTAGTTCTTGGGAGAAGGACAACAGTTGTTATTGAAAGTGATGTTGCTTTGACCTATAATTGTGCAAACCTCCTTCTAAATCTAATAAATCTGTGTTGCTTGCCCATGAAAATGTTTTATTTGACATGATCCACTTCCACAACTATCCTTAACTATTTTTGAAAATATTTTTTATAATTATGAAATATTGAATCAAACCACAAATCAACATGTCCAAATTCCTGTCCTTTGTATTATGTAGGCTTTCTTCACAACTTATTTACCAGGTTCAAAAAATACAAACCAAACAGTATAAAGGTGATATCAATGGTGACATAGTAAGGAAATTTATCCTACCTTCATATAATCTCTCATGCTATGCAGAATACATAGATATTGATGTGTCTTGTGGATATATGGTGATCTTTTTTTATCATTATGGTTGAGTATTTCTGCACATTCTGCCATGTTTCTCTAGGATAGCTTGAAGATTTCTCAAATTGCTACCATCTTACATACTGATTTTGATTGTTAAGCATATCAACTTATTATTTGAATTTGTTTGGTCTTAGTTATGGGCAATTTTCAGCAATGCCCTAAGAACCAAATACTGTACAGTCAAACCTCGCATAAAGAGCGCCTCGCTTAAAGAGTAACTTGCTTAAAGAGCAGAATTTTCTCTGAATGTTTCCTTCGCTTAACAAATAAAACCAACCAAAAACTCGCTTAACAAATAAATCAGGGTTCGCAATCCCCCCACCCCCGCAAATTGGTCATTTACAATGGTGTTTTGCTTAAAGAGCAAACTCGCTTAAAGAGCAATCCTGTGGAACACAATATGCTCTTTAAGCAAGGTACAACTGTAATTCAAATCAACATGAAGGAAGAGTTGTTCTATAAACATATCTGTCATGGAAACGGAATTGTTCAAAAATAGCTTTAACACTTGATGAAGTTTTGGTAGCTTGATATCCCAACAGTGTAGCAATAAACTTGTTTGTCTGTTCCATATTATGCATAATTGAAGAACATATAGATGAAATGGAACACTGAGCCTTAAATATTGCTTGTCTGGTCAACTGGAGATGAAAATATGCAAGGATGTAATTGTGTATAAAGAAATTTGCTTATGTAAACACACTGGTGGTGTTGATGTGTGTCAAAGTAAAAGTAAAAAGTGTTTTGGTACTCTAAAGACTTTCTTGTTCTTCTTCTTCTTCTTCTTCCGCCATATCCATTCCAGATATTGGCTATTACTGTGCCAACAGTCTTCCTGTTCTTAACTCCTTGGAACAGTCCATAAAACTAAATTTACTAGCTGCAAATTGTATTTTGTCTGTGACTTACTTTGCACATTCTGTTTGGTTACTCCTTTTTATATGTAGTTCCCAAAGTAATACTTTTACCTTGGGATACTCCTCAGTTTTTCGCAGTGTCAGGCTGCCCAAGGACTACTTTTACCCTTGGGAGCAGTGGTGGGCAGCAACAGGTTCGCACCCCCCTGGGATGGGGTAGCAAAATTGGGTGGCCTCTAGGCAGGGTGGTGTTGAAATTGGGGTGGCCTTCGGGTGGGGGTAGCGAAATTGGCTGGCCACGCCCACCTCCGTGCCCTGCCCCATCAGGTTTTGTCCCTACAAGTGGTTCAAGGTCTCCCTTGTTCAAAAGCCAGTCATATCTGTCTAAAGGGTGCAGTGCTCATCTCTATTTACAGCCAAAGAGCCAGTACTTCCTGTGTTTGCAGATGTATACATGGCCATATGGCAAGCATGACTAGATCACCCATGACATAGGCTCCGCCCATAACGTAGGCTTCACCCATGACATAGACTCTGCCCACGGTTTGATAGCAAAATTTTTTGCTGCCCACCACTGCTTGGGAGTATAGAAGCATAATAGCCCAGGGATAAATATGATATCTGATATTCTTTACCAGGAATACTATGACTCAATTTTTTTCTCAATGTGTGATCAGTAGTCCAATTGGGGAGACTGCTCACTTGATTTGGTCATTACACTGCTCATTGTTTGAAGGACTGCAGTTTAATTTGACAGGAAGAAATAGTAATTTAGCAAAAAAAAAAAAGGAGGGGTCAAGCTGTAGCTCTGAGAAATGGGTTTTATGGAGATTGGAGGTACAAATGAAGCCTTCAGTAAGGAGTCAATATATATTACCAGTGTTTCTTATCCTGTTGTAAAACATTTCTAATAGTTCATGCTATATTTTATTTATTCAATATGTATACTACTCTCCATCAAAGAGGACTGCTACCAGTGTTTACATGTAGGAATGTTCTGGAGTATAGAGACCTCATGAATTGGATTTGAAACAGCTGATCAATATTATTTGGGCTAACACTAACATATTGTATAAATATCTCTAACAGTTAATAGTGCTTGTGGAAATGTCATTGGGGAATCGTATCTCAATCTAAACTAGATCCAACTTGGATGGTTGTATATGCTGAGACTTACAATGTAGAAGGTAACAAGTTCTTGCAAACACATCCAGCACACATTGTTGGCAGACTTTATGACTTGCATATGCTATGCAATATATAGCAGAGATTTGTGTTGAAATTGTAAGGTATTCAGTCCATATCTTTATTTAGTATTATTGGCTCATTGTTCACAGCAGTTTCATATCTGAACAGTATAGCTGCTGTCCTATGAAGACAGTTTAAACTTTGCCAGTTGAACACTTATTGCTATGACTAGGATTTTTATGGCATGGCTTTTCAGATGCATATATGCTTGAATAATTAGAATACTGTATATGCAATTGCTTGAGAAGTGCTTTTTGAAGAAAGTTTCTTACCTATCTTAATGTACATTGTTTTGGGAGCCCTTACAGTTTGAAAAGTGACTAAGAAATACTTCTAGTAAATATATATTTTCTGTGTCTTGGTTTTTCAGGGTAAATACTATCCTGAGTCCTGAAACATATGATTCAGTAGAATGTCTAATGCATGGGTAGGCAATGTGAAGTGTTCTGATGTTGATGATCTGCAATTCTCAGTGGTCATCTCCATTAGCTATGCTGGCTAGGGTTGGTGAGAGTTAAAGTCCAATAGCATCTGGAGGGCTGAACTTTTCCACTCTTGGTCTGATGCAACTGTAATAATATCTTGGAATGAAACTAACAACTAGATTTTATGCCTAGTTAATGATTAGTGACCATTTTTGCCCTTGTTTATATAAAATAATTTTTTACACCTAGTACATAAAGTAATGTGTTTGCAGTAAAGTCAGTTCATTTGCAACTTGTTCAAATTCCATTCTTCTGTTTTTACAGAATGCTGTCCCAACTTACTGAGGGATGAAATTCACGCTTGTCAATTAAATAATGGGATATGTGAGAGCTGTGAGATAAATTTGTTCTGTGGATTGCACAAAAATGACTTTTTAATCAATGAATTGGAATATGTCCAAGCTAGGTGTTTTGACATGGTATCTTATTAGACATAGACAGCAAATAATGCTAATTCTCTCTCCTGCCCATAATTTCAGTGAGGGCTTAATGGCCAAGCTGAGTGATCAAAAGAGTGGTTGTACCATCTCTGATCCATTTTGCTCCTAAAATATAGTATTTGAGTGTCTCCTAGTGTTGTTCTGCAAAAACAAATTGAGGTGGAAAGTGGCTGGTGAAAGAAAGACATTCTGCTTGTGTCATTGAGTTTCTCTTTTTTCAAATAGTCTGAGCTTCAATCTTTCCTCTGCAAATACTAACTACACGATGGCTGAAATTTTCTTACATAAAATTGTGGGACACACTGGGGAATTGATGACCCAGTTCCTCCTTAAGTTACATTGATTCAATGAGTGGCTCTAGTTGTGATTTACTATGGCGTAGTATGTTGCAGTTAGAGCAGGCCCATTGAATCAGTGGAATTTATAGAGGAATTAACTCACCAAATCCCCTCTGGCTCTCTGGTCCTGTTGTAGTGTCACCTACAACATTAAACAACAGGATTTCAATGAAGAGATCAATAGGACCTTATATCAAATGTGAATTCATAGGTTTATGGAAGCAGTCCAAAATATGTTTTACACTCATTTTACTTTTTAAAAAAGATTTCTCATGTTTGTTTTATATCATGCCAGGGATTCTCAACCTATGGCCTGTGGCCCAGGTTCAGCCCACGGCACCAAATTATCCAGCCTCCGACCTAACTCCAGCTGCTGCCACCAAAATCATCAGTGGACTCATTTATGGCTGTCATTAACACGTTTACTACAGCCATAAATGAGTCAGTGGCCACTGTAAACACATTTACTACATCCGTAAATGAGTCAATGGCCATCATAAACATGTTTACAACAGTCACAGATGCCTTTTACAACAGTGTTTACGTCACGGCAACCACCAGTCTGGCCCGCTTAGCTGTCTGAGGGAGTGTGGTCTGGTCCATGACTATAAAAGGTTGAGAACCCCTGTACAGTCAAACCTCGCATAAAGAGTAACTCGCTTAAAGAGCAGAATTTTCTCTGAATGTTCGCTTCACTTAACAAAAAAACCCCCAAAAACTCGCTTAACAAATAAATCGGGGTTCGCAGTCCCCCCCCGCCCCCCACAATTGGTTGCTTACAATGGTGTTTCGCTTAAAGAGCAAACTCGCTTAAAGAGCAATCCTGTGGAATGCATTATGCTCTTTAAGCAAGGTACAACTGTATTATGCTATGTGTATTATTTCTTAAGTTTCTTGGAAGAATAGGGTGCAGTCAAGTAACTAAACATTTTGTTGTTCAGCCACTCTGTTGAGTTCAACCCTTTGCAACCATAGCATGCCAGGCTCCTCTGTTATCCGCCATCTTCTGGAGTTTACCCAGATCTATGCCCACTGCATCAACTATGCTGTCCTATCTCATCCTCTGCTGCCCCCTTCTCCTTTTGTCTAGCATCAGGACCTTCTCTAGTGAGTACTCTCTTCTCATTTGGTGGCCAAAGTACTTGAGCTTCAGCTTCAGTATTTGACCTTCCAAGGAGCAGTCAGGGTTGATTTCCTTTTGAACTGACTGATTTGATCTCCTTGTAGTCCAGAGGACTCTCAAAAGTCTTCCCCAGCACCACAGTTCAAAGACATCTATTCTTCTGCACTCAGCCTACCTTATGGTCCAGCTTTCTCAGCTGTACAATACTACTGGAAATACCATTGCTTTAACTATGTGGACTTTTGTTGGCAGAATTATGTCTCTACTATAAGCCTACCTGTGAACATATCCACCCACAGGAAACTTTTCCATATGAGAAAGCTTTGAGGCAGCAGAGTGAAACCTTCACAAGATGATTTTGAAGGTCTGCTTTATTAGATATAATTATTTCTAAATATGCAGTGCCATTTTTTCCACACACACCCCAAATTAGAACAAAGCTTTGGGCGAGGTTGGCAATCCAGATTATCTCCTGATGCAAAAGGCAACAGGAAATATCTGCCATTGGCAACTGTATCTATCGGTATATGCCTAGTTCAGATTGTCTCTGATGTTTAGTTTTCTTTTTTAAAATTAACATCATTGCAAGCACTTTTTGAAATAACAGGCATAATTAATTTCTTAAATGCAGATTTTTGGAATATTGTCCTAATAAGTAAAAGCAAATTTCAGCCAGCTAGATTTAAAGAAAATTGATTTAATAACAACTAATGTTTATCTGGCCAGGTTATCCTGCTATCGTAATAGAGTACACCAACACACTGCCTGACACTCAACGTCGATTGTCAGGCAGTGGTTAACTAACCTGACCCCCCTGAGGACGAACTGGCTTGGGTGCCGAAGTCCACAGGGAAAGTGATCATCCCCAAGTAGATTAAATACCACTTGAATCCATCTTGATGGAGGGCAGCAGCTTCATCACTACTGGCCTGGGGCTGAGGAGGGCTCTGTGTGCCAAAAGGGGTCAGGAACAGAAAGGAACTTGCAGAATTGGATCAGTGGTATGGGTGTCATGCTACAACGTGGAAAGCAGATGAAAGGTCACTGCTCTATATTTTCATGACAGTCTTCATGGCTAATCGCCATGAGGATCACCATTATTCAGATTTGGATACAGCAGAAGAAAAAGAACTAATGTGTAAGTATGTATATGATTTGTCTCTTGTATTTCCTAAGTTTGGTTATCATGGTTGTCTACAGTGCAGCACCATTACACTGGTGTTGCTCCACAGTTCGAAGATGAGAAAACAGGATAGAATCAAAGGGAGAAAAATAAAGAGAAATCCCTTTAAGATTGGTTTTATTTTGATCTCTGAATAACTAGCCTTTTTCACATCTTTGGATGTAGAACTGTTCTTCTTTGAAGGAAATCTGGAGATTTTCTTTTGTTTGTTGAAGAGTTTTGACTCTTCATTATATACAAATCTTTTTTAAGGGGGGGAGGGAGAGAATCATTCTGAGTAATGTGGATGTTTAGTTGAAGTGCAAAACTTCTCCAAGCTTTGTCCTAAAGTCAATTTTCAAACTTGCAACTTGTTCTGACCTTTTTCTAAATGGAGTCAAAATTTCATGGCTCAATAAATATAATGAATATGTTGGCCTTCTTTGGTAATAGGTTTCTGAGTTTTATGATGAAGTAAATGCTGGGCTTGGTGCTTAAATTCTTCAGAGTGATTAGAAAGTCCCTTTAGGCTTCTTTCTTGGCTGCTTATTTTTGGTATTTGGATTGGAGTTGTATTCTCAGTTGCTATCTACTTAAACTATAACGACTTACTATTTGAGCTATTAATAGCTGAGATTGTTCATTATTTAACATTGATGATTTGTTGTTAATTTATCAATACTGTGATTCATTTTATTAACCTTACACTCATTTTTTCCAAGGTTATAAAATATAACAGTGTAGGAAGGTACACACTAGTGTATCTATAATACACAGCTGGGACTGCGTTGGCTCAAGTGGTTAAGATGCTGAACTCGCTGCCTGAAAGGTCAGAGTTTGATTCCAAAGTACTGCATGATGGAGTGAGCTCCCATCTCGGTCCCAGCTCCTGTCAACTTAGTTGTTCAAAAGCAAGAAATTGCAAGTAGATAAAAGGGTACCACTTTGGTGGGAAGGTAAACAGCATTCTATGCACTCCGTCGTTGAGGCATGCCTACCACATGTCCACGGAAACATCTGCAGACACAGTCAGCACTGGCTCTTTGGCTATAAACTGAGATGAGCACTGAACCCTAGAGTGAGATACGACTGGCTTTCAAGCAAGGGTGACCTTTACCTTTACCTATAAAACAAAGTTATAGCAGTTTTGATACCATTATAGCTGTCTTGGATCCATTGCATGGAATCCTGGGAGTTGCAGTTTGGTGCATTCTTTTCTAGACCACTCTGGTTCATTCACCTGAACTGCAACAGATAATACTAAGTACAGTAAAACCTCATATAACACTAAAACCTGGTTCCACAAGTCTTCGTGTTATATGATTTTTAGTGTTATCTGATCCTCTATGGGATCCATAGAGATACATTGTAACCACACAGGCTTTCGCGGTTGTTATCTGAAGCATCCCATAGGATCTTAATGTTATCTGATACAATTCTTCCCCCCAGATTCCTTGATGTTATGCGATTTTAGTGTTATTCGATACTAATGTTATATGAGGTATTACTGTATCTCACAAAACTATAAATCCTAGCATGAGATGGTTTTGGGCATGCTTTGTGGATTTTTTAGGATGAAGCACAGCAGAGATTTTCGTTTACTGAGTACATCTTCCAGCCATCATCTGTCCTGGCTCTTCTCGATCTCTCAGCGGCCTTCGATACCGTCGATCATGGTATCCTTCTGGGAAGGCTCCAAGGATTGGGGATCCAGGGCACGGTGCTGGCCTGGTTCTCCTCATTTCTAAGGGGCAGGACCCAGTCGGTGTGGCTGGAGAGTGAGAAGTCCAGCCCTAGGCCCCTTCAATATGGGGTGCCTCAGGGCTCAGTACTCTCTCCTCTCCTATTTAACATCTACATGAAGCCACTGGGTGAGATCATCCGTTCCCACGGGGTGAGGTATCACCAATATGCAGATGATACCCAGTTATACATCTCGGCCCGTGGGGACCCAAGCGGTGCAGTGGAAGTCCTTTCCAGGTGCCTGGAGGCTGTTAAGGTTTGGATGGGGGAAAACGGGCTACAGCTGAATCCCGGCAAGACTGAGTGGCTATGGGTAAGGGGCCCTGTGTTATCATGGGAGCTACCAGCTTTGGTTCTGGATGGGGCATTTCTGCCCCAAACAGACCCGATACGTAATCTGGGGGTCCTCCTGGACTCACGACTACTGTTTGAAGAGCAGGTGGCAGCCGTGGCCAGGAGGGCTTTTGCACAACTTTGTGTAATATGCCAGTTATGCCCACTTTGGTCACCTCCAGACTTGATTACTGTAATGCGCTCTACATGGGGCTGCCCTTGGTGACCATTCGGAGACTGCAGCTGGTCCAAAATGCGACAGCCCGGATAGTGATGGGGTACGGGCGTTATGCTCGTGCCTCACCACTGCTCTGGGAGCTGCACTGGTTGCCAGTATGTCTCCGGGTGCAGTTCAAGGTGCTGGTCATTACCTTTAAAGCCCTATATGGTAGTGGGCCAGGATACCTAAGAGACCGCGTCACCCTAAGAACATCTGTCCGTCCCATCAGGGCGGACCGGAGGGGCTCTCTTGTTATTCCATCAGCTAGAGAGGCGCATCTCTCGTGCACTAGGAGGAGGGTCTTCTCCGTGTCCGCCCCAGTCCTTTGAAACCTCCTCCCAACTGAACTGCGCCTACAGACAGAGCTCCTACCCTTCCGGAGGGGCTTAAAAACCTGGCTGGCGGGACAAGTGTGGGGACCAAGGAATGTAGGATCCCACACAGGGTGGCTAATTTAAGGGACAGCCTCCCTTTCTGTTCGGTTTTATCCTGTGGGGCTGTTTTATTTCCTGTTTTTTATGAACTTTTAAAGTTTTTAATTATTAGTACTCCATTGGTTTAGCTTATGATCGCATTTTATCTTGTAAGCCGCCCAGAGTCGGGTATACCCGTTTGGGGCGGGATAGCAAATGTGAGTAAATAAATAAATAACCATTCTGTGGCCTGTCATTCTGTTAATTTTAATTTAAAGAAATACTTGTCTTCAGCTGCCTGGCTTTTAGAAAGCAAGAGGCAAATGTCACACTTTTATTTGATGATGCCGAATATAAACATATATTCTCTTTTTTTATGATAACTTTCACTTCTATAGTTTGCCTCACTCTATTGTAGTTCCCAAAGCTGCTTCGTCTTCACAGTTGCTAAATTTTAAATCTTGACACAAACAAAGATGTTTATAAGAGACATGTTTCTTCGAGCTGTAGTGTAAATCTGTCAAAATTATACTGGAAAACTAGATATAGCTCTGATTGACACTGGTCAAAAATATATTATACAGTACACAGTGATGGGATGACAAAAAATCTACTACCACGCCATGACGTCACGGACGTCATGGGCGTGGCCAATGTCATGACGTCATGACGTCATGGCCGAAGCCGATGTCATGACGTCATGACGTTGTGGGCGGGGCCAAAAATAAAAATAAATAAAAAATAAACATACACACACACACCCCTCCCTCTCAGCCCACCCACCCAGACACAAATAAATAAATAAATAAATAAAATAAAAACAACCACCCACCCAAAACACAAATAAATTACCCCTCGCTTACCTTTCTTGGGACCCGGCACCCCGACTGTGTCCACAGCTGCCGCCGCCGCCAGAGCTGCCTGCACCCCTGTGGCCTCCTCCTCCTCCTCCTTTTTAGCCCGGCTCCGGCCATGGCCAGGGGCGGCGGGCAGCAGTGGCTCCAGCCGCGGCTCCAGCCGCGGCTGCCGAGCCTCCCTGGGCCATCCCCATGCCGCACCACCGCCGCCTGCATTCCTCCTCCGCCAGGCACCGCAGCCGGGCTAAAAAGGGACCGGCCCAAGGAGGAGGCCACAGGAATGTAGCCAACGGCAGCTCCGGCGGCGGCGGGCGGCGGTTGCAGGCACCCAGCCCACAGGCCGCGCCCGGCGGAGGAGGAGGCGTCAGCGGTGCGCCGCGCGTTCCCAGGGCATGGGGCTTGTCGGCAGCGGACGGCCCAGGCAGCCCTCAACGTGCCGCGGGGGAGGTGCCCTTCTCAGAGGGCTGGTGCCGCCTCCGCCGCCGCCGTCCTGAAAGCTCTAAACAATTTTTTTTAAATCGGAGCTAAAATGGCTCCAATTGACTGCGCATGTGCAGAAACTCAATCTGACGCATGCGCAATGTGTCAGATTGAGTTTCTGCACATGCGCAGTCAATTGGAGCCATTTTAGCTCCGATTTTAAAAAAAAAATTCTTTCGGTGAGGCGTCCGGAACCGGACGCCTCAAAAGTGGACTCCCCTCACGGAGAACCCTCCGGAATTGGTCCTACCGGTTCCAGGGATCCATCTGGAACCGGGGACATCCCATCACTGATTTTATAGCTTAAGTATATTTTCCTTGGATCATGTGACCAAGCTTCCAACATTTGTTTCAATTTCCTCACTACATCAGGTATCACAGGAAACCTTTATCTGAGCATAAAAATAGTAGCATAGTATAATAATGTGAAAATCATCCATCGCTTCCCATTAAGAATCTGGGACTGTGAACAATACGTGAAAGGGTAAAAGGACAATTTGAATACATACACATGGTGTAATGAGTTTAAAATAGTAGTAGCATAAGCCTTGTCATTGAGTAATATATATATATATATATATATATATATATATATATATATATATATATATATATATATATATATATATATATATATATATATATATACAGTAAAACCTTACATAAAGAGTGCCTCACTTAGAGACTGACTCACTTAAAGAGCAGAATTTTCTCTGAATTGTTGCCTTGCTTAACAACTAAAACAACCAAAAACTCGCTTAACAACTAAATCGAGGTTCACAATCCCCCTCCCCCCCGCCAGAAGTCACAATTGGTCACTTACAATGGTGTTTCGCTTAAAGAGCAAACTCGCTTAAATAGCAATCTTGTGGAACACATTATGTTCTTTAAGCAAGGTACCACTGTATCTAGGTATCACCAAGACATGTGATAAATGACCAGTACATATTAATAGTGCTGGTGAAAAAGTTTAAAACAAATGTTTTGAATTCTGTGAATTTTATAATCT
The DNA here is from genome assembly GCA_030440675.1 of Furcifer pardalis. NCBI lineage: Eukaryota > Metazoa > Chordata > Lepidosauria > Squamata > Chamaeleonidae > Furcifer > Furcifer pardalis. The sequence continues at coordinate 87,513,323 of CP126896.1, forward strand.
AGCATCTATGTTTACCATGTTTTATTTTACTTAATACCTTATTACTTGTTTCCTGTTAGTGTTATTAAAACAGTTAGTAAACATACACTTGGCATATATAGTACTCTTGTTAATTTTTTGGCACTTGTTCTTTCTTTCTTTATGCCACAGGATAATCCACAACTTTGCAAAAACATGAGTCAAACGCATTATAAATTTCCCTAAGAGAATCAACATCTTTCCCAGCTGTTTGGATGGACTGTCTAAAATCTAAGCAGATAGCTCATCTCTCAGTATAGTTTGAAGTCCTTAAGCTTTGATTTGCTGAGTTTTCTTGATGGACTGAGCCAATAGCTTATGTCTTCTTAAGTTGTTGCTGCAGTTTTTTGCCTTTATCATAAACGTAAAATGATCTGTTTGTGAAAAGACTGTGCTATATTGAAATATTTGTGTCCATTAATTCAAAAACCTGTGTCAACAAAATCCCTTTAAACTTCTCCCAAGCCAATTTTGAATGTTATTTATGGAATAAGACATCTCTGAATGATTATTGCAAATAAATTTTAACTTGTTTTGATCAATTTTAGATAGCTGCACCAAACAAGATAATAGATCTTTTAAAAAATCTCTGGTTCTATTTTAAATGTAGTTTTGGCAAACAAGGATGTTATAATTTATGAAGAAGAATGTATTTGCTAACATTCCGATTAATAGTTTCTTGTGTTTTCTCTGGCATGTCCATGTGTACCTAGTTGTAACAGCTTTAAGTATTGGCAAGCAGTTTAGCATGCAGTCTTGAGGCTGGAACTGGGCCTCTAAAGCTTTCAGTAAACTTCTTTGCTCTTTAGAAACCTTTTATATAGTCTTTATTAAATCTTAATTCACTTTTGAGAAATAGTCCTGTGTCAAATGTCTTCAAGGGGGGAAACACAGAACTGAATCTGCTGCCTTTCCCAGATATTATATGTGCCCATGTTCAAGTTTCATATGTGAAATAAGTGATAAGCTCAGTTTGCATAAGAATTGCAAAATGACAGAAGAACTATTTGAACAAAATGTTCTACAACAGGGGTTCTCAACCTACGGCCCGGGGGCTGCATGCGGCCAGTGATACAATTTCATGTGGGCCCCCACCGCTTCCAATACACCCAGAAGTGCCATGTGTGGCAGACGGCAAAATGTCCGTCCAGCCCCTCAAAGCTGTCTGGGGGAACATGACCAGGCCCCAGGCTTTAAAGGTTGAGAACTTCTGTTCTACAGTGTGATTGATATTAAGTATCTCATGAAGTGGGCTGGGTAACATGACAGCTTATATCAAATAAAACATATAAGTCTATAAAGTACAACAACAGGCTTTGTTTTATACTTTATGTAGCAATTAGTCAAACATCACCAATAAACATATTAAAAGTGAGCTATGTATGGATAACAAAGCCCATTATCCCACTACCATAGGACTTGTTCCACCTGACAGAGACCTGCATCCATTCAGGAAGCCAGCATAAAACCTTTTGCTGCTTTAGAGTACATGTGGTTATGCTCCAGATTAGAGAAATCTATGATAGGTTTTAATCACTTATTGTTTATGTTTACAAACCGGCCAGATCAGCTAGGTAGCAATATGTAGCATTGCCAATACAGAAATAAAGGAACTGGAAATCTACCACCAGCTTATGTTCTATATCAAAAGTACAATGTCTTCTGTTACAAATCAGGTTTTATTTTGAAGGGAAAATAGATTGAAGTTCAGAATCACAAAAATAGAAAGGAACTTTTTTGCATTTCTCCTTTCCCTGGATAAAATTAAAAAAGCATATCTGTTTATGTTTTCTGGCATGGCCAGTTAACAAAAGCAAGATTACATATTTCTACTGTTCTACTCAGTAGCAAACATGGTAAACTCCAGTCTCCACCTGCTCTTTAGAACATGCACACTCTAATGGTGTTTGTTCTACAACATTCTAAAATAACCAAACCCATTTTTCATCTTTCATCCCACCTCTTCCTGTATGTTACCCAATAAGGTTTCACTTTCAGTGCTCATCATACCTACTTCCATTCTCACAGTTTTAGTTTGTTATTAATATCGTCAAGGGAAAGGAATCCACACCTGGCTTTGAAGGAAACTTACCCAGACTTTCTTCACCATCACCATCATTCTCCACCCTGCTCAGTGAACAAAGAACCAATGGCCATCTTAACTCAATAAAAGCAAAGGCTCCGTTTTGATTCATTACAAGCTACAGCTAGTCCAGGGATTATCAACCTGTGGCCTGTGGACCGGATGCAGCCCACCAGCACCATTTCATGTGGGGCACCCACCATCTCCACCACACCAGGAAGTGCCATGTGGTGGAGGAAGGGCAAAATGGCTGTCTGGGCCCCAAAACTGTCTGAGGGAGCTGACCTGGCCCCTGTCTTTAAAAGGTTGAGAACTCCTGAGCTAGTCCTTCCATAGGAATTTGTCAGATTTACATTTTACTTCAGCTGCTTAAATTATGAGGGCTTTTTGGCTGCTGGGTGGCATGGAAATGCACTTAATTAATGATCGAACAAATCACCTTGCATTCATACCTAGAAAACTTGAACAGGACATCACCAAGTCTATAATATTTGAGAAGGTCCACTGGGTTTGTGACTATTAAGAACTTCTATGGATGCAAAGTCTCTTCTCCACATTTCTAATTACACAAGGTCCTGGTGTATTTGGACCCTTAGTCAGTTTCGAAGAATTCTATTGTAAAATCTCCAATGACTATAAATCTCAAGATATACCCTCCAATGATGATAAAGAGGATGTAATTTCAATAGTACTGTTGAATTCAAAGAGCGGTGAATCCGGTTCTTTAATGTATAAGTACTGAGTCTGTTTACATGGTGTGCTGATCCCATGGGATTCAGTCCAATGGTATTCACTTTCTTCCCTGCCTGGCTTAGCAGGCTGGAAAAGCCTGATGAGGTTTGAAACATTCTCTAGCCCTTCTTCTTTCCCAGGATTCCCAAGAATGAGTTATGTCCACACATACCATACTCAGTAGAGGCAACTATTTGCCAAAGGAAGGGCATCTTCACTTTTTATTTAATTTCTTCGTAGTCATTTCTACTCAAGAAGGTTCTTTCCTGTAGATGTGAGTGTGGAGAAGAACAAACTACAGTTGTACCTCGCTTAAAGAGCATAATGTGTTCCACGGGATTGCTCTTTAAGCGACTTTGCTCTTTAAGCAAAACACCATTGTAAATGACCAATTGTGACTTCTGGTGGGGGGGATTGCGAACCCCGATTTATTTGTTAAGCGAGGTTTTGGTTGGTTTTATTTATTAAGTGAAGCGAACATTCAGAGAAAATTCTGCTCTTTAAGCGAGGTACTCTTTATGCAGGGTTTGACTGTATCTCCCATATGGTACAATGCACACGATGCCCCTCAACATGCACTGAGGAGGATCTTATGTCGGCAAGAGGAAATGCTGTTGAATTGCCCTGATATTGGTTGGATGTCATCTAGCCCTTTTAATTCTATTTTGTTTTAGATGTGTTAATTTTAGATTTGTAGGTTGTTATATGCTGGTGGTGCATCTGACACAAATAAAGATTTAATTTCTGTTTTCTTCCTGGCATGGCAGTTTTTCTTGCTCACATCTGTTCCATTATGAGCACTTTCTATGAAAAACTGTCTATAAGAAAAATATAACAGGTGACCCTGCAATGTCAAAGAAGTACAGTATCCAGCTATCACGGAATATTAGGTTTCCTGGCATTTCAGGAGTATTTTTTGGGGTTTTGTCAACAGAAAGCTGGAAGCGATTTCCCTGTTCAGGAAGTGCTATGGCTATTCTGGCATCTTTATTTACAGAAATTTAAATAATCCCTTCATCCTCATTTGATGCTACTCTGATGGTGTTTGTTCCTTATTTCCTAAAAGCAATGACATAAACCACCTAGTTTGGGTTCTAGCTGTACAATTAATTTTGGATAGTTCACATCTCTCTCTCCCTCTCTCCCTCTCTCCATGCACTGTAGCTTGCTTTTTCTGCCTTTAGACTATATTTCAAACTTTCTGGCCAAGATACCAACATTATATAATCAGTCGTATACGATGACCCAGGTCACATCATAAGCTATTTCATTTGGTATTACTAGCTATAGCTTCCAAATGTAGCTCCATAGAGAATGAATTATGGAAAATGAGCATAGAATTTTGCTAAAACAATATCCCGTGATGAATACATTCATCATATGTCATGCATAAGTACAGCCAAACAGGAGTGCCACAATTCATCTCTCACCCACCTCCACAGTACATATTATGACAAGTCCCTTTTATTCTCTCCCACCCTTTAATTCCTTGTTTTAATTAAAAATACCCTTATTCATCAGGATGCTCCAAAGGCAGATTTGGTATGTTGTGTCTCTCGTATGCAAAATTTAAATTGTGTGCAAACTTTAAATATAATTTGTTGTATTCAGAACTCACGATTACAAAACTAGATTTGGAGCACTAGTATTATTGTGCATTTATATTCTAACTAATAAGCTTCTTAAGTTCTGATAATGTGTTTCCCAAAGTAGGGCACCATAATATTCTAAACGGGTGGAGGAAATAAAATGTCTTGTTTGTGTAAGGGCATAGGTAAGAAAGATTTCTATCTGTCTTGCCCTCCTGCCAAGGGAATTTCCTCTTTCAGGTAGAGTGAGAGGTGCCCTCCTCCTTCTGTACAGGTGTTCAAATCTTTGCCTGAAGAGTTGGCTCTGTTTTTGGGTACATTATGTATTATTACCATTCAAGATTTGCCAGCCTGAAAGACTTGTTCGAGACTGCAGAGTTATTAACTTTTTCTCTTTGCTAACTTGGCGTGACGTTCTGGTCATGTTGATTCCTTAAGAGGAGAACAGAAATCTTTCAACAAAGTCATGCCCGTTTTTATTATTTGCCAACTTTCTAAATGCCTTCCCCTCTTCCCTTTCTGCTATATGGGAGAGGCAGAGATCATGAAGTATTGTAGAAAATTTATTGTATGACGTGAAAAAATTCTTGCAGGTAAAAGATACAGCTATCTTGATACAGTATTTTAGTATCAAAAATTTTTTTAGCAGTGAAGTGTTAGCTTTTATTACTATACCATTTTGTACATTCAGAGTTATAATTATCTAGAAATACATTCTCTCTCCTCACCATTGCCTCTATTTGCATTTTGGGAAAGGAATTGAGAGAGGCAAATTCTGCTTCTGATGAAACTTCTAAAGGATTAAACTGAGGGAATATTGTCCATGATAATATATAATCACTGTTTCGAAAAACTGGAACTGTACCTTTTTCATGGATCCATCAGCCAGTTAGTGGTGTTAATTGTACTTTCATTTTTCACCAAGAAAGGAGTTCTGTATAATAAATATTGCCACCAAGCAATCAGTGCAGGAATCTAATAAAGATATCACATGGATACTCTTGTGTTCTTGTGGGATCATTAGTACCATAAAGTTTTATGAATTCTTTAGATGACTTCTACTTTTCTTGCTCAAGATGAAGAATTTCTGTTTATGCCTTCATTATAACAGCTTTTAAAAACTCCCATCCATCATGAACACTTTTTTCTTTTGAATATTTTTGACAGTGGGATCTCACTCTGTATTTCCTTAACCAGTTGCATCCTATTGTGTTGAAGATTACAGTGTACATCCTGTTACCCTCATCATTCCCTTTTCTGAGCATAATAAATTCCACTAAAGCATGCTAGTGTCCATCTAGTATTCCTACTGTTTCCCCATCATTAATGAGTTATTTCCTATTACTGTAGACAAGGTCAGTATAGCTGATCCAACTTCTGGCAGACAACATTATCAAGTGAGGAATTTGATGGAGCTTAGATTCTTGACCAAGTGATGACATCTAACAACAAGGTACTGTAAACCCGGGATAATGTTATGAATTGGTTCCACAAGTCATGACGTTATCCGATTTTTAGCGTTGTCCAATGCATGCATCAAACAACGCTTAAAAAAAGCCCTGACTTCAGGGACAAACTGTGCAGTTTGTCCCTGTAGTCATCGCTAAGGGGGGGTGTGTGGATTGGGCTACCCAATCCACCACCCCAAGCGATCTCTGCGACTGCAGTAGGGTCAGGGGAAAGGTGTGCGCCTTTCCCCCGACCCTACTGAAGTCGCTGTGAATGAAGAAGGGGTGATGGAATCCACAGTGCGCGTGCTCGGGATTCCCTCTCCCGTTCTTCATTCACAGCGCTTGTAGCTTGGAATGCAGGAAGGTGGGGGGAAGAGGTGCGATCTCGTGCCTCTTCCCCCCACCTTCCTGCACTCAAAGCTAGCGCTGCACTAGCACTGCGCTAGCACTGGGGGTGGGTTGGGGGGAAATACCCACTCACCCCCACAAGGGCAGTATTTTTCACCCACCCCCCAAGCCAGCGCTAGCTTTAAAAGCAAGAAAATCAGGAGGAAAGAGACATTCCTCCAGATTTTCTTGCTTTTAAAGCTAGTGCCGGGGGGGGGGGAGAATACCTACCCTACCCTGCAAGTTATTGCTGTTGGGGGGGGGGTATTTCCCCCCAACCCCACACCCCCAGCGCTAGCTTTAAAAGCAAGAAAATCCAGAGGAAAGAGACATCATTTCTACGGATTTTCTTGCTTTTAAGGCTAGCGCGGGGGGTGAGGTGGGGGTGGGGAAATACCCACCCTACCCCACAAGGGCAGTTATTGATGTTGTGGGGTGTATTACCCCCCACCCCCCAGCGCTAGCTTTAAAAGCAAGAAAATCCAGAGGAAAGAGACATTGTCCCTTTCCTCCGTATTTTCTTGCTTTTACAGCTAGCACTGCTTTTAAAGCTAGTGTGTGTGTGTGGGGGGAAATACCCTCTCCCCCCACAAGGGCATTCACTGACCTTGCAGGGGATGGGTGGGTTTTTCCCCCACAACCCACAACCCGCAGCGCTAGCTTTAAAAGCAGCGCTAGCTTTAAAAGCAAGAAAATCCAAAGGAAAGTTCCTCCGGATTTTCTTGCTTTTAAAGCTAGCGCTGCTTTTAAAGCTATCATGGGGGTTGGGGAGGAAATACCCACCCCCTGTGGGGGGTATTTTCCCCCAACCCAACCCCCAGCGCTAGTGCAGCACTTGCGCAGCACTAGCTTGGAGTGCAGGAAGGTGGGGGAAGAGACATGAGAGCGCGCCTCCCCCCCCCCCCCATTCCTGCATTCCAAGCTACAAGGGCTGTGAATGAAGAAGGGGTGAGTGAATCCTGAGCAAGCGTGCTGGGGATTCCCTCACCCCTTCTTCATTCACAGCGGCTGCAATAGGGTCAGGGGAACGGCACGTGCCTTTCCCCCGACCCTACTGCAGTCACAGAGATAACTGCCGGGGGTGGGGGTAGTTTGGGTAGAAGTTCTACCCAAACCACCACCACCGCAGACCATTGCCTCAGATAACACTAATGAACTGTTATCCGATGCAAGTTTTTTCCCAAAAAACTTGCATCGTTATCCGATTCTAGCGTTATCTGATGCAATCATTATCCGGAGTATTACTGTAGTTGGATTTTCCCATAACTATTACAGCACTCATTTTTTAATATTTAGCAATCTAATCTAGGAGAGCATGATCAAATCTTCAGCCAGGCTAGGAAATGGATAGATGATATCAGCGTTGTTTTCCTCTCTTTAGATCTTCGCTCAAAAGCACTCCAACAGCCTCCTTTCCTCAGAGTTGTGGATTCCTACACTGATCTAAGAATCTTTTATTTGTAGTGTGGTTTCTTTTCCCTACTTGTTGGGTTTATGGTTTTGGATTATGCTGTATTTTCAGTAACATTGTGCATTGGAACAGATGTATTTAAAACCATAAGTCGTTCCTTCTAGGTACTTCTTCTTCTGCCATATCCAAATCCAAATATTGGCAATCATCATGGCAATCAGCCATAAAGACTGTCCTGAGAATATAATAGAGTGGCCTTTCATCTGCTTTCTGCATTGCAGCATGACACCCATACCACTGATCCAGTTCCGTGAATCACTTTCTGGTCCTGAGTCCTTTTGGCACAAAGTCCTCATCAGCCCCAGGCCAGTATTGATGAAGCTGCTGCCCTCCAGCAAGATGGATTCAAGTGGGACCACTTGGGGACCATCACCCTTCCCTGTGAACTTTGGCACCCAAAGCCATTAGTCTTTAGGATTGTCAGGGTTGTTAACCACCCTGTTCCTTTTATCCCTCTCTTGGCAAACCTATGTTCCAAGGTACCAGTATTTGGTGCATCACTGACACTTTTATCCCCAGTATTTGGTAACCAGCTCCCTTCCCACCCCACTTCTCTCTCCTTGACAGGATTCAATTTAAAGTCTTACAGACCAGGTTTCGAAGCTTGCCAAGATGATGCAGAGACTCTGAAACTCTCCCTTCCTGCAGCAAAGAAGTTTTTGGTATTTGACTCAATCCTAATCCCAGAGTTTAGAGATGAACTCTGCCATTGGACCATCCCCCTCTTGCCTCCCCAACATATTTGCAATATGAGAATCATATTATTATTTTTGCCTTACAAGCTGTTAGTAAGGATGGCTAAGAATAATAAAGGTGAAATATGTCGCACAGTGAAGTCCGACCCTTTGCAACCCCATGGACCACAGCATGCCAGGCTCCTCTGTCATCTGCCATTCTCTGTAGTATGTCCAGATCTACGCCCACTGCATCAACAGTGCCATCTAGCCATCTCATCCTCTGCCGTCCCCTTCTCCTTTTGTCTTCGATCTTTCCCAGCACCAAAACCTTCTCCAGTGAGTCCTCTCTTCTCATTTGGTAGCCAAAGTACTTGAGCTTCAGCATCAGTATTTGTCCTTCCAAGGTGCAGTCGAGATTAATTTCCTTTAGGATTGACTGATTTGATCTCCTTGCAGTCCAGGGGACTCTCAAGAGTTTTCCAGCACCACAGTTCAAAGGTGTCTATTCTTCTGTGCTCAGCCTTCCTTATGGTCCAGCTCTCACAGCCATACATTACTACTGAGAAGACCATTGCTTTGACTATGCTGCCTAGGTTTACCATAACTTGCCTCCCGAGAAGTAAGCATCTTTTTATTTCATGGCTACTATCACCATCTGCAGGGATCTTAGATCCCAAGAAGTAAAGTCTGTCACTGCTTCCATTTCTTCCCCTTCTATTTGCCAGGGAGTGATGGAACTAGCTGACATGATTATGGGTTTTTTTATTGTTGAGTTTCAGGCCAGCTTTTGCACTCTCTTTCACTCTCTATAAATGCTAAATATTTTACAAAGCTGTTGCCATTACTTCCAATATAGAGTGTTAAACGTGTTTTGAAAGATAATCAATGATTTTTTAACATGGCTTCAGTTTTTACCTTTTCTTATTTTGTATTGTATCACAAAGCCTGTTATCTTGCCAGTCCTTTTTCTTTACTCTTTGTATTATTTTTTAACTCCTTGGATTAGTCTGTTTTGTGTATACTGTACTGTGAACACCTATCCACACAAGCATTGGTTGAAAGCAGCTGATATTTTTGTAAATGCAACACAACTTATAAACTTACTGGCAAAAGTGTGATTAAAAAATCCTAATAAAGTAGAAATAATAAGAAAAGGAAGTTTATCCTGACTGTTTAAGCCAGGAGTTCTCAACCTTTTAAAGCTGGGGGCCAGGTCATGCTTCCTCATACAGCTTCGGGGGGCGGATAGCCATTCCCCCCTTCTTCCATCACATGGCACTTCCAGGTATGGTGGAAGCAGTGGGGGGCTACATGAAATGGTGTCGTATACCACCTGCAGCCCACATCTGGCCTGCAGACCTCTGGTTTAGAATCCCTGGTTTAAGCCTTCTGTAAAATATATTTTGAAAGTGACAGTGTACTTTTTTTCCTGAGGAACACAAAGAAGAAGAGAAAATGTTGAGCAATTCATATTGGTGTATCTCTGCTGACTGGCCTATTGTAATGTATTCAAGACATTGCTTATACTCTGATAGTTGGGTTCTGTTCTGGCTCATGACTACTGAGAATGTTTTAATCATTTGCACTACCATTTTCTGTCATTCTTGGTAGCACCTTTTAGAGAATGAGGTTTCACAGATGCAAAGGATAACATTTATGTTGCTCACTTCAGCTGGCATTGTTTACAATTTGTGTGCTATTTTAGCTAATCTTGGAAGCTGATTTGTAATCTAAAGTTAGATAATTTAATAGATGAAATATCAGACAAACAAAAATAAAATAAAACTAAAAACAACAAAAGTATAAAGATAAAAATGTTGTGGCACCTTAAAGACTAACAGCTATATTTTAAGTCCACTTCCTCAGTCATAGCTAGATAGTGTTTATAGAATATAAATAACTGTGCAGCAGGTTTGTTTTTCCCTACAACCATGCAACATCACTGCCCAAGAATGCCTGCTTTGTCTAGGTATGGGTACACATTTAATTAGGAGTAAGACATATCAAAGGACTGTATTGGCTTAATGGTTAAAACACTGAACTTGACGGTTGGAAGGTCGGCAGGTCAGCAGTTTGAGACCCGAGTGAGCTCCTGTCTCTGTCCCATGCCCTACTACCCTAAAAGTTTGAAAGCAAGAAATTGCAAGTAGATAAATAGTTACTTTGGTGGAAAGGTTCCGTGTGTTCTGGTGTCTAGTCATGCCTGCCATTTGTCCACAGAAACGTCTGCAGAGGCAGACAGCACTGGTTCTTTGGCTATAAACAGAGATGAGCACCGTACCCTAGAGTTGGATATGACTGACTTTCGAGCACGGACAACCTTTGCCTTTAAGACTTATCAAACACAGACTCAGTTCCTAGCAGATATGTCTACTGTTGGTGTGCACATTGTCGGAGGCATAATGGCAGCATATCTTTAAGAGTGTAATACCTCCAGCCCAATATGCTGAATAATGAATAATATAAAAAGAAAAATTCTGTAAAATTACACAAACAGTACACACACATTGATCCTATTGACACGTTCATAGAAAGTAATAGGTTCTGCAACTGATAAACAATTTGATCACATTCCATCCAGTGCTTTTAATATACAGTTAAATATTCATTATGTAAATGAATTTTCAAGGTACAGTATTCTTTTTAAATGAAATAGTTATAAGGTGTGGTCATGTTAAGCCTAAAGAGACAGGCTTGTTTATTGTGGTTAATTGGTTTGGCAAATGTATAAAATATTCTGTTTTGACTCTTAGCAATAAATTGTTTAAATCATCTTGTTGCTACTTATATTCTTTATTAAAAGGCATTTAAGTGACAGTTGCTCCTGGGCAAGAGTGGGAGGATGGAAAATAACTTCTTTCTTCATTATGTAGAGAAATTAATCCAAAAGAATTTTAAGGTTATAGAATGTGCCACAAACAATGTTCGCACTACTTCAAGGACAGGTCAGTTAGAAAATTGAGGCTGTTTATTGGGTTGTAACGCTTTGTTTGATCAGCGGTTAGGTCACTCTTGCTCAAAAACCAGGCGTATTCGACTCTAGGGTTCAGTGCTCATCTCTGTTTATCACCAAAGAGCCAGCGCTGTCTGTGTTTGCAGACGTTTCCATGGACATGTGGCAGGCATGCCTCAACACCGGAGTGCATGGAACACTGTATACCTTCCTACCAAAGTGGTCCCTATTTATCTACTTGCAATTTCTTGTTTTCCAACTGGTAGGTTGGCAGGAACTTACTCCGTCGTACAGTACAGTCATCGAGTTCAGCACCTTAACCACTTGAACCACCACAGTTGTCTAAAACATTGCATAAAGATTGGGTACACTCTAATAATCCAGTTGTGTTGTGCCTCGGATTAGTATGTGACTAAATTTAAAGTGTTCAGCTGTGGTATGTTCACTGGTGCTTTACCTTAGGGAGATTTTTTTACATAGCCAATGGTGATGTTCCGTTTTTGTTTTGTCTCATATGGAAGTGTAGACTGAAAGGTAGAGAACAGCTGCTTCCTCTTAAGGGTACATCAGTTTAAAAAGTGGTTCCTTTTGGTTAGAATGAAAGCTATGTGGTTCTGTGTTCTTTGTGCTTACGTATTTTTGGATGAGATATGAGAAAAATATTTCCAGATATGTGGTGCACATTTCATTCTGTGGTGGAGCTATCTGATTCTTAACATACCAGTCACAAACCACATCATGTTTTTGTTGATGGAGCAAAGAATGCACGCCCTCTCCTATGGTGAAATTATTTTAAGCCCAAAAATTGTGTCAAAAGTAGCTTTCATTACTATTAATGCGGTATATTTTTCAGTTACTACACCAGCCTCAGCTACTTAATTTTGATGCTGCAGTTGCATGCAATTGTGGCATAATAATTTGCACAAGAATATAAGATCATTGGAGAGCAAGAGTAAAAAAAAAGCTTACTGTGTCATAATGACAAAGCTCTTGAGTGATTCGCTGAATCCTCGTGTAAGAACATAAAACTTTCTGATTGTTGACTGCATTTACATTGATATGCCATGTTTTGAATAATTTTATGGCAGCCTTTGATTGATGGAATTTTAGTTATTTAGTTAAGAAAATATTGAAGTTTTGGCTGTGTGTATCCTGTCACAAATGAGGTGACAAAAAATCACCAGGAAGTGTGATGATAAGTGTAAAGCAGTGGTATTCAACAGAGAACAATAGAGATTTAAAAATTGGATGAGTTTAGTAGGGACTGTTACTCATCCTAATAATTTTAATTCCATAACACTGGTATAGGTAGCTGTGTTGTTCTATTTCCTGCTATCACCAGCTTCAGCTTTACATCTTAGGGGTAAACTTGTAAGTTCCAGCACAGCTCTTGCAGTATGTGTATTGGACTTGCAGTAGTTGCTCTGTACAAAGGCAAGGGCTAAAATTGAATATGTACCTAGCTTTTGACCTAAATCAGGCTTCATTAGTCCCACCCCACCCCCGGCACTATCCACAACATATTGGTACACAGCCTGGTAAAGGCTGGGTTAGGTGAAAAGCTAACCCAGCCTTTTTTTTAGTGTTAGATAATCCAGAGTGTGGGGCAGTGGTAAATAACCTGACCCCCTAAAGGTGCCAATGGCATATGAGCCCATTTATATGGGGTGATGGTCCCCTCAGTGGAGGAAATGCCACTGGAAACCATCATATTGGACCCAATGGCAAAATGAACAGAGAAGGAGCTACTTCCTTTTCTGATTTCCAACAGCCACGGACTGGCTATAAAGGCGCACCTTGTCAATATCCTCAAGGCTGCGGCAGCCCATTGCAATCCAGGTGTTAAATCCTGCATGTCTCATTTCATGTGTGCTGCGGAAGATGGTTCTGTGATCAGTGTGTGGGTCACTTTGTCCCAAGCTGGAATCCACCTTAAACAAATTCAAATGGCATTTTTTTTCCTTTTTGTCATTCTTCTTTATCAACTGTGAAAATGATTTCCAGGGGGGTGGGGAAATGTAAACTCAGATACTAGTGGCAGTCGATGAGGACGATTAGTGTTGGATAAAGTGTCCTTCAGGACTGTGGTGGCTTCATGGTTAAGATGCTGTAATTATTTACTATAGTCTGTCACTCCTACAATTCTTCTGTTATTCTTGTTGGAATCCCATCAGCCCCTACTCTATCACTGTAAATTTATTCAGATTTCTTCTAATTAATTTTCAGACCTGGCCTCTCTTCAGACTTTCAAATGCACTTCAATAACCAGCAGAGCCTTTAATATAACTTCTATGTTTAATAAAGTATCATCTGCAAATAAATTAATCTGAGTCTTTTCTTCCTATCCTATTCTTTTTATCTTCTTAAAAAGAATATTCTCATCCCCTATAATGATAATAGAAGGTGAATTAAAAGAGAGGCAGAATATAAGAAATATTTTTTGTAACAGGGATAAAAGACCAAGAATAAGGAAAGGGTTAAGGTATTTATCCCAAAATGAAGGAGGGTTGGGTATTCCTAATATTTAATTATGTTGCCAAACCAAATGAGGAATATGCCTAATAGTATAATACATTCAAGAAAGTTGATTTGGGAAGATAAAGAACTATATGGTGAAAGTGATTTTTTTTTTTCAAACCAGAGGTTAAAAAACATGTGGAGAGAGGGAAGTAGCCAGTGCAGAAAATAATGTCATTTTAGAGATTAATAAGGGTCAATAAAATAAGAGAAAATATGATAAAATAATAATAAAAAATTAATGTCCCATGGGTGAGTGTTGTACTCATAGAGATACTGTTTTGGATTGTTGTTTATGAATATTTTGTATGCGTTTGTTGGGATAAAAAAATTAAAAGACGTATAATCTCCATATCCCGAGAAATATTAGTTCCTCACTGGTAGGCTTCAACCTTAGGAAATTTAAGAAGGAGACAAACAAATTGGAACAAATTCATAAGAAGGCCAAAAGGATAACCAGGGTAGTAGAAAGCATACTTGATGAAAAAAGACTGGAAGAACTGGACATGTTTAGTCTTGGAAAAAAGAAGTTTAAGAGGAAATATGATAACACATTTCAAATATTTGAATGATTGAAAGCAGATCCAAAGCTTCTTCTGTATGATAACCATCCCAGAGTGCAAGACATGTAATAATGGTAACAAGTTACAGAAAGCCAGATTTCTGTTGAAAATCAGGGAAAGCTTCCTAAATGTTAGAACACTGCTACAGTTGGAATCATTTACTTTGTGGAGTTAAATGGGCTTGGGTCAAATTATTATAAAACATTCAAAAAGGATTTAATACAAAAACTTAATTCTTTGTTTAACAACTTAATGGAAGGGGAAGCATTCCAAGAACTCTTCCCAAACATTTTAAAATCTGTTGTTGTTGTTGTTTGCCTATCCTTTTTTTCAACCTTATTTCACTTGTCACTTTATCATTAATACTTGTATTCCAAATCTCTGTATACCATTCATCAAGTTGAAAAACAAAAATAACCTTCCAATTTTTAGTTATACAGTAATACCTCATATAACATTAGTATCGAATAACACTAAAATCGCATAACATTAAGGAATCTGGGGGGGAAGAATTGCATCAGATAACATTAAGATCCTATGGGATGCTTCAGATAACAACCGCTAAAGCCTGTGTGGTTACAATGTATCTCTATGGATCCCATAGGATTTTAACATGCATCAGATAACACTAAAAATCATATAACACCAAGACTTGTGGAACCAGGTTTTAGTGTTATATGAGGTTTTACTGTAATTAATCTTGCTGTCATAACCAGTAACACAATAAATCCAATTGCACATTTCCAAAGCTAGATAATAATGCATTTTTGGACACATATCTAGATTAATAGATAACATCTCATTAATTACATTACCATTACATTACCATACTTTTTGTGTTACTGCACACTCCCAATGAAAATAAGTACAGTAATACCTTAGATAAAGTTTGCATCAGATAATGCTAAATTCACGTAATGTTAAGCAATCTGGGGGGGAGGAGAATTGGATCGAATAACTTTAAGATCCTATGGGATGCATTAGATAACAACCACTAAAGCCTGTGTGGTTACAATGTATTTCTATGGAGCTTTAACGTTATCTGATGCATCCCATAGGATTTTAACATGCATCGGATAACACTAAAAATTGGATAACACCAAGACTTGTGGAACCAAGTTTTAGCGTTATCCAAGGTTTTACTGTACCAACATCCTGTTTACATATCCAACAATTTTTGAGTACAGTAATACCTCATATAACATTAGTATCGAATAACACGAAAATCGCATAACATCAAGGAATCTGGGGGGAAGAATTGCATCAGATAACATTAAGATCCTATGGGATGCTTCAGATAACAACCGCGAAAGCCTGTGTGGTTACAATGTATCTCTATGGATCCCATAGAGGATCAGATAACACGAAAAATCATATAACACGAAGACTTGTGGAACCAGGTTTTAGTGTTATATGAGGTTTTACTGTATTTTGAAAACTATTCAGTTTTACTGGCCTTAGGCAATACCACAATATTGTTTTTTATTGATTCCCCCATAATTTGGCTGATTTCTACTGTTTTATTCTTTTACTTAAATCTGTTTCCCAATTTTTTCTTCTAGTCCATTTTTCTGTTTGAATCCATTGTACCAAGACATCTTAATTTGATTCCTCTTTAATATCTTCATTATTTGATCTTGGGCACTGCATGATGGAATGAGCATCAGTCTCTGTTCCAGCTCCTGCCAACCTAGCAGATCGAAAGCAAGAAATTGCAAGTAGATAAATAGGGACCACTTTGATGGGAAAGGATCTTGGGGACATGAAAGGAGCCTCATTCGGGTGTCCCCTGAGCGGTTTCTCCAGCAAAAATCCTTTTAACCCAGAATAATTTCTGACATAAAATTATAATACTGTACCATCCTTTCAATCTCCTTACTTTATACTTTTTTAAAAAAATTGTTAAACCTGCTCTTAAATTCTCCAGAAATTTCTTCAGATCCACTATCCGGGTTAAAGGAGAGACTTCTGGAGTAAATATTTTTCTTATATTTACTCCAAATTTGTAGCAAATTCTTACAATTTTTTTATCCTCTTTGAAAAACAAACTTAATTTTCTCTTTACTTCATGAAATTATATATTTTTCTAAATTAGCTCCATTGAATCTATTATGATATTAGGAATATTTCTCATTTGATTAGCAATATACTAAAATTAAATATTAGGAATACCCGTCCCAACCCTCCTTTTTGGGAGGGTAAATACAGTCAAACCTCACATAAAGAGCGCCTCGCTTAAAGAGTAATTCACTTAAAGAGCAGAATTTTCTCAGAATGTTCACTTCACTTAACAAATAAAACCAACCAAAAATTCTGTCCTGAACCCACTCAACACCAGGAGGGTTTCTCCAGAATACATCAGGGATGATTGGTTCAGCAGAGAAGAAAACAGTCTCTCAGATAACCAGGTTTAATAAAGTAACAACAAAATCTTAAATCTGGGCAGGAAACAAAGAGGCAGCCTGTTAAATTCTTCCACCAGAGATGTGCTGCCTGTAACTCACCCTGCTTAGAAATAAAGCCAAAGAATTCGGTGCCACCAGTAGCTTCCAAACCAACCTTAAAAATGTGTGTTGGCTCAGTAAGGCAGTGGCTTGTATATTAATTCCAATATGACTGCTTAACAAAACACAATAGGGGCTGCAGTGACTCAGTGGTTAAGAAGCTCGCCTTGTTTGCTGGAAGGCAGTCATTAATATTATTATTATTATTACAAAACACAATATCTAGGCTGACCGGTATTCTCCCAGAAAATACGAAGGTCCCCATTTTTTTCCTCTCTCTTTTCAACCAGTTTCGATAAATTAAAAAATGACCTTGAAATAATAATCTCTGAGATTGCTTTACAACACACATGCATTATGGAGAACTAATCTCATAGGCCATTTAATAAAAGAGATCAAAGAGCACTGTACATGCTCACAACAGTTTATGATATATTTTCTCTTTGTATTTTAAAACCCCATACATGTCTGATTTTTTTTTTAAAACATGAGAATAAAGTGACACAGCTAAATAAACGAGGTCAATAGCTGTGATCCAATTCTTCCATTGATCTTAACTGAAGACATAAGGAAAGGAGCCAAGGGAAGTAATGGGGAAATTGTATTTGTCTGACCTTATGACAGATCTCTTAAAGCTGTGAGAACTTGACAGGTAACATCTGGGTTTACTGACTATGGGAGTTTGGAAAATTGCCTGGTTCTTAACTCTTCTATTATAAAAGAATCCTTTAGTGCAGGAGTTCTCAACCTTTTAAAGCGGGGGGCCGGGTCATGCTCCCTCAGACAGCTTTGAGGCTAAGACAGCCTATTTTCCCTTCTTCCACCACACTGCACTTCCTGATGTGGAGGTGGTGGGAGATCACATGAAATGGTGTTGTGGGCCGCATCCGGCCCTCCAGGCCGCTGGTTGAGAATCCCTTTTTAAGTCGCTACTTTAAAAATTGAAATAAGTTTTTTTAAAAACTGAAATAAGTCCAAATATAAGTATTCTTGCAAAAAAAAAAAAACTTTCAGTTTCCTAGCTTGTTTGATAGCAATAGGTGAATGACTGCAACTTTCTGCAACTGTTTAATACACTAGTACCCCGGATAACGTTATGACTTGGTTCCACAAGTCATGTCGTTATCCGGTTTTTAGCGTTGTCCGATACATTGATCAAACAACGCTAAAAAAAAGCACGGAGAAGAGGCGCTCGCCAGCGCCCCCACCCTTTGATCCCTTGCCTTGACGTGCGATCCCCACTTCGATAGCGTGCCCGGGAAAGAGGTAGCTTACTGAAATCCTCACCCCCTGCGAAGCCGGGGAGACTCCGCGGAGAGCTGCCTCTCCTTGCCCGGGACTCCCCGGCCTCCTAGTGAGCCGCTAGGAGGCCGGGGAGACCCCGCGTGTCAGACGGGGGTTGGGGAGGCTACGGGGAAGATCTTCCCCGTACCCTTTCCAAACACCATGCGGGCAGGCGCTGGGGGGGTTGGGTTGGGTAGATGTTCTACCCAATCCAACCCCCCCACACACACACACGATTGTATCAGATAACGCTAAAAACTGTGTTATCTGATACAAGATTTATCCAAAAATCTTGCATCGTTATGCGGTTTTAGCGCTATCCAGTACAATCGTTATCTGGGGTATTACTGTAGTTTGAAACAGAAATGTACAGGCTAATCCATTGCTTGGTGTACTTGCATTGTTTTCATGTTTTCTTCACTTATAATTATTTTTTACAGTGTTTAATTAGATGCCACCTCCACTATAGCATTCTGGTTCTCACTAACAGGCTGCCACTAGCTATTCTTGTCTGCTTGTCAGCAAAACTATGTCAACATGATTCAATTCTGTGTTTCCCTATTAAAAGTGTGGTAATATGAACTGATTCACTCCCAGCTTTTCAATCATGAAGGTTTATTCACAGCAAATGCTTCCCTCTGTAGCAGTTCCTCCAGAAGTCAGAACACTGTAAGTGGAGTTTGAAAAAGAGATTCCCCTCCCCCAATTCCCCAATTCATCCCTGTAAGAGCAGCTACTTCCATGTCCATATGTGCGTCCATTTATTTGTCTGCCCTCAGTAAAATGCAAGAGACCATTGCAAATAAATAGCATATATCATTGTGCAAAAGAAATTCGGGAATAAACCCAAAATGTTGTGGGTATTATTATTGTTGTTGTTCTTGTTTTCTTTTTGAAATGTGTTTGAAATGTTTTTGTGATTTGAAGCTTTGTAGTTGTGAATATAATTATTTTGCTCTATGCTAACCACTCAGAGTCACTTTGCGAGTGGGGTGGCATACAAGTCTAATAAATAAATAAATAAGTAAATAACATTGCCAGAGCAAATATGGGGATAGATTTAATATTTGGGTTTGTTGTATGGACTATCTCTGTATTTTTGCCAGTACTACCATGTATACTTTATAAACCTGAAACTCCAGATACTACCTCAGAAATCTGCTGTTGTGGATTATAGCCCTTACAAATCTATGGCATAATAATTGATTTCATATTTAAAATGCCACAGGACAATTTGTTGCTTCTACCACAACAAACTTTCCTTCTGAATATTGATAACAGAATGGTGACAAAGGTAAGGTTGCCCTTGCTCAAAAGCCAGTTGTATCCAACTCTAGGGTTCAGTGCTCATCTCTGTTTATAGCCAAAGAGCCAGCACTGTCTGCATCTGCAGATGTTTCCATGGACACGTGGCAGGCATGCCTCAACACTTGACTGCACAGAATCCTGTTTACCTTCCCACTGAAGTGGTCCCTATTTACCTACAGTCATACCTTGTGTAACAAATTTAATTTGTTCTGCGAGGCTGCTCACTATATGAGTCGGACTCACATAGCAAAAATTCCTATGTAAAAACTCGCATAACGAGCTTTTTAGGGGAAAAACTCTCATAGCGAATTTTTTTCATTATGCAAGTTTTCCCCATAGAAACGCTCATTTTGCGAGTTTTCCATGGGGAAAGTCCAACTTACATAGCAAAAAATTTCATTATGCGAGTCATATTGCTTTTTGGAAAAAAACAGCTCATTATACAAGATTTTTGCTAAGCAAGTTGCTCGCTAAGCGAGGTTTGACTGTATTTGCAATTTCTTGCTTTTGAACTGCTAGGTTCGCAGGAGCTGGGACAGAGACAGAAGCTCACTCTATCATGCAGCACTCGAGTCTCAAACTGCTCATCTGTTAAACTTCCGGTCATCAAATTTATTTGTTTATTTATTTATTGGATTTATATAACCGCATTTTTCACCTAGGCAACCCACGGAGGCTCACAACATCAGCCAAAACCCATTCCCAATACCAGTTAAAACCAAATACTATAAAACTATCTAAAAACGTCCATAAAATCTCCCCAGACCCCTTAAAAAAAGGACATCCAGGCAGAATTAATACAGTAAAACTTGTGGCTCCACAAGTCATGATGTTATCCGATTTTTAGCGTTGTCCAATGCATGCATCGAACAACACTTTAAAAAAGCCCTGACTTCAGGGACAAACCGTGCGGTTTGTCCCTGAAGTCATTGCTAAGGGTGGTGGTGGATTGGGCTACCCAATCCATCCCCCAGCGATCTCTGCGATTGCAGTAGGGTCGGAGGAAAGGTGTGCGCCTTTCCCCCAACCCTACTGCAGCCGCTGTGAATGAAGAAGGGGTGAGGGAATCCCCAGCGCACTAGTTTTAAAAGCAAGAAAATACGGAGGAAATAGACATTCCTCTGGATTTTCTTGCTTTTAAAGCTAGTGCTGGGGGGGGGGAATACCCACCCACCCTACAAGGGCAGTGACTGCCCTTGTGTGAGGGTATTTCCACCCCAACCCAACCCCGTGCTAGCTTTAAAAGCAGCGCTAGCTTTAAAAGCAAGAAAATCCAGAGGAACTTTACTTTTAAAGCTAGCGCTGGGGGGGGTTGCATGGGTATTTCCCCCACCCACCCACCCCCAGCGGTAGTGCAGCACTAGCTTGGAGTGCAGGAAGGTGGGGGGGGGAGAGGGAAAGAGGCATGAGATCTCACCTCTTCCCCCACCTTCCTGCATTCCAAGCTACAAGCGCTGTGCATGAAAAAGGGGTGAGGGAATCCCGAGCACGCGTGTGACAAACAGAAGCCCTCACTGTGTGACAAACAGAAGCCCTCACTATCTTCTGAACATCTGTCCAGACTTTTAATAGCTTATACTATGATTTTTCAGATAGTCATAAATGTGAAGCAATGTTACAAACCTGACTCATTACATTTTCAGCCTTAATATTTAGCATGTGCTTCTTAAAATATAATATTGCTATGTTTTAAGGGTTTTTAATTGTTTTATATTGGTTTTAACTTGTATACACTGCCCAGAGGCCATTGAACAGGGCGATATATAAATCTAATAAATTAAATAAAATTAAATATGAATAAACACTGAGTCCCTTGAGTTGCAGGCTTGTCTGCTAAAACAGCTAATGAAGCGAAATATCTTCCAGAAGTATAGCAGGCTTTCTTGTTTGAGTGTCCTGCGATGAGGATTTTGATTTGATTTATTCAATTTGTATGCCATCCTACTCGGTAAAAACCAACTCAGGGCGGCTCACAGAACCCCCAAATATAACTTTCTATGAAACAACATGGAATAAGAGGATTGCATTGTCCTTTATGTGATCTATGAGACAAATCATGTTACTTGTTTATATATTTCAATCTGTGTCAGTATTTGTCATTGTAAAAATAATTGCAGAGTGTTGAGTCAGTCGTGCTGATAATTAGAGCTCCAAACCTACATTCTGTATTAGGCCAACTCAAACAAAATAAAAGATGGGAGTACAAATTATGTGCAAGCTTTCAGGATCAATCAATCACTTTATCAGGCAAGGTGTTGCAACAGGTAGGTGGTGGGAAAAGAAAGATGCTGAAAGGGCAGAGGCGGAAACAGTTTTTCCATCCTAATTCTGTTCTGATGTGATGCAAGAAGATTTGTAACTCAATTAGTTTGCCATTTTGGCTGCTTATACTGTCTGAACACCCACTCTCCAGACTTAATAGTAAGCAGATTCATTAAATAGCATATCAGTTTTGTGGCAGCTGAGATCTGTGTTAGGGTTCCTTTGCTAAGCATGCCTCAAAGACGATGGCTTCCAAGGAGAAGGTTTTGTGTCTGTTTGCCTTTCATCTGTTGAACTTTCTTCTGAAGGATATCTTCCCAGCATCTTTGATCTCTTTTAGCCACTGAGCCAAGTCTGTCTATTTTAGTGGACTTGTATGCTCAAACATGCTGGCCAAAATCCTGTTGCACAAGTTATTCCTGTGGAAGGTTGGTGGTGACATCAGCAAAAGGGGATTTTCAGTAATCCAAAACTTTTTTCTGCCTGACTCACAAATACAGTCATACCTCGCATAACGAATTTAATGCGTTCTGCAAGGCTGCTTGCTGTGCGAAAAATTCACTATGCGAGTCAGACTTGCATAACAAATTTTTTGCTATGCGAGTTGGACTTTTTCCTATGGAAAAACTCGTATAACGAGCGTTTCTAGGGGGAAAACACACATAGTGAAAATCACTATGTGAGTTTTCCCCATAGAAACGCTCGTTATGCGAGTTTTTCCATAGGGAAAAGTCCGACTCGCATAGCGAAAAATTCGTTATGCGAGTCAGACCGCTTAGCAAAAAACGTGATCGTTATGCTAGTTTTTCGCTAAGCGAAACACTCGTTATGCAAGGTTTGACTGTAATTAGTTTCATTCTATGGAAGCCATAGGATAGAAGGAAGAAATATTTAATTGCTCAAGATCTCTATCACCACATGACATTTCCAAGAGAGGTGTTTGTAAGTGAAGCCTTCCTCCTTCCATCCCATAGCTCTCTAGCTTGTAAACAAATGGCTTAAGTTCAGCCCATCAAATAGCCTGTCTCAAATGTACAGGGCTTTGTAGCCTAAAACTGACCCTTTGAATTATATGCAGAAATAGACTGATACTCAGTAAAACTCTTGTAATATGGGTTCTCAGTTCTCCCTGTAACCAGATCTGATCAGCAGTCTAGATCAGGGGTTCCAAACCTTTTCACACAGTGGGCCAAATCATACCCACAGACACCTGAGCAGGCCAGTCACGTGGTTCCTCCCGCTGTAAACACTGCCATAAAATGCATCTGTGGCTGTCGTAAATGTGTTTATGACAGTCGTGGGTACATTTATGGCAGGGCAGCATTAACGACAGGTGCAGGTGTCTTTACGGATGTGCAGGTCCACTTTACAGCTGTCATAAATGCATCTGCTTCCAGTAGCAGCAAGGGCGGCAGCGGGCCACATGAAATGGGCTCTAGGTTGGCCACCCCTGGTCTAGATCAGTATCTTGGATCTGCTGTGGTTTCTCAACATTTTTATAGGCACCTCTATGTACACTGCCTCACAGTAATCTGAACAAGATGTAACTGAAGCATGTGTCACTGTGGTGAGATCAAACAGTCAAGGCTCACAGATCAGGAGCAAAATCAAGCTATGAACTTGAGTTTTGAGAGACAGTGTAATCCTGTCCAAAGCAGATTAAATCCTTTCTCCCTAATATACCTTTTGAATGGATAAGAATACCTATGTCTTTTTAGAGAGCAAGACTGGTGGGTGTGTGGGTGTGAGTGAGTGAGTGAGTGAGTGAGAGAGAGAGAGAGACATGGAACAACCCCCATTTTAAACGGTGCTTTTTTGTTATATTTTTACCCACCTAAATGTGTTTTAGTACTTTCAAAATGGGAATTCCAGATATGGGGGAGAGAGAAAATATGTAAACATCCTTGCCTCATGGTTTTAATGAAATGCAACTTATTGTGTGATAGACATGTCTTGTTGTAAGATCATTGGTTGGAATCCCTGAGGAGGAGGGCCAAAGGTGGACCCTGGGGGTGGAGATATAACTCACATACACACACTATTCATTCTCTCTGGAATGCTCTGCCTTTAACCGGCAAAATGTAGAGGCTAGAGGAAGGAAGGGTACTGCAGACTTTCCCTTGGAACCTATAGCTTGCTTATTTCTGCTTTGAAATGCTTGCCGATCTTTTGATGGACTCTATCCTGAATCTTGCTATGCTTACAATATATTTCTAAAATATCTGAAGAATTCATTAATTACGTTAACAAAGCAGCTCAGTTAACATAAAAATCACATAACAAAAGGAAATCCATAGAAAATAGTGGTTTGGTTTACAATGCATTCCTATGGGAAATTGCATTCAATACATTCCTATGGGAAATTTGGTTAAAGTAATTTTCGCTGTAAGTAACGCATTAATTATGTTAACTGAGGTTCCACTGTACTTGTAACTAGCATGCTTGATATTAAACTGTCATGGGTGTATTAGGTTATTTTAAGTCATTTTATGATTGTAGTTTTATTTAATATTCTAACTGTGTAAGTTTAACTGCCATGAGTGGCCTTGGCCAATAGGGTGATGTATAAATACAGGTCTACTCCCATATCCATAGGGAATACATTCTGAACTCTTCTGTGTATACCTGAAACTGCAGATAAGAGCAAACCTTATATTTGACATATATGCATGAATCATAAAAGTGGGGGAGAGGTTTTAAGTGCCTATATCATTCTACATGAAGGCTATCAAAATGTCTGATTGTGTTCCTTGTAAACATTACATGGCAGAAAGTGGCCTTTACTGGCTATGTCTGGTAATGCCATAGAAATACATATATATTATGTATATATTGGGGTCAAATTTAGATGCATTTATTTATTTATTTATTTATTTATTTATTGTAAAGGTCACCTCCCCCACATCCACAGGTTCAGTATCCATAGTAGGGGCTGTGGTGGCTCAGAGGTTTCCATAGTTTCAGTTATCCATAGTTTCAGTTATCCACGGCTCTAAAAATATTCAATGAAAAAAATCCATCAAAATACATCTATATTACATATTTCAGGGATTTTTTTTCATTTTTATCTTAACTTTGCAGAGACACTGATCTCCAGTGAGTTTCAACACTACTAAGTACAATCTGACCATGACAGTCATGCCCAGGTCACTTTCCTTCCACCTTGTATCCCCACACATGCACACACAAAAGAAAAATTCCATAGAATTTTGAATAGGATAAATATGGCATACTCTGGATGTTTTTTATTTGTTTTGACACCCACTGTGTCAACAATGCTATCAAACCATTCTAGCATTGTCTTCTCTAGTGAGTCCTACCTTCTCATTTGATGGCCAACATATTTGAGCTTCAGCTTCAGTATCTGTCCCTCCAAGGAACAATCAGGGTTGATTTCCTTTAGGATTGACTGGTTTGATCTCCTTGCAGTCCAGGGGACTCTCAAAAGTCATCTCCAGCACAACAGTTTGAAGGTGTCTCTTTTTCTGCACTCAGCCTTCCTTGCAGTCCTTCTCTAACAATCAAACATCACTACTGGGAAGACCATTGCTTTAATTATGCAGATTTTTGTCAGAAAGGTGATATTTCTACTTTTTATTATGCTGCCTAGGTTTGCCATAGCTAGCTTCCCAAGGAGTAAGTGTCTTTTTATTTCATGGCTGCAGTCACCGAGTGCTGTGATATTGGATCCTGAAAAAGTAAAGTATGTCTCTGCTTCCATTTCTTCCTCTTCTATTTGTCAGAGAGTGGTGGGGCTAGATGCCATGATCTTTGGGGGTTTTGATGTTGGGTTTCAAGCCAGTTTTTGCACTCTCTTCTTCCACCCTCATCCAGAGGCTTGTTAGATCTTCTTCACCTTCTGCCTTTAGGATGGTGTTATTTACATGTCTGAAGTTGTTGATATATTTCCCAGCAATCTGAATTAGGTTGTATTTGCCACAGAGAATGCTTGTTCCTACCAGACATATGGGTCATACATTTAAATACATAAATAAAAGGTCTTATGTGGCTTTGGACACCATCCTCTGCCCTATAATTCAGTCCACTTCATCTCTATTTACGTCTATCATAATTTGATTTGGATCCATACTAATATTAACATATATTAAATGAATTCTGTTGAGTCTACTAACAAATGTTCTCTAGCTATAAAATTAATGTATGAAGCAATAACACTGTTGCTATAACAAGATAGGTGTCAGGTTTATTCAAATTCTGCATTTCTTCCATGTCATTTTAAAATGAGCTCTGAAGACAGTTCTGTGAAGAAATAGACTTCAGCATATTACCACTGTTCCAAAACAAACGTTCAGATTAAATGAGAGTGCATTATACAATTTGAGCAACATTTTATTTATCCCATCACAATTTCTCCCTCATTGTAGATTCATGTCCTAGCCTACTATCACATCGTCATGAATGGTGTTAATATTTGAAAACCAGATCATCATGGTGGTGCTTGGCAGAAATAAATGATACATACTCATTCTGCTAGCATATGTATACTGTATTTGTGTTTTGTCCCAGAAGTTCTTCCAGGAATGACTTGGCAGCCTCTTAGCTACCAAGCTAGTGAAGTTAATTGTCCCAACAAAATGATATTATGAAGCTAATACTTCCAGGATGTAATAGAGGCTCTGAAGTCTTCAGTAGAATCAAATGTTACAGACAGTCTGGGTTTTTAGGGTGCATTAATTTCGTCTAGTTGCTTGTCTGCCTTGCATTGGCACAAGCTGCAGATAGGATGGTAGATGATCCATGTAAAATAAATCTCCTGTTATTCATCTGAGATAAGATGAGTTGTGAAAGATCTTTGAACAGTTTTGAAATGATATAGGACTTACACTTTTTGCCAATCCTATTCAATACAGACATGCCAAGTTTTTAGCATACAAATTAGTGGGATATTTCATACCACCATGACTCTAAAATCATCACTTCACATCTCACAGATTTTGGCAGATATTTACATTTATTTAGTCCTGTCTACTCAAAAAGTTTTATAAGCTGTATTTTTGATACCAGGATTCATTTCTGTGTAGGAAAAATATGTGTCGCCTATCCTGTGAAAACCAAAAATTCCAAAATTATTCTGTATTGCTGCAAAATCAGATCACAGATCTATACATCATCCTCAGGAAGGAAGATGGGTGTATCCAGTTTAAAAATAGTGGAATTCCCTTCATTTGGAACAGATGAAGTAAATTGCAGAAATTGCATACCTGAAATTCACAACTGAGATTTAAAGATAAAGACATGGGACTACTTGATGTTTTGATTTAACAGATCTGTATTGCAGGTTGTTACATATTTTTGTGGCTTTGTGAATGCTATAGAAAATAAATGTGTGGCCTTTGATCCTCTATTTATTTTCCCAAATTTGAGCCTGCAGATATTCTGGGACTACAACTCCCAAAAATCCTGGCCAGCACAGCCAACAGTGAAGATGTGTGGAAATTTTAGTTTAGTTACATCTGGGGACTTTAGGTTAGGAACCTCTGTTTTAATTCATGACCACAATCCCTTGGCCATTCTAACAAGGGCTAATAGAAACTGAGAACCATGGTATCTAGAGGGCCAAAGACTCTTGATTCTTGCTGTAGAAAGTACCTTTAATCTAGGACTAGTTGCTGATTTCATCTGGCAGAGCCATTTTTCAGTCCTTCTTGAGCTAATACAATATTGCATTAGCTACTAATTCAAACCCAGCAAATTATTCTTATATATTTTATACCTTGATTAATCATTAAGGATGGATGGATTCAAGCCAGCAGGACAAGGATACAAACATGTTTCTAGCTGTGCATAACCAAAGAATCTTTGGATTTGACTTTTTGAACAACATGTTTTCCAACACTTCAAGTATTTCGTTACAAAGTTTCCTTGGTAATATAGTAGTTAGCATTTGGTACGTTCACAGCTATGGTCCAGCTTTGATTCAGTGCCATGGAACATTGTGATGTTTAGTTTTTTTAAAAAAAATACTAAATGGTATAGTGGAAAGAGTGATGGACTAGAACTCAGAAGACCTGGGTTTGAATTGCTTCTGAGAGATGGAAACTCATGAAGGGGAA
Source organism: Furcifer pardalis (assembly GCA_030440675.1). Classification (NCBI taxonomy): domain Eukaryota; kingdom Metazoa; phylum Chordata; class Lepidosauria; order Squamata; family Chamaeleonidae; genus Furcifer; species Furcifer pardalis. The sequence continues at coordinate 87,541,196 of CP126896.1, forward strand.
TGGAATTGGTAAAGTGAAATTGTTGTGCCATTAAGTCAATTCTGGCTTATAGAGTCTGGCTCTTCTTCTCCATGGGGGTACAGTGGTAAATTGAACTCCCAGTCTCTGGCTCCTCTGCCAGCAATCTAAACAACTGAACTATCTAGCCAGCTGAAATTGATAAAACCATTTCTTAAATATCACACTTAAGTTTAAAACTCTATTAGGAAAACTGTAAGTTGGTTCCAGTTTGATGGCACATAACATACCTGGCAGAGTAGAATTCTTCCAGGTGAAGTGCTTGAAGATGTAGTTAAAGTAGCCATCTACAAATAGGCTATGGGAATTAGCATATAGCATGAGTTACCAGCAATTGCCTCTCATTCAGCTTCATCTACGTGAACCTGAAATCTTACGTATTGTTCTTCTGTTGGGGGAACCATCACTCTGGAACATTCTTCCAACTTGATTTGATTTTTTAAAAAGAGAAGTCAAGCTTCATTGTGGTGGATTATGTATACTCTGAATGAGGCTTCCTCCTTCTTCCATTACTTTCGTAATCTGAGGCTGCGCTTGTTTTACAGATACTATGTCTGTTTCTTTTTGGTTTGCTTCTGTGTCGTGTTGCCTCTGTTGTAAAAGATAATATAGAGGTTCATTCTATGAATCTGTCTGCAGCTGATCTTATTTTAAAAAACAAAACAGTCTGGCTGGCATTTCTTTGCGAGTGCTAATCATCTTGTGGCACAACATAGACAAGCCTTTCAGGGTTTGAAATCTGAATTTATTCCAAGCTTGAACTTTTGCAGTTGGCAAAACACTAAGCTGTTGTATTTGTTTCCCAAGCCAGTGCATAAACATTTTTCTTGAACATATTTATTCACTCTTCACTGTTGCTCCCATTACTTTCTTTTCAATTTGGCATCTTGCATTTCCAGAGGAAAAACATCTTATTCTAGAATACTAGTAGAAAAATAAATGTGAAGAATTAGATCTGGAGTTAGTTGTGCTTAGATTAGATCTATTAAAATAAAGGGAGACTTTAGTCGTAACTGAAGTCCTTTTGATTTCATAGGCATAATTAAGTCTATATATCATTCCAATAATTTTAGGGGTGGAATCATTCTACTGATGGATCTCCATTAGTGGAACTGAAAGGAGACAGTAGCCTCCCTCCTCCATAGCCTCTTGTTCATTTTCAAAGCTACATCTAGAGCAGGAGTACCCAAACTTTTCAGGCCATGGGCTGGTCACGTGGTTATGGGGGCTGGTCACTATGGCCCAGGGGCCAGATCCTGCCCCCGGGCTGTAGTTTGGGCACCCCTGATCTAGAAAGTGCTGTGAGAAACACTAGAACAGATTTTTCGGTGGCATGGAGGGCTGCAGAGGGATAGGTAAGAAAGTCCTGTTATGCCTGCAGAAATTTCTTCCAACAAATTGCAGTTCATGAATCCAGTGTCAGGGGGGGGGGGGGGAACCTGCTGGCTTTTTCAGGCAATAATCTTTGTCAGTGTGATTAAACATCTTTTGTTTCTCATTTTGCTGTGAGAAATCCTAGAGATCTGCCTTTAAGGAAATGGGGATCATTTTTCTTTAAGATTAAGCAAATAACAATTTTTAAATTTTAAATTTTTGATTCTTGTTAGTTTTAGTTTTAATGGGGGTTTTAAGAGTACCGGTATTTTATGATGCTGTAGTTTTTATATGTCATTATTTTTGTACTTCTGTATGTTGCTTGATTGTCATGTGAGCCACCCTGAGTCAGGTTTCCTGAGTGGGCGGCATACAAGTACAAAAATTAAATTAAATTAAAATTAATTTACCTCAGCTGTCGGATTGCAGTTTCTCACTGGGAAAAGGCAATTCCTTCCACAATCAATTTAGACCTTCATTTGCATTTTAGCAGTGTTTCAATGATGTTGCCTAAATGTTATGGATGCCTTTTCAGGGATAATGTAGCATAACTAGTGGTGAACAAGATCATGGTCTTACAGTTTCTCAACATCCTTACACTCACCTGTTTCAGTTCTTTGAAGGGTATGTGGCTTTTTCTGGTGCTGAGGCACACGTAGGTATGCCTTATGTCTTTAGGTGTACATCAGAGATACTTTAAGCCAGGCAGGGTCAACTTGTGGACCTGCAGATGTTGTTACACTGCAGCTTTCATCTGTCTTAACCAATATAGCCATTGATGATAGGTGGAGGAGATTTCAGCTAACGTCTGGCAGGCCACATGTTCCCCATTATCACTTAAAGCATGCATTTGAGTTGGAGTAAGTGCATCACTGAAGTGTGCTAAAGAGAGACAAGATTGGTTGCAACTCTCTCTTGAGTATATGTTTAACAGTAAAGCCAGGTTGCCTCTATGCATTTTATGACATTTCTTCCAGTTAGCTCATCCCTCTCCCTTAGGCTGGCACTGAATATGTCACTGCTGATGTTGGCCTTTCCTAGTATGAATGTAGTGTGAAAGATCCAATAAGCCACAACTGTAAAATGCAAATTTGCTAACTGTGCACAAAGCTCAGATGTGCTCCTGTGTCTCATGTTCAATGTATCCATACATACAGGGTGGCCTGTAAGTCCCTACCTGGCCTGTAAGTCCCTACCCAGCTTCTTTGTGGGCACGCACCCCACCCCTTTGCCAAGCAGCCCAATGGGAGCGCTTCCTCCCTCCCCCATCAGAGCCCTACTCTCTTTGTGGCTGGGTAGGGAATTATGGGCCACCCTGTACAAAGAACTCATGTATGTTTTGTGATAAGGTTAAAGAATTATTCAGTTGTAAAACTGGAATTATCTCAGTCTTTTTCATAGCTACAATTTTTAGGAAAACTTAGCCAGGGAGCTGGATGAAAAAAACCTCACTAAACCTTTTTGTTTTCTGCCATGGAAATACAGCATATTCTAATTGTATGCAGCTTATTTAGTTCCTGCACAGGGCATGGCTATCTATACATGATGAGTTTCTCATCCAAGTAACCCTCGACCTCATAAAATTGGACTCATAGTTGAAGCCCACCCTTTATAATGCCAGATTTTTTCCTCATTTTCAGCTCATGCAGTTAACGTTTATCCAGTTTTAAAACAGTGTTTTAAAAGAATCAATTTCATGGTGAATGCATCTAGTGAAACAAGCCATTTAAACAACATATTACTTGTGTGTAGCAGACCATTTTACAAGTACCTGATAGTTTTACAAGCCTGTGTTTCAGACAGGATAATTGGTTGTCTCTGATATGTGAGCTGGACTTAGACTCATTAACTTTTTTCACTGAACAGAATATTTCTCAGCTAGCTTTGTTCTATATCAAGTGCTATTCTTAGCACCAGGTCTTTTAAAAAATATATTACTGAAATAATGTAAGAAATTAATCTTAATTTTGAAGCACAAATAAATTAACTACATGGGATTGTATTTTACATTTCATTAGGCATGTGATATTTCATACTACATTTAATTATAATCTTTGTGACACGTAACTAAAATGTTCAACCTCTCTTAATCCATGTCTAATTATCAGCAGTATTTGGACATAACAATAACTCAGAATTACTGAGAATGTTGGCTTATAAGCAGCCTGATCTTCTAAAGTTGTTTTTATAATTAATTAATTTGTTATTGTTTACAGTTTTTGAAATGTATGATAATAATATAATTAAACTTCTCATCCGGGATTATTGCAAATATTTTAAAAAATTTAAGATAATTAAAAATGTGTTAATGACAACTAACTTTTTCTTGCTGTTTCTCTTTTTGTGTGTGAAAAAATAGATCAAAAAGTATTTAGAACTTGAACCACTTGCACGAGGGAAACGCTGGATACTTAAACCCTGTTCCTTGGATGATATGGAAGCAGTAAAAGACAGCTTCGGCCTACTGATAAATTTACTAGAAGACAGAGATATTGAGCCTTCAAGAGTGTGAGGAAAATTATGATGATTCTCAGAAAGCATGGTCATACCTGGTTGTCTTGCTTTTCGCTGAATTATGGTTTGGTATAGAGAAAAAAATGTGTTAGATCTTGCAATAAATATATTTTTTCATTTGGTTGTGGAAGGGCTGTTTTTAAGTTCTGTGGATCAACTATGATTTCTTGCCATAAAGATGTCTATACTACTGAATGGGGAGTTCCTCTTCTTCACCAAGTCTGCTAATTGTATGCCATTTTCTTGCATTGTCATTCGAAGGACCCTAATGTGGAATTTTGCTGCATATACAAAACTTAAAACCAGATGATAATGGACACCAAAACTATGTGAAAATGAGTCGCTGAGAACAAGATTAAATTTTGGAGCCAATTAATGCATTTTTATGCAAAAACTAATCAAAAGCCTTACTGAATGCAATTATCTTTAACATCTAGAATTTGGTTTTTATTTTTTAAAGCGGCAAATTATTGGTTTAGCAAGCGGTGAGGGAATGACAATGCACATATCAGTATTTTCTTGTGAATTGGGAAACTTTTTTAAATCTAAAAAATAGCTTTTTAAAATCTAAGCTGAGCTGATGATTGTATAAATTGGTAACAAAATGGAGGTTAACTATGTTAACTATGGAGCAAGAACAATGTTTGAATAATCACTAGATATATTCTATGTAACTAGTATTATGCTAGAACTCCATTCCGCTAAGTCATGGGATCATTTTTTTAAAAAAAAAAAACAATATCTTTGAATTACACTCTAAAGTTTGTTCTTCGTTTCTTAACTACCCCTATTTTCAGGGGTTTAGATTTGTTTCAAACATTGTCATAGGCTCAATGTTAGTAGAAAGCTTTTTATTCAGAATATAGTATTTTTCCCTGTTTTGTTTTTATATATGTGCCAGCTCTCCATTTAGTTCCAGGAATGTTCTCCTTTCCAGGCCCACAGAGTACTTCAGAACTCAAAACTGCCTTGGTTGTTGAAATAATGGCCACAATATAGCAACAGATAGCATTGTATCTATTCAATGTGTACCTTATATGTCTACAAGAATAGCCTTTGATGGAATATTACATCACTGGTGTTATTTAAGACATACATTTTGTTTCTGAAATTTTTACTTTGTTTTATTTTGCTTTGTTTACTTTTAAAGATAAATGCTGAATATCTTTGACTTGAAAATACCTGCTTTATGTATGTACAATTTACTCTACAATAGTATTGGGATGAAATTGTAAGACAGTTCCTTAAAATATAATGTCCTTTAATCTGTGACACTCCTCTTTGTAAAGATTAAAGGATTCTTTTTCCTTAGATTCTGAGAGTCACTTATCCCGTCTGTATCTCTGATTATTTCTTATGAAAAGTGTTGTATTCTTCAACAGTAGTGCAACATTTAAGTGTAGTTGTAAAGGAAGAACTTGAGGGGAACAAAGAGCCAGAAACTCTTGCGACTAAAAATATTGCCATGATTTTTATCATTACTACTACATACTGGAGTTTCAAATTCCAAAAATAGAAGAAAGCAAATGCCATCCTAAGATGGACTGTTGTTATTTTTTGCCAAAACAATTGGTTCCTGATTTATTTTTGACACATAAAAACTAAGGCCTTGTTAAAAATAAGAAGATAAACACAAAACTTTTCTTGTCTGTTTGGACCAATGGTAATGGAGGCGGAAGAGGCCATGCTAGATGGACTGGCTGTGAGGGCACACCTTGTCAATATCCTCAAGTCTGTGGCAGTCCATTGCAGTCCCGGTGTCAAATCCTGCATGTCTCATTTAATACATGCAGCAGGAGATGGTTCTGTGATCACAGTTTGTGAGTCACTTCATGGCAAGCTGTGGTCCACCTTAAATAAATTCACACCAATGGCATTTTTCTGTTTGTCATTAACTGTGAAAATGATTTTTAGGAAAAAAATATATACTTGGCTACAAGTAGCAGTAGCTGCCACCACCGATGGACCAAATTTACAGGAGCAAAATGACTTCTCAAGAGAATGTCTTCACCAATAAAGGTGATTAAAACTGTTAAACAGGTTTTTATTTCTACTTTGCTCATGAGACTATCTACCACCCAGTGCTGTTATATGTCATGAAACTGTGACAGAAGATGAGCATAACTAGTGTGATGTAAAATAAAACTTCAACCACATAATGCAAGGTACGAAAGAAGTTATGTTCTTTTGAAGACTTACTTGGTAGTAAGGTCCATTGCTTTTTGGCAACTTCTTATGATAGAACACATATGGGACAGATTTCAGAACCCCTTGGAAAATATCTAACTCACAGAAAATGGTATTTATCAAACTGTTTTACCAGAAAAAACTCCATGCTTCACAGAGTAAAATTTTATCTCAGATCTGCTAGAGGATGTCCTTTGCATTTCTCTTACACTTTGATGGATCTGTGATATAATTGGATTTCATCATATTAATATGGTTTCTAGATCTTTGAACACTTATTTTGAAAAGGTTAATATCAAGTATTCAGTCTAAAGCAGTGGTTCCCAATGTGGGGAACATGCCCCACAGGGGAACTTCAATTCCCAGAAGCCTAAGTCAATACACTGCTGTGACCAGTGCTTTGGGGAATTGACTTAGGCTTCTAAGAATTGAAGACCAAAAACCGAAGGTGGGAAACACTGGTCTAAAGTGTTCTTGAATGTAAGTACAGTAAAGTAATACCTCGGATAACGTTTACCTCAGATAACGCTAAAATCGCATAACGTTAAGTAATCTGGGGAGGAGAATTGGATCGAATAACGTTAAGGTCCTATGGGATGTATCGGATAACAACCGCTAAAGCCTGTGCGGTTACAATGTATCTCTATGGAGCTTTAATGTTATCCGATACATCCCATAGGATTTTAACATGCATCGGATAATACTAAAAATCGGATAACACCAAAACTTGTGGAACGAAGTCTTAGCGTTATCCAAGGTATTACTGTACTTGATAAGTGACAAATGCAGTTCTTATTCCAGTCTTTTGTTTTCTTCATTTACATGCAATATATTTCATCAAGTGATGATTGCACATGGAAATAGTTAATTTTATCTATCAAAGTAATATTAAGAAATCTGTTGTGGCATAAAATTGTTAACATCTGTTAAACAACTTACTGGATGTATTTGTGTGTTGGGGGGGGGGAGGGTGTTGGTTTTTCTCCCCCAGACCTGTAACTGTCTGCAGTATTTTGGTAGTAAGAATAAAAACATTATCAATCAATACTAAACAACAGCTGTTTTGACAGGTTTCTGTCAGACATCTAATGCTTTACAACTGTCAGTGGCTCCTTTTTTCTATCAGTTCTAATATGCTGGTTGTGTTGCCTCCATGTTAATGTCTTGTGTTAATATCTTTGGAAGTGCTAGTATTTTTGAACAGCTAATGCTTTCAGCTTTCTTTCCCCCAATCCATAGTGATGTTACATGCCACATGTTCAAACATTATAAACAGAAATACATGTATTTTTGAGCTTCTTTCATTTTCCTTATTTAAGGAAGTTAACATATTTTTGTACTTAACTAACTACTAACTGCCTTTTTTTGTAATGGCAAATAATTTATATTGCAAAAGTTTTTATCTCAGTGTAGTTAAAAGCAAAGATGGCTGATAGCAAACTCACCATGCATCACTCATTTTATACTAAATGTACATGATATTTAGTTAACAAATCCATGCAGACATCATCTATGCTGGAAAAACTGTTTGTGATTTATATAGCTTATGCTGACCAACATGAAAATAAATGTGGTGTAGAAAACTTTAATATGGATGTTTTCATCAATAGTAACAAAGAAGGAATGTGTTTCTCTTTTAATTTCTTCAACATTGGCTGTTCAGAAGTGTCTCCTGCACTAGCCCCATGGAAATGCACACATACTTTGCAACAAATCTACTTTCTTTGCCCTGAGAATAAAATGAAAATCAGATTCCCCTGACGACAAACTCCTTACTTACAATGAGTTTATGTAGAATATCCAGGGTCTGGAAAGCAATATCCAGTCAACTTCCTTGAAAAATCTGTGTCTGTTTTAAATTTTGTTGCATGTTTGTTTTCCCCTTGAATGCACTTGCCATACCAGATTGATGTTCAAAAGTTGTCTTTGCCTCAAAATCTGAAACAATTTTTTAAAAACAGCATTTTTCAATATTATAACGATTGAAGAGCATTTTTAAAATGGCTTATGAAACTGGTCACCAAAATCCAGAGGGCAACATATAGTGTACCCAAAAAGGAATTTGACTGGTCTCCCAAGAGGTTGTTGTTTTTTTCAGGGGGAGACAGTAACATTTTTTATGGTGTTCACCAGTGATGGGATGTAAGGTTCTCACCAGTTCGCCAGAACCAGTAGTAAGTTTTCCCAGTGTCCTGGAGAACCAGTAGCAGCTTTTGGGGGGAACCACCTTGGTGTGCATGCACGTCTACAGTGCTTGGCGCATATGCACAGCCTCCTTGCTGTCCTCCCAAGCGGGGAGGAAGAGAAGCTGCTAGCGTGAAGCTCCCTATAGCCTGTTCCCCAGGGTAAGTGACTCACCTTTGGATGTGGTGTGTCTGTGTGTATTTTAATGTGTATTTAATACCTTTACCTATATTGACATACTACCACAGTTCCTAAAAAGGCCTGGTGGCAGGCAGGCCTGGCAGCCTGGCTTGGGGTTTTTAAGCAATGTCTTGGAGTTATCACATCAATAAGCTACACCTGTGCTGTTCCAATTGCTGTTCCAATTGGAGAACCCTTAAGGAGGTACAGCTGTTTTACATTTACATTAAGGTATATTATCCTAGAGAACTTTTACGATGACCATATCCATCTTGCAACATGGTGCTGCCCAGGCACGTATACTAACAGGTAAGTGACTGGTTTCTGTTTGGGGTGGGTTGATTTATTTTTGGGGTGGGTGGGTGTATTTTAATGTATTTATTTATTTATGGGTTTGTGTTGTGGGTGGTGGGTTGTGGTGTTTGTGTGTGTTTGTGTGTCATGATGTTAGCTCCGCCCACACTGTGATGACATCATGGTGGGGTAGTAAAAATTTTGACATCCCACCACTGGTGTTCACATATACTGGACACTGGAGTGGTCTAACTCTCATCTGAAGTTTATTTTTGAGTTCCCCTTGGTGTGTGTGTTCTACTTTTGAGAAGTGTTTACTTTTTGTCCATTCCCTGCAAATGTGGATGCTGTGGACATTGTTAAAAGTGAGTTGCAACTTTTTGTCAACTTCAAGAAATCAGAAATTCAAAACTTTCCCTGATCATCCATGGAAGTGAAATTTTAAAAATAGTTTTTTTGCCTATCTGCATATTACAGCACAAAAAGCCTCCTTGAAGTGATTTTTTTTACATTGGGTTGATAATCATCGTAGCACTGTGTCACTTAAATGACAGGAAATTTTAAAATGTGATTTAAAAGATGCACAAAAAATTATCATCAACCCAACATAAAAAATAATTCCACTTTCCCTGACCATCCCCACATGATCAGGGGAAGTCTTCCATTTGTAAGTTTTATGAAGTACCATATTGGCCTAACCCTAGGGTTAGGGTTAAATGTGCCCGTATGGGTGCATTTTCTGCTTCCGGGAGCAATGAGGGCAGTGCGGGCCGGATGAATTGCATTAAACCCATTTGTGTGGATTCACAGGGTGCTTGGGCTTCTGGGAATTGAAGTCCAAGAACATCTGGAGTGCCAAGGTTCGTCATCATGGGGCTACACCATAAGGACCAGTGTGGACATTCTCATAGACTGACACAAAAAACTTATGGAATGTTTGTTTCTTAAAATAATCAAACATGTTAACAATCTGCTTTTCAAACATTTATCAGTACTACAGCATAGAGAGTGACGTTTCAAGTTCTATAATTCTTCCAAGTATGTCTGGAAATATTTCCACCAGGCTTGGCAAATGGGTGGAGGATAGGAGACCATAGATATCAGAGGTCCTCAGCAGTTGAAAGCCGAACATTTCTCACTGCTTATTTAGAGCTATGCCAATATAGCAGGGATTCTCAAACTGAGGCCTGTGGGCCAAATGCGGCCCACAGCACCATTTCATGTAGCCCCTCACCGCCTTGACCACACCAGGAAGTACCGTGTGGTGGAGGAAAGGCAAAATAGCTGTTCGCCCCCCAAAACTTTCTGAGGGAGGGTGATCTGGCCCCTGGCTTAAAAAGGTTGAGAACTGCTGCACTATAGTAAACACATAGTACTATGCTTGCATCATTTTTATACAGAAAGTGTGTAAAGTTAAACACTAAATTGGAAACAAGATAAATCTGGTCAAAGGAGAATACCAGGAAAGGGAAAATATGACCATACAACATTGTTGTTTTGCAACCGTTGTGCTCCTGCCAATGAAGGCAGTGTAACTCCTAACACACTGTCATCACTTGATGCATTTTGCAGTCTTAAACTACACAGGCTGCTTTTTCATGGAGTTACAGGATATAGATCACCAGTGTGAGAAGCCAGGCTTTATGTCACAGAGTTTGAGTTTTCTACTGCTGAGTGGAGATCTTCTAATCAAGTCTGATACAATCTTAATAAATCCCAGTACTCCTTAAAAGTTATTTCTTTAGAAATATAGGTCAGAATTTTGTTGGTTATATACACTAGGTTAAGAACAGAAGTGTAAATCTCTACAATGCAGAATTGCCCCTATTTAACGTTGCTGTTTATATTCTTCATTGCACATACATTCACAGAAATTGTACACACCAAGATATACTACCAGGAACTCATTAGCAGGAATTTGCCAGTGTTGTTTACTCCACTGCATTCCAGCTGGCATAAATACCCAGTAGGATTTTGGCCATTGTATGATATTTGGTTTTCTCCAAATAAACAATGTAGAAAGAAGTCATCTTCCTATCATTGGATTACTGACACTGTACACATTGGTAGTATTGCACATAATGTGCACACATTTCTTATGATCTTAAGAAGCATGGTAAAGGCTATTTCCCTGGTTAAATGTTAAAAACATGTGTTTCAGAGTTCTAGTGTTTTGTACTCTTTATCTTTTTAATTGCTATGTTGGTTAGCTATCTGACTTTCCAGAGAGAGCAGTAGCTTATTCTCACACTGACCAAACAGAAAGTTGCCACCAGGAATAACATACTTAGGAAATTAGCTGGTTCAGACTGAAGTGCATTCCTGCAGACAATCAGAAGATCTTTGTTCCTGCAGTACTCTACAACAGAATATGTTAGTGCTGTGTGGTATGAATTAGCACAGGCCAAACAAAGTGAATGCAGCTGTTAATGAATCATGCAGGATTATTACTGGCTGCCTGAAACCAACCCACACTGGAAAAGTCTATTTCTTGGCTGGTGTTGCTTCTCCAGAAGTCCACTGAGAAGTGTTAGCAAATAATGAATAAAAAGGTAATATACTGTTGAACCAACTGTTTCATGGAAAACAGCCCTCGAGAGCAGGCCTGCAGCTGCCCTTACCGCTACTGGAAGTAGAAGCGGATGCATTTACAACAGCTGTAAAACATGCCTGCCCATGGCTGCCATAAATGCAGCTGTTGTAAATGTGTTTACAACAGCTGGAGATGTCTTTTACAGCAGCGCTTATGACGGGAGGAACTGAGTGACAGGCCTACTCAGCTGTCTGAGGGCATCGTCCGGCCCATGGTATGAAAAGGTTCAGCACCTGTGCTCTAGACCAGTGTTTCCCAAATGCTGGTGTTTGGACTTCAGTTCCCAGAAGCCTAAGCCAGTATATTGACTGATCAGTGCTTTGGGGAATTGACTTAAGCTTCTGGGAATTGGAGTCCAAACACCAGCATTTGGGAAACACTGCTCTAGACAATGGCAAAATTGAGGAAAGTTTTTCTGCACACTTCTCAAGCTCTGAATATTAAACTAGAAAAGAGTAGGCTAAAACTATGGAGAACAAAAACAGTACATGCCAAAGAGTGTATTCCACCAAGATAAGATTCTGGCTGGACCTTCTGGAAATCACTTTAAATAGGCTTCAAAATGAAATAAAGTGAAAATCAAAGAATAATGAAGTAAAATGGGTCTACTTGGAAATGGGGCAAATGTTCTGTGAATGTGGAGAAATTCAATCAATTTGCATTTATGTGAATGCAATAGATGTCCTCCCACATGTACAAAAGAAGATCTAGCAGATAGTTGAGATAATGCTTATTGAAGTAGCCCACTTCTGGTCAAAGATAGTCTGAATTATTTTACTATTTATTTGTTACATAACTACATGATATACAGAAGCAATTGCTTGCATGTCCTGACTGATATATAATTGGTGGACTTAATTCATTCCACAGTTGAGATTTCTTATGTTTCCCAAAAATTCTTAGATTAATAGTGCAAGGCGTTTTCCACTATGCCAGTGTTTCCCAAATGCTGGTGTTTGGACTTCAATTCCCAGAAGCTTAAATCAATTCCCCAAAGCACTGATCAGTCAATATACTGGCTTAGGCTTCTGGGAACTGAAGTCCACACACCAGCATTTGGGAAACACTGCACTATGCCACTAATCTAGGCAGCTCATATATTTTGTAAAGAAATATCTTGTAAAGTTTGCAAAGAAATGTCCCAGAAGGGTAAGAGAAACTTTGATTAAGCAACAAATACTACAATCCATTCTGAGAACAGTTTGTAACATGGGTGAGCAAATGGTGCAAACTCCAGATGTTTGCAGGATACACTTTTCTGCATATCTCAGCATTAACTATGTTGGCTAGGATAGTGGAAGGCATAGTCCAAGAAAATCCAAAGGATTGGGCTTTGCCCCTCCCTGGTTTGTAGTAAATTATTTTGGAAACACAATTATTATGTTCCATCTTGTCTTTAACAATGCACCTGCTCCTCAGAGGCAGCCAGGAATTTTGTACTGCCAAGTAAATGCAGTAGCAGTGAAGGACTGATTTGTTTGGTTTCCCTGTTAGCTGGCTAGGAATGAAATCCAGGACTCATCTTTTGCCACCAAGACAACTTTGCTCCCCTTTTTTGTGAGTCTACTTCAGGGATTCTCAACCTACAGCCTGAGGCACCATTTCATGTGGCCCCCCACTGCCTCCACACCAGGAAGTGCCATGTGGTGGAGGAAGGGCAAAATGGCCCTCCAGTCCCCAAAGCTGTGAGGGAGCGTGACCCGGCCCCTGGCTTTAAAAGATTGAAAGCTCCTGGTCTACTTGATAAGTTTTGAAACCCAGAGGTAGAAAATGCTTAGCAGGTTGCTTTTAATATTCATTTTAGAGTGAGCAGTAGTCTTGCTTTGGTAGCCAACATGGAAACATAGGGAAATTATAATTACAGAGGGCAATTTAAAATGTTCTTCAGCTTTGTTGTTGTTGTTCAGTTACACAATTGAGTCTGACCCCTCATGACCCCATATACCAGAGTATACCAAGCTCCTCCGGAGTCCACCCAGATCCATGGCCGCTGCATCAACAATATTGTTTAATCATCTCAACTTCTGCCTCCTCTGCCTAGCTCCTCTGGTGGCTTAGTGGTTAAGACACTGAGCTTGGAGACTGGAAGGTTGGGTTGCATGGGGGCATGAGCCTCATCCAGGCATCCCCTGAGCAGAGTTTCTCCAGTAAAAATCCTTTCAACCCAGAGTAATCTCTGCCAAAATTATTATCCTCTACCTCCCCCTTCTCCTTTTGCCTTTGATCTTTCCTAGCATCAGGTTTCTCCTTTATCATAGTCATTTTTTCTCAAAACGTTCCCTTGATTTTTCCTAATTTTTGAAGAGATCTCTAGTCTTTCCCATTCTATTGTTTTCATATATTACTTTGCATTTTCCATTTAAGAAGGCCTGTCAATATGTCCTTGGTGTTTCTCTTTTGACTTTCACTTTCCTCCTTTTCTTAGCTATGTACAAAGCCTCATCAGACAGCTTTAGTCTAACAGATATTTAATTTGTAAAAAGCTTCTGTACATCATTTAAGATAACACAGTACCTTTGTGCATGAATACAATGCAGAGGCTATGCAATATAAACTGTTAGTTCTGTTTGATTTTAGTAGTGGAGGATAGCCTTTCTGACAAAACCTATTATAAACCTAATTAGTTGAAAACCTGATGTCCAGAAGAATGCCTGTAGGATTCACACAAGGCAAATGTGTTCACTCACTTGCTTCTCCAGCTTTTAAGTAATAAGCATGACCATAGTGTGACAGTAAATAAAGTAGAATACGGCTGCTAAAATAATGACATACATTAATGGTATAAGGAATGTTTACCCTGCATTCCTATCTTTTAGTGTTCACAATTAACGTGCTCCACAGCTGAGAAAATAATTCTTGCCAACAGTGATAAATGGACACTGCTTCTTCTCATGGAAGCAGCAAAAATATCTATAGAACTTACTACAAACAAATGCTTATCAAGATATAATGATACATTTTGTTGATTTTGCTCCACAGGATGTACTGAAGATACAGTTAAAAATGTCTAAATTATTCTACACTATATTATCAAATCAGTTCTATCTAGCAAGGTTGGTCTTCTTAGTAGGTTCGCTTTTTTCTTCTGAAGTATATTTGTGGTACTTGCATCTACGATGCCTACATACCTAACACAAATGGAAGGGAAGGACCAAGAATAATACCAAATCAACTAATACCAGAATTAGGAAAAATAGCAATAGCCATGCTAGCTGGGGAATTTTTTACCAGTAAGGTAAAGGTAAAGGTTGCCCTTACTCGAAAGCCAGTCATATCCTACTCTAGGGTTCAGTGCTCATCTGAACCCTAGACAGCGCTGTCTGAATTATTTTCTAGGCCTGGCTGGCCTAGACGTCTAGCGCTGCCTGTATTTTGCATTTGTTTCCGTTGACATGTGGTAGGCTTGACTGGACACCGGGGTGCACGGAATGCTGTTTACCTTCCCACCAAAGTGGCACCTATTTATCTACTTGTAATTTTTTGCTTTCGAACTGCTAGCTTGACAGGAGCTGGGACAGAGACAGGAGCTCACTCTGTCATACAGTACTCCAGTCATACAGTACTCAAACCAGAGCTGCTGATTTGCCGACCTTCCAGTTGTCAAGTTCAGCGCCTTAACCACTAAGCCAAAGCAGCCCTCTTTTTAGCAGTAACAATCCTCAAAAAGTACCTATCCCAACCACTATCTCACTATTCATCTATATCCAAAATTTTACCCTCTCTTCCTTTGCGGCTTAGACTATAAAATCCTGCTAGTGATGGCTTCCTTGCTGTCTGTGTAGATTTTTCTACTGTTGCAACCTGAGCTCATGCACAATTCAGTATAGACCTGAGGTTTGGGTTCAGACCTATCTCTGGTGAAAAGTGAAAGACGCATGAGGATCTAGTCTAACAGACTGTAAATAATCTCCTTCCAACCTATTCCGTTCATACTTGATTTAACCACAAGCGTTAGAACAAACGTCATATGATCTTCTGGTATGTTGATGCATTATGTTTGGTTTCTGTTTTTTGATTAGGCTGTTAAAAGAATCACATACTGTGGTTTGAAGACCAGGAATTCCTGTCTGTTTTCACTTCTTTTATAATGAGGTAAAAGAAATATCTAGCAGAGGTTGTCCTGGGATGTAGACGAGCTGCTGATAGTATACTATGGAGATGCCATCTGGATTTTCTGAATCCTGGTTGGTTGGTTGGTTGTCAGAAAATTTTAATAACTTGTCATGAAGCTAAGACTAATATTCAGTCTGCCAGACCTGACAACATGTAATTTATCTGTAAATTAATTATGTGATAAAGTTAATCTGTATCTTAGCACACCTTATCTATGACATACACAAGGTGCTACCAAAAACACCAGAATCCACATTATTTTGTGGTTGGTGGGAGGGAAAAACATAGATGATATCACCCAAAAAATAATTTTGTTGCAGGAGTATCCACACTCTAATCACAGTAATTAAAGATAAACCAACATTTTACTTGAGGCCATGAAACTGTATTTTACCCTTTCATGGAAGAAGCAACATATGCCCAAATCATCCTTAGTAAAGGGTAAAGGTTTCCCTTGCTTGAAAGCCAGTCATATCCAACTCTAGGATTCAGTGCTCATCTCTGTTTCAAAGCTGAAGAGCTTCCTGTCTGCTTCTGCGGACGTTTCTGTGGTCTTGTGGCAGGCATGACTAGACATCGGAGTGCATGGAATGCTGTTTACCTTCCAATCAAAGTGGTCCTTATTTATATACTTGCAATTTCTTGCTTTCAAACTGCTATGTTGGCAGGAGCTGGGACAAAGATGGGAGCTCATTTCGTCCTGCAGTACTCGGGAATCAAACTGCTGACCTCCCGCCTTCCAGTCAGCATCTTAGCCACTTGAGCCACTGCAATCATCCTTATGAATATATTATTAAAAGGTGCAAACATGTATCCACTTGGGTGGTTAGATGAAGACTTGGCTCACCTAGATTCAAATGACTGAGAACCCATGAAGTCATAAAGATGGTTAGATCAATCACTGTTTGCCAACCTAACCTTCCTCATAAGGGAAATATGAGCATAGGACAAATACTTGTGTATATTGGTCTGAGATGATACTTTGAGACTAACCCATATGTAAATATACTAAGTACCTTTGTAATGTTCCATGTTTCAGTCTCATGCATCAAATACAGTAGCACCAAATTTATGATACAGATGTAATATCCTTGCCCACTCCACAAGAAATTACAGCTTGTTTTCCTAGTGTACTAGTTGTCATACTGTACTAGTTTTATGTCTTTTTAGGCTGTAAAAAGTCACTAAGTACTGGGAGGCGGAAAGTCAGCAGTTCGATTCCCGAGTACTGTAGGACAGAATGAGCTCCCGTCTCTCTCCCAGCTCCTACCAACCTAGCAGTTCGAATGCAAGAAATTGCAAGTAGATAAATAGGGACCACTTTGGTGGGAAGGTAACAGCGTTCCGTGTGCTCCAATGTCTAGTCATGCCTGCCACATGACCATGGAAATGTCTGCAGAAGCAGACAGCGCTGGCTCTTCGGCTTAGAAACAGAGATGAGCACTGACCCCTAGAGTCGGATACGACTGGCTTTCGAGAAAGGGAAACCTTTACCTTTACTTAGCTGTTGGATTAAAGAATACTGAAGGCCAAAGGTCAAGCTTCTTTAACCTCTTGGGTCAGTACAAAAACCCATCCCTAGCGAATACTGACAAATTGGTTAAGTTGCAGAGAAAAATTGTACAAAATACATTCAAAAGGAAAGCTGCAAGAGTGTTGCATTTAATCCAAATTTGCTTTTTGTTTTTTTGTCCTGAACGGCGTAATTCATCTCCACAGCATTTTCCTTGATAGTTAATATTTTAAACAATATGTTTGCTTTAGTGCCAATTGCAGTGGTTGAGTTTGCAAAATTTTTCCTAGAGTAAGGGAAAATATGAAAAAGAGAATGTTGCCAGCACACTTAATCTATTGACATTTCATTATTTGGGAAATGCCAGCAATCTCTGTCACTTCACAGAATACTTTTGTCTTTGACCAGCTGCTATAAATATAGTCTTTAAAGAAATAGAATTGCAGGAACGTATGCCAGCCATTTCCATTGGGGTGATTGTCTTAATCTATTGCAGCAAAAAGAAAGGAGAGTCTTCTAACACCTCGAAATATTACATATTTTATTTGGCATAGGCTTTGGTGGATTGGAGTCTACCTCTTCAGCTGCATGGCATCAATCCAGTCTGTGCATACATAGCTGCTTCCATACATGTACAGAGAGGTATTGTGTGATAACTGATATCACAGATAAATTTACTTCCAAATGGAGGTGTGAATTATGCAATGTTTTGCCATTTATAAAACTTCCTCTTGCATCATTCAAAAACTAAACAGCTCAGATGATTAGAAAGACTACATTGGAAGCTATTGAGGACTCTACTTTCTACAGCACTACCCGTTCCACCCCTATTCAGTGACCAGAATGGGGAGAAAAAATTGTGTGAGAACCATTGGTCAAATTCAAATTTCAAATTCTTCTTCTCCCTGATTGGCAACACTCTGAAATAGATCACTGAAGTTCTTCATATGAGCTGGAGATATGAAAATTTGGGTTTTTTGTCACATGGCTAGCTACTATGCATTCTCTGCTTCAACTTGTCACTCTACACCAGGAGTTCTCAACCTTTTAAAGCTGACGGCCTGGTCACACTCCTTCCGATAGCTTCAGGGGCTGAATGGCCATTTTGCCCTTCCTACACCACATGGCACTTCCTGGTGTGGTAGAAGCATGGGAGGGCACATGAAATGGTGCCGGTTGAGAATCCCTGCTCTACACATTGAAAGCTCCATGAGGCAAAGGCACTCTCTCATGTGCCTCAGATAGGGCTTCAGTTAAAGAGTTAAATTACTTTACATGTTGTTGATATAAAAATAAATTTATTTCAGTCACAAGGTGTAATGGAAAGGGAGTGGATACAATGTGTGTCATAGTTTATAATGCTGATTTGTGGGCAGTTCACTTAAGGTCCTGTTAAAACTTGGAACAAAATATGTGTTTAATGTTTCAAAATACATATAATTTCACATTATAGTATTCTGCAAGACTGTGTGTAAGTATTTATATAAACAAACAAACAAACAAGATATGTTTGAGATTTCATGGCTAGCAGTCTCCATTGCTTCCAATTTATTTGTTCACTAGGACTTCTTTCCATTAAATTTAATTGAAGCAGCTGCTAAATAATTTATGAAAATGTTTAAAAAGAAATGTAGCTTTTTGACTGTCCTTATGCATAACCTGTATGGTGGACAAGAAGCTGCTGTTAGAACAGAATGTGGGGAAGCAGAATTGTTTCTTATAAGCAAAGGTGTCAGACAAGGGTACATTTTATCTCTCTATCTGTTCAGTCTGTATGCAGAATGTACTCGTACTGAAATTTGGGCTAGATTCAAATGGAGGAGTGAAAACTGGTGGAAGAAACATCAATAATTCAAGATCAGCAGATGACACCATTTTATTGGCAGAAAACAGCAATGACTTAAAACAATTTCTGATGAAAGCCAAAGAAGGACTTCAGTGGAACATTAAGAAGACAAAAATCATCACTACCAAAGAACTATACAACTTTAATAATGACAATAAAGAAATTAAAATAGTGAAATGTTTTATGTACTGCATCTTGATTCAGTAATCAGTCTAAATGGAGACTTTAGCCAAAAAAATCAGAAAACTGAGACTTGGGGGGTGGCAATGAGGAATGTGGTCCATGGGGTCGCAAAGGGTTGGAATCGACTGTGCGACTGAACAACAACAAAATAAAAATGCATCACCGAAGACAAAGGACAAGATCATCAGCATATTGTATTCCTGATCACTATGTAGGGATGCCAAAGCTGGACTGTGAAGAAGGCTGATGGAGGGGCGGAGTATTCATTTGAAATACTGTATGGTGTTGGAGAAGAGCTCTGTAGATACCCTGGACTGCAAGAAAGATAATACTGTAATAATAATTTCATGTCAGAAATTATTCTGGGTTGAAAGGATTTTTGCTGGAGAAACTCAGCTCAGGGGACCCCCGAATAAGGCTCCTTTCATGTCCCTAAGATGAACAAGAAAGATGAACAAATGGCTCCTTGAGCAAATCAAGCCTGAATATCTCTGGAGGCAAACATGACAAAACTGAGGTTGTCGAGCTTTCTGGAAAAGACAATAATGTTGGGGAAAGATTAAGGCAGCAGGAAAAGTAGAAGACCAAATAGAAATTGGATTGATTCCTAAAGGAAGCCACACGCTAGTTACAGTGATGGTGAACCTTGACACTCCAGGTGTTCTTGGACTTCAATTCCCAGAAGCCCTGATCAGCAGGAGTGCTGACTTGGGCTTCTGATAATTGAAGTCCAAGAACACCTGGAGTGCCAAGGTTCACCATCACTAAGAGTTTACAAGAGCTGAGGACAGGATGTGTTAGAAATCGCTCATTCATAGAGTCGCCATGAAGGCAACATGATGGCATATAGCAACATCCATTCATTTTCTAAAATGCTTAACGAATGAGACTTTTGGTGATGTGGAAAGAAAAAAGAACTATTCCTAACTATTTATTGGCTTAAGTGAGCCTGTTTTTACCCATGGTCTAGCCAAGTCTGCAGCCATGCTGACCAATAGGACTTTCTTCTCCAGTAATTTTATTTATTTATTTATTTAAATTTGTTTATCACCCTCCTCCCCAAAGGGACCCAAGGCGATTACCAACACAACAGCATATTGACAACAATTTAAAACCAGCATATTGACAACAACTTAATTATACATTTCCAGACTATGTAACATTGACTTTTGATGTCATTGTTTTACTTACCAACTTGGAGTCCTATAGATGTACTAGTTTCTTGCAAAAAATAGTCCCAGCCTCTCTTATATTTCTAATTTTTTTCCAAAAATCTGTTTTATTGAAAAATACTTGGCCATCTTTTTCTTCCAGTCAGAACCATTCCGTTTCAATTTAAACAATGTATAGCAGGTGAGTTCCACATGCATTTCAAGAAGAAGCGATTCACCTTAGGGAGGACCTGTTTAACCACATATGAAAAAGAGTAACTTCCCTTTCCCAGATACAGCTATGAAATATCTGTATTGAGTGCATAATGCCAGGATGAATTTTATTTTAGTTAGTCATCTGGGTAGATATGGATATAGAGCTCTTATTAAAATAAATGGGTTACAACGTTTTGCAGTATCTTCAAGAAAACAATGGTTAGATGGTTAATCAGTCTCTCCCACCTGCTTAATAAAAACAGTATGTACACGCATGCATGCACCCCCATACATATATGTCTAATTCACAATTATATCACAGGCATCTGATTTATTTGTGAAATTCCTAAGGGGTTTTAAGGAGAGAGTGAAAAACTTTTAGGATAGCAAAGTGAGAAAGAGAAAAAAAAATAGTGCTTTTTTCCCAAATATATTTAGCAAGTTACTGTGCAAACCAGTGCAGAGCAATAAGTTCCTGTTTTTGGCTTAGAAAATGGAGCATTAAGAATCAGGGGAAAATGTGAAGACAGACTGTTCTTGGTTTTGCCATTACTTATGAACTAGAGAGACTAGGTTCAGTGCCAAAAATTCAAAAATTCAACATGAAGGAATCCCACGATCTGTGCCAAGAAAACTTAAATTCAGCAGTCAGAATAAATCACACAACAATGTGCTTTTATGAGTTTTAAAAAACCTGCATTCACCATTTTTTCTCTGGTTTACACAGAAATCAAGATTTGACAGGATGAAATTAGAGTGCTGATTTACATGTATAAATATATAGCTGAGGGAGATATGGGTTTAAATTAACTTTGCAACTAATATTTTTCAGCCCTTCCATGATACAACAATCCAGCTACCTGAGATTGGCATTTTGCTCTTGATAATACCATGGCAAAAGCTTTTAAATAGTCTGAATGTGGGTAGCTTTGGGTTTTTTTAGTACAAAATCAAAACATGAAGTAATGTAGCAGCTTTGAGACCAACAAGTTTATTTCTCTGTGAACTTTCATGGATACAAGGCACTTCTTCAGACTCATATATGTCTGAAGAAACGAACTGAGCTCGTGAAATCATTTCGGGAATCTTAATGGTGACAAATATTTTTATTTTGTATATCCTCTTCATGGTGAGTTTGTCCCAATAGCTTCCAAACTCCTCACACCCACAGTTGGGCTCTGTTTTTGTAACAAAGAAGGGCATTGTATTTCCCCTTCAACAACACTGGGAGGGAAGCTCAGAGTCTGGCATTTGTAAAATGCATCACTGAGGCACTGATGGCAGCCAAAAAATTTACTACCACACTATGGGCGGAGCCAACATCGTGGGCAGAGACAATGTCATGACATCATGGGTGGAGCCAACATTATGACATCATGGGTGGAGCCAATGAAGTGGGTGGAGCCAAAGTTAAAAAATACATAAAAATACATTACACATAAACATTCAAATTAAATACACATAAAACACAAAAATACAAATTAAAATACACATTAAATAGACATAAAAACACATAAATACACATGAAATACAAATTAAATAGACATAAAACACACACAAAAGCACACACCAATACATAATCCACTCACCCCAAACACAAACACGAGTCACTCACCCTGGGGAGCAGAGCAGGTGGCAACCGGTGGTGCAGTGCAGCCTGGCAAAGCAGCACGGCCTGGCCTGGCACGGCACGGCAGCATGGCCTGGGTCATCGTTTGCATGGCCTGGCCCAGCCCGGCCCGGTGGTGCGCCGCGGCCTGGCATAATGGTGAGCATTGGTGTCAGTTGGCAGCGTCGAGCAGTGAGCAGCAGCGGTGAGTGGCAGGAGCACAGCGGCGCAGGGCAGCGGCATGGTGACTTGAATGAGGGGCGCACCTCCAAGGAAGCCACTGAGGGCCTCCCCGGCTGCCCGACTCTGTAGCCCAAAATGGCTGCTGGTAAGTGCACATGTGTGAAAATATCAATTGACACATGTGTGCTGAGTATTGGAGGTGCCTATGTGTCAATTGGTATTTTCTTGCATGCACACTCACCAACAGCAATTTTGGGCTGCAGAGTGGGGTAGCTGGTGAGGCGACTGAACCGGTCACCTCAAAAAAAATGGTAACCACCCCGGGTGGTCTCCTGAGAAGGTTAGTACCCCCCCCCCCGGAAACCACCCAGGATTCTTACCACCAGTTCTACAGAACCGGGGCGAACCGGCCTATGCCCATCACTGCTCTGAGGAGAGAAGTACATTCACAGAGCCTTATATTGGGAGCATGAAGGACTCTTGCCAAAAAAATTAGCTGTCCCCTCCACTCTATAAAAAGGTTTCTCACTTGCTTGAATTTAGGGTCCCCAAAATAGCACTTTTGTTTGTAATTTTAAGCAACATATAACTTTCTCATCACTTCCATGGACCATAGAGGTGCGGGAGGTTATAAATGGTTCAGATGCAGCTCTTTTATCCTCCAGAGTTACCCACCAAACTGTTGATTTTTTTTGATTCACCAATGGCTACCTTTGTACTAAAACTTTAAAATAGGTGGCTTGGCAGAAGGAGTGCCAATTCCAGAAGAATGCATTAGCAATTAAAAGGAGGAGGGTGAAGCCTAGCTGGGAAGTCAAAAAAGACAGATGTTGTGATTAAAGAAGACAGGTGTTGGAAATTGGGAGTGGCTGTCTTGGTTTTGAGAAATTCTAACCACCTACCTAAAATTATTTTATTTGGATTAGCCACATTTTGCTGAGTGAACCTGAGACAGATGTAGGTCAAGTTGTGCCTTTCCATCTGAGTGCTAAGAAAAAAGCCTATCAATTTGTAACACATTTTGTCACAGAATAGGCACCTATGCTTCTCAGAACTGTGTAGCAGAGTCACGTTTTGTTAGTGCTACTATTGCAACTTGCTGTGCACAGTGTATAGGCAATGTCTGAATCTGAATCACATAAAGAAAATAATAGGCATAAGTGTGCCCCTGCTCTCCCCTGGCAATTTTTTAAAGAGAAATTGATATCATAATACTCAATCCTTTTTTTTAAAAATGACATTAGCTCCTGAAATACCTTACTAGTTATGAATTACTAGCAAATGTTCTATAAGTGAGAAATATTCAGAAGGCAAAGGTTAGCTTATTTCTTGCTCAACCTCCTTCTCCTTTATTATTCCCCACTCCTCCCCCCCCCGTCAGTTTTTCTATCAGGAGACCAGAACATTTTGGAAATGTTCTCTCCTCAAAGTGCCAGATCCAAACCATGCTCAGTGACTTTGCAGAGGAAACTTGGACTACAAATCACAGCTTCCCTTAGCAGCATGTCCAGAAAATTTTCCAGACTCTGCTGATGCTCCTCTTATCTGCAAACAGGAACTGTATTAGAACTGTGAGACACAACCAAATAGTCTTGTGAGTGAACATACATGCAAACTCTCTAAGCTTACAGGAAAGAAAGATACACTTGGGGTAACTCCGTTTGGAATTGTTTCTTCTGCATGTGGTTGTACGTCATCTGGATTTGTGTTTTTTTCTTGTTAACAGTGCAGCTTATGGTTCATTTTTCAGAATCACAGCAAAGACTGTAAAATTGCCTTTTGACTATGTAGTTTGAGGGTTGGGCGGGGACAGAAACAGGGACTAGTGTGTTGGCCAAAAAGGAAAGAGAGAAAAGTGAGAGTGGAATCTATCCAGTGCAAACGGTTTGGAAAAAAAAATCTTAAACTTTTTTACAAACATAATAAATTACAAGGGCTTCTGGGGAGCTTCAGTGATCTTTTGATTGTTAAGATGAAAACTGGCCATTTATCATGTAAAAAGGACTTGGTGAAATAGTCCTGAACTGCAGAGAGGAAAGGTTTCTTGGCGTGTGCAACTAGCAAGACCAGATTAAACCTCCAGACTTGTTAACTGTCTCTTAAACCGTATATAATCTGGCATGGTAAAACCTACGCCCAGCAGCCAGACCAAAGTCTATAAGTAGACATTTCCTTCAACACAAGCTTTGTTTTCAGAGTCTGGCCTAGGGTGATAATGACATCACCAAGTGCTTGTTTTTCTGTACAGAAAGACAAACATTTGCCACTCCCTACACCTGGGAGTCCTCTAAAATGGGAAGAGAACAGAGGGGGAGGGTTTGACATGTGGGGAGGGGTCAGTCAGAGAGAAATTGAGGCTCAACCTGCGTCTCAAAACACATGAAAGTGTTTTTTAAAGGTGGCATTTGCTCAAAAAGGAAAGAGAACAGCAAAGTCGTGGCTGCAACACTGATTAATTACTTACTGCAATTAACTCAAGACGTTGAGTTGTGCTTCCAGTTAACAGGACAACATCTTCTAAAATTATATGACTGCTTGATCTAAGTCCTTGTAAAAACTGCAGATGGCAGGGCCTATCCTAAGAGAGACAAGCTCTCTTTTCTTCACACTTAAGGAATACAATGAACATTTTTACTGTCAGATATTTGTGTAGTGTATTTATGTATATTTATTTGATACAATGGGGTCCCAAAGGGTCAGACTCGACTATGCGACTGAACAACAACAACAACAACAGACTTTCTCCCAAAAACAGGACTCAAGATGGATGACAAAAAGATTTACTAGATCAGGGGACAGAAGTACAAGTACAGTACAAGAAGTGTAAAGTGCAAAATAGAAATGAATTATAATGTTACAACACAGATGTACTACACACAATTAAAGGGAAAAACAACATATTTCCATTAAAATACCCTCTTTGAACAACCAGTTATTTTGCCAAAAATCTACCTGAATAAAAAATATCTTTGCCTATGAATGGGTGCTTCTTCCTTTTGAGCTAGTTTTGTCATTATTGTTTTAACAATAAATAGCAAGCTATCATTAACAAGAACAACAACATCCAAATTAAGGAGGAATTCAAAGTTAGTACTGAAATAACTCCAAGAGCTAAAGTGTTCTGTTAGTGAATGCATGAAAGAAAGTAGCACTTTAAGTACCAGAAGAAATCTGAAATCTAAGCAGAATATTGGCTATTATCAGTCTTCCTATTCTTAACTCCTCAGAACAGTTCTTCCAAAGACATTCCACAGCAGTCTCTCAGGTTCTTCAACCACTAAGTCTGTGTACGTTCAGAGCTTTATTAGGGTCCCCTACTCTCCATAAACTCCAGATGGCTCTGCTGCCATGTAGTTTTTGGTTTTGTTTATCTCACAGAGTAGTTATCTTTCTCTCTCTTCTACTGCCAGATCAGACTACCTGCTGGTTAGATGGTACCATGTATGTGCCACTTCAAATTGACAATTGATAAATAATGTATTTGAAGACATGGAAAATAAAACATGTCTTTAAGATGCTACAATTTTCTTATTGTAACAGATGCATAATCTTTGAACTCAAGACTTAATTCCTGTCTTTTTTGGGGTTGCCATATGGATAGTCGATGATCTGATATGTTTATGCTTCCATATTTTTAAGATCAAGAAGACAAGTAACAATTAAGATAACCCAGGGTGTTAATGTTCATTTTCTCTTGACAGATTTCAGGACGACTAATTTCTAGAACATATACTTAGACATTTTTATATCCAGAAGTCAAGTGGGTATATGTTTTTTCAAACATTCCTTCTCTCTTTGAAAACCAGTGGAGCAACTGTATCCATAATCTAAACTGCTGAGAAACGGCACAATTATAAGAGGCCATTTATTTGCATGGGTTCTTTGCACCTAGACAAGCTTAACTATGCAAAGTAAACAGATCTTGTTTATTGAGGACTTTATTGGAAAAGGTTACTCTCTAGCCCCAATATTCAGCCATACAACCAATTTTCCTCTCTGGAAAATCATCATCTTGCTTGCTTGCTCCCTGTCTGTCTTTCAATAGTAAATAAAATGTCCTTAAGCATGAGATAAAGCTCTTAAACCCAGAGTCTTGTGACATCTTGGAAACATACAGTGTTAATTTAATTTAATGAGGTTTAATGGACAGCAGCCCATTTCTTCAGGTGTTTGGAATATATCTTCAGTAACAGACATTTGTACATGAAAGGTGGCAGAAAGTGTTTAGGAATGCTGTCCACAAAAACCTATGCCAAATAAAATTTGATAACCTGTAGGTTCATAAACCAAGCAGGAGAAACATCAGAGTGCCAGCAATTATCTCTTTGCATAGAACCCAACTGACTTCAGCTCTGCACTACTTATTTCAGCAAGATTCCTTGGAGGAATGTCCCAAAGTACTAAAGGACTGAAATGCACTAGGTTCTACAAAATAATTTAAAAAAGGAAATGATACCCATTGGCTTTCTGAGTTTTTTCCTCTTTCATATTGTTGTTGTTGTTCAGTTGCACAGTCTAGTCTCACCCTTTGCATCCCAATGGACCATCGTATGCCAGGCTCCTCTATCTTCCACCATCCTCCTCAGCCCACTCAGGTCTGTGCCCATTGCATCAAGAATGCCATCTATCCACCTCATCCTCTGGCACCACATTTTCCTTTTTCCTTCTATCTTTCCCAGCATCAAGGGCTTCTGTAGTGAGTCCTTTCTTCTCATTTGATGGCCAAAATACTTGAGCTTCATCAGTATTTTTCCCTCCAATGAGCAGTCAGGGCTGATTTCCTTCAGGATCGACTGATTTGTTATCTTCACAGTCAAGGGGACTCTCAAGAGTCTCCACCAGCACGACAATTCAAAGCTGTTCTATTCTTCTGTGTTCAGCCTTCCTTATGGTCCAGCTTTCACAGCCTCACATTACTACTTGGTATACAATTGCTTTGACTCTGCAACTTTTGTAGGCAGGATGATGTCTCTACTCTTTATTATGCCACCTAGGTTTCTCAATGCTTGCCTCCCAAGAAGTAAACATTTCTTTATTTCGTGGCTGCAACCTCTATCTGCAGTGATCTTGGATCCCAGGAAAGTAAAGTCTCTTACTGCTTCCACAAATACGCTTCAACAAATGCCTGTGAGTTTTGAATTATACTTCTTTGTTGTTGCAAGGCTTGTTAGTGGTTTCATTGCAACTACAGACTATCATGAGCCGTTGCTCTGGAAAATATGTGTTTGTAACTTCTTCCATGTCAGGGTCAGACATGAAACTGCCAAAATGAATCCACCTTTTGGTGAATTCATTCTGCAGTTCCTTTTGCCTTATCTAGTGTGAGAAAGTTTAGCCAGCAAAAAAGTTGTTATTATCCAGATATGCCCAATTGTGGTTCAAAAATACCACAGTCTTCAAGGAGGCTCTTTCTGTGTACCCCATGTTTGTAACTTTACTACAGCATGTCAGCCACTCCACTTATATGGAACAAGCAAGATTTTGAAGCAATTTCTTGTAGTTCCTTGCATTTTTGTTATCTAAAATTCCCAATATTCTTATATTTACAGACAGCTAAACTATAACATGCAAACAAAGCTCATATCAAGACTTGAGTGGTAGGTTTTTCTGTCTTGTATAAAATAACAAAGGAAAAAAGAATCAAAACATTTTCCCATATATACTTCTCGCTACTGTTTTTTCCTTGATAACTAACTATAATTCATAATTAAATAGCAGTGGAGTAAGAAAATACCCATTTTGTTGTTCAGTCGCACAGTCAATTCCGACCCTTTGCAACCCTATGGACCACTGTCCACCAGACACTTCTGTCCTTCACCATCCTTCTCAACTCGGTCAGTTCTGTGCCCATTGTCTCTACAATACCATCTAGCCATCTCATTTTTGGCCGCCCCCTTTTTCTTTTGCCCTCCACCTTTCCCAGCATCAAGGCTTTCTCAAGTGAATCCTCTCTTCTCATTTGATGTCCAAAATACTTTAGCTTCATCTTTACTATTTGACCTTCAAGGGAGCAGTCAGGGTTGATTTCTTTTAGGATCGACTTATTTGTTCTCGCTGTCCAGGGGATTCTCAAAACTCTCCTCCAACACCACATCTCAAAGGCATCTATTATTCTGCACTTAACTTTCCTAATGGTCCAGCTCTCACAATCATACATTGCCACTGGGAATATCATTGCTTTGACTAGAAGAATTTTTGTTTGCAATTTGATGTCTCTACTTTTCACTATGTTCCCCAGTTTTCTCATCGCTTGCCTCCCAAGAATCAGTTGCCTTTTTATTTCATGGCTGCAATCACCATCTGCAGTGAGCTTTGATCCAAGGAAAGTAAAATCTGTCACTGCTTCTACTTCTTCCCCATCTATTTTCCAGGGACTGATAGGGCCTGTTGCCATTACAGTATCTTGGTTTTCTTGATATTAAGTCTCAAGCCAGCTTTTGCACTTTCTTCTTTCAACCTAATCAGGAGCTTCTTTAAGTCCTCCTCACTTTCTGCCATTAGGGTGGTATCATCTGCATATCTCAAGTTGTTGATGTTTCTCCTAGCAATTTTGATCCCAAATTGTGATTCCTCCATCCCTGCATTGGGCATTATGTGCTCTGTGTATAAGTTGAATAAGAAGGGTGATAAATTACCCATTACCTACATTTTTATTTTTATTTTTTGCCATTGTCACCATTTCCTAAACAGAAATATATATATAGTCTTTGGCTTTTATCTCCGAAAAGATGAATATAACATATTATAACTGCTGTGGATTCAAGTTTTTGTCTTTGAAGAAAACACTTGCATTGAAAATATCTTCTTCTTGGGTGCAAACATTATGCTGGCTTTGTACAAACTGCAGCTTAGAACTTTCTTTGAGAACATGTAGTTCTGTCTCGTAACGTGTGCCTCCGTTCTTTTGTGCATGTTCTCACTTCACTTTCCGTTAACCTTGGTTTTCTGTTAAACACACAGAGGCTCTAAAAATAGTTACTACTAGCAACGGGTGCCCTTGATATCATTGTATGAAATCTGAAGGTATGGATTTACAAATTCTGTTGTCAAATTTATTTGTATTAGAGGTGTTTTTTTTTTTTTTTGAGAAATTTAAATTCTTATTTATTATCAATAAAAATGAATAGCATAATATTTCACAATACTTTACACAAATACACACACACATACACTCACACGTCCAATATACATAACTAAGGAGGCAACCTATGTATTTATTTTAGTTCCTAAAATTTAAAGGTTCATAAGATAAATGCATGAGGGACTGCAGTGGCTCAAGTGGTTAAGACGGTGACTGGAAGGCGGCAGATCAGCAGTTCGATACCTGAGTACTGCATGATGGAATTAGCTCCCGTCTCTGTCCCAGCTCCTGCCAACCTAGCAGTTGGGAAACAAGAAATTGCAAGTAGATAAATAAGGACCACTTCAGTGGGAAGGTAAACAGTGTTCCATGTACAACGGTGTCTAGGCTTGCCTACCACATGTCCATGGAAATGTCTGCAAGTGAAGACAGTGCTGACTCTTAAGCTATAAACAGAGATGAGCACTGAACCCTAGAGTCAGATATGGCTGACTTTTGAGCCATCATTCATCTGACAACTGTTCCCTGTTAACATTCCCACCAAGGTGGTCACTATTTATCTACTTGCAATTTCTTGCTTTCGAACTGCTAGGTTGGCAGAAGCTGGGACAGAGACGAGAGCTCACTCCATCATGCAGTACCTAGGAATCAAATTCCAACCTCCAAGTCATGAGTTCAGTGTCTTAACCATTTGAGCCACCAAAACCCTCTTCACACTTTCAGTGTTCAGAGCTTCATTCTGAATTCCGGAAAGAGCTTGGTGCCTCTACTCAGTGGTGGGATGTCAAAATTTTTACTACCCCACTGTGATGTCATCACAGTGTGGGCGGAGCTAACATCATGATGTCATGATGTTGTGGGCGGGGCTCAATAAAAATAATAAAAATAAAATAAAATAAAATACATCAAAATACACCCACCCACCCACCCCAAACACAAATCAACCAGAGCTTTAAAACCAGATCTTAAAGCTTATTCTGGCTAATCTTTCTCACACTAGGGCAGATGGGAGGAACTAAAGAATGAACTCACCACAAGACGGCTTCATTTTGGCACTTTTCAACTTTTCAACAGTTAAAGAAGTTAGGTACTAAGTCTTTGCCTAACCAGTTCTCTAGGATAATATGCCTTAATGCAAATGTAAAAGAGCTGTACCTCCTTAAGGGTTCTCCAATTGGAACAGCAATTGGAACAGCACAGGTGTAGCTTATTGATGAAGTAACTCCAAGACTTTGGTTAAAAACCCCAAGCCTGGCCACCAGACCTTTTTAGGAACTGTGGTAGTACGTCAATATAGGTAAAGGTATTAAATACACATTAAAATACACACAGACACACCACATCCAAAGGTGAGTCACTTACCCTGGGGAGCAGACTATAGGAAGCTTCAGGCTAGCAGCTTCTCTTCCTCCTCCCCGCTTGGGAGGACAGCAAGGAGGCCGTGCATACACACCAAGCACTGTAGGCGTGCATGCACACCAGTGAAAAGGTAAGCCCCGAAGGTGGTTCCCCCCAAAAGCTGCTACCGGTTCTCCAGGACACTGGGGAAAATTACTACCGGTTCGGGCGAAGTGGTGCGAACCTCCTACATCCCATCACTGCCTCTACTCGATGCCTTTTTGTTGTTGTTGTTGTTCAGTCGCAAAGTCGATTCCAACCCTTTGCGATCCTATGGACCGTTGTCCTCCAGGCACCTCTGTCCTCTACCATCCTCCTCAGCCTGCCCAGCTCTGTGCCCGCTGCATCCAAAATACCATCTAGCCATCTCATTTTTGGACGTCCCCTTCTTCTTTTGCCCTCCACCTTTCCTAGCATCAAGGTCTTCTCAAGTGAATCCTCTCTTCTATTTGATGTCCAAAGTACTTCATCTTCATCTTTACTATTTGAACTTCTAGGGAGCAGTCAGGGTTGATTTCTTCTAAGATCAACCTATTTGTTCTCCTTGCTGTCCAGTGGACTCTCTAAACTCTCCTCCAACACCACATCTCAAAGACATCTATTCTTCTGTTCTTAGCTTTCCTAATGGTCCAGCTCTCAGAACCATACATTGCCACTGGGAATACCATTGCTTTAATTATACGAATTTTTGTTTGCAATGTGATGTCTCTACTTTTCACTACGCTCCTCAGGTTTCTCATAGCTTGTCTCCCAAGAATCAGTCCCCTTTTTACTTCATGGCTGCCATCACCATCTGCAGTGATCTTGGATCCTAAGAAAGTGAAATATGTCACTGCTTCTAGTTCTTTCCCATCTATTCTCCAGGGACTGATAGGGCCTGTTGCCATTATCTTGGTTTTCTTGATATTGAGTCTCAAGCCAGCTTTTTCACTCTCTTCTTTCAACCTAATCAGGAGCTTCTTTAGGTCTGACTCACTTTCTGCTATTAGGGTAGTATCATCTGCGTATCTCAAGTTGTTGATGTTTCTCCCAGCAATTTTGATCCCAAATTGTGATTCCTCCATCCCTGCATTGTGCATTATGTGCTCTGTGTATAAGTTGAATAAGCAGGGTGATAAAATGCAGCCTTGTCTTACTCCTTTGCCTATTCCAAACCACTCCATCATTCCACATTCTGTCCTAACTGTTGCTTCTTGACTCTTGTACTGATTTCTCATGAGGCATATAAGGTGTTCTGGTATTCCCATCTCTTTAATTACTTGCCACATTTTGTTGTGGTCCACACAGTCAAAGGCCTTGATGTAGTCAATGAAACAGAAGTAGACTTGTTTCTGATATTCCTTTGTTTTTTCCATGATCCAACGTATGTTGGCGATGTGGTCTCTAGTCCCCCTGCCTCTTCTGAACCCTGCCTGCACTCCTGGTAATGCTCTCTCCACGTGCTCCTGCAGTCTATCCTGTATTATCTTGAGTATCACCTTGCTAGCGTGTGGAATGAGCGCAATTGTTCTCCTATGATAATGTGTACATCATTTCTTGGTGTCTGTTCTATGAGGTGTTCTAGGTCCTCATAGAACTGGTCAATTGTGGCTTCATCTGCACTAGTGGTTGGTGCATATATTTGGATTATAGTGATATTGAATGGTTTGCCCTGTATTCTGACTGACATCATTCTATCATTTTTGAGATTATATCCCATTACTGCTTTTCTCACCCTTTTATTGACAATTATGGCTACTCCATTTTTTCTGAGGTTTTCTTGTCCACAGTAGTAGATATGATGGTTTCCAGAGCTGAATTCACCCATCCTTGTCCATTTTAACTCTCTGATTCCCAAGATGTCAATGCTTATTCTTTCCATTTCCTTTTTTACCACTTCCAGTTTTTCTTGGTTCATAGATCTTACATTCCGTGTCCCTATACAGTATTGTTCCTTGCAACACTGTATTTCTCCTCCCCTTTTCCTGTCATCCCCTCCTTCTGATGTGATGTGCTAATCATCTTGTTTCATCTAAATTGCCCCCTTTGTTTTGCCTTTTGTTTTGGTCCATCTTGGCAAACTTTCTGAAGTGGTTTGCTGGTTTCTATGCCAGTATCCTTCCATCATATATGTTATCACAATTTAAAACAAAGTATTATCATGCATATTATCACAGTTTAAGACACAGTATCAGACTAAAAGTTGAGCTAATTAGTACTGGATATATGTAGTTCAAAGCCTTTAGTCCCCCAGATTTTTTTTAAAATGAAGACAATTTAAAAAAACAACCCTCTTCTAGATGGTTTTGAATTGCAGGGTTTTCTCCAGCCTCAAAGAGAATTCAAAACTATTGCTGATATGTGCCCTGCCCAAAGGAACATTTGAACATACCAAATTAAGAGTGTTCCATCAAATATGTGGAGACAGAGAAAACAGGAGAATAAAATAAAACATGCTTTTCTTGTATTGTAGAATATTTCATATAACCAACACATTTCAGTGCCCCATATGGAAGAAATTTCAACATTATCCTCAATAAGGCCAGAGAACTTTAGTCCAAAGAAATGAACTGAGACATTAATTTTGCTTGTCCAAGTATATAATATTAGCTGGGACAAAAATATATCTCATACAAGGGAACCTTTTTTGTCCTGACTGTTGCTCCTGCTGCTGCTGCTGCTGCTGTTGTTGTTGGAAACAATGTACAGTGGTACCTCATACAACATTTTTAATCCATTCTACAAGACTCATTGTTGTACAAAAAGTTGCTATACGATGTATAGCGATTTTCCCTATGCGATGCATCATACAATGAATATCTCTATGGGAACAATAACAAAAATTTGTTGTACAATTTTCCCCATAGAGATGCATTGCATTGTATAACAATTTTAGTTGTTATACGGGGCACAATTTTTTTTGAAATCCTCATTGTTGTACTATTTAATTGCTGTACGAGGCATTCATTATACGGAGTTCTACTGTATATAGCAGGTGGCTGAAATTTGGGGGGATTTTATTTTGAAGGTTAGAAAGTTGTAGAAAGCCTGTGTTAGAGGTCTGACTGTGGAGTCTGCAAGTGATTCTAGGAGGCTGAATTGTAAGATAACTGAATTGTAAGATAAAATGCACGTGCATGCATTTGTCCCACATTTCTGGCCATTTCTGCTCAGAGAAGGTCCTTAATATATGTTCTTCTCTTCATGAAAATCATGTTCCCTGACACATGGTCATCCAACCTCTGTTTCAACAACAGTGTTAGAGAACCCACTAATTGTTTGGTGGATAGAGAGAGACATGATTGTAATGGATAGGAGGGTACACAGGAAGGAGTAATCTACTCCACTGCATATGCTACCACAATGAACATGGTAGGAAGGGAATGGCTGTGTCAGGATTTGCAGCTGTTACTCTATGTCCTGCAGGACTGGAGCCGACACCTGGGAGCAGCTGCTTTAAGTTCTGCAGGATTGGACCCTTACCCTGCTGCAACTGCTAAGCCCCACCTGAGAGACTTGGGGAAGTTTCCAGACCTTCTTCCTGAATTCCTGGATGGCTTAGCTCAGGGATTTCTGCCAGGGGCCTGACCACACACCCTCAGTCTGCTGAGGGGCCAGTCACATGGTTCTTCCCACAGCCGCAGGTGCATGCATTTGTCCCACATTTCTGGGCATTTTCCCCCAACCTCTGCCATTTCTCTCAGAGGAGGGAGCAAGGGAGCAACATTTTTGTGCCATTTTTGATTTTTTTTTGCTGCGGCATAAATGCGGCGATTTTGGCACTTCCAGTGACATCGGGGTTCTTCCGGCATTGGTGGCAATTCGACCTGGGGCTGGATCTGGCCCACGGGCCCTAGGTTGGTAATCCCTGGCTTAGCTATATAAGAACAGGGTTTTGCTCCTTGAAACTTTCTCAGTAATGAAGGTCAGCAGATCTACAGTTGCTTTGCACTTGGATCTCCTGCCTTATTCCTTGTTTCCAGAAGATTTATTTTTATATTATTTTATATTTTGATTTATATACTGCCCTACTCAGTAAAACCGACTCAGGGTGGTTCACAAACACATATAAAGTTACAAATTCATAACACAACATGTAAACAGCATAAATCATCAGTATCAGTACCACAAAACAGCAAAGAATCACAATATCCTTACAGTATCAAAAGATTCAATAAGCATCAATATCATATAACAATCAAAAAGTTTCCATATCTCAGTGAAATCTACAAAAAGAATTACAAAAAACCCCACAAAAACAGAAAACTAAGCAAAAAAAAAATCACAATTGCTAAATCCCACAAGTGACTGAGAACAGTCCGAGAAGAGACCAACAATGGTGGTATCGGCAGCAGCCAGGTAGCGTTTTTAAAGTCCTCCAGCCACGCCACTCAACTGTAACCCATTCTTCCCAGGAGGAGTCCGAAAGGAACCATCCCTAGAGGAGACCATTAAGCTGTTCCTGTCCCTAGACCCCAAAAGAGGGCTCCAGAAAGGGTAACCAGGCCACTCAGCTAGTCCGACTTCTCTCGGCCCAACCAGCCAGGGGCAAGAGCAGCCGGGGTTCTTGCTTTGCTCCCTGGCCGGCTCAGCCTGGGGAGCGTCTGGCCTCACAGTTGGTCTTGCTGGCATTGGCGGTGGGAGGCAGTGCCCCAGGCGTTGTTTTATCAGCTGCCAGGGCGCCAGGTGTTCTTGCTCTGCTCCCCAACCAGCTCGGCCTGGGGAGCATCCGGCCTCGCAGGCAGTCTCGCTAGCATCAGCAGTGGGAGGCATCAACCCTGGCGTTGTTTTATCAGCTGCCAGGGCACCAGGTGTTCTTGCTCTGCTCTCTGGCCGGCTCACAGTCTCTCTACCATTCTTGTGCCTGAAGACTCCCTGCTTTGTTCCTGGCTCCTGCAACTCCATCCACTTCTTTCTTCATTCCCTGAAGGTACTCTCCCTTGTCTGTTCTCCCAGTCATTTGACTGTTGGCTCATTTGGACAATGCTTTCATTGGACTAATCCTGTTTCCCTAGCTTGATATGGTTTTGGACTCTGGACTGAGATATGGTTACTTTTGCCTGTCACCTGATTGTCTTGTTTCCTGGTGTTTGTGCTATTTGCCAGCCACCCACACCCTGGACCCTGCCAGGCAGTGAGAGAGAAAGAATGGGAAGAAAGCAGTGTCAGCCTGCATGAGGAAGTATCCAAGAATGATGTCAACCTTGGCTGTGTTCACTGCCAGCCAAGACCCACCCACCACTGGTTCCAGCTAAACTCCACTTTTTGATGTACCCCTTAGGGCAGAAGGGCTGCCCATTCCCATCTTGACAATTAAGAAATAAAACTTTATCATTCTTGTGCATCTGATGCAGGTGAAAATTGTATTGTTTTGCAGGGTAATACAGACAATAAGCTTACCAAATGGCTGCATTTATTCTGTTCTACATTAACTCGAGCCATCAAATGGAAAGTGTGATTAAGAGGTTGCAGGCAGTTGTGCAGCAGTTTTAGGACAAGTACTTATCAAAGCTGCAGCCTAAATCCTGAATCTTTGGTGCGTCTGAGAATTGTATCATGCTCGGATTCCAGCGTCTTTGAAGTTGCCCGCTCAACACGCATTCAGAACATCAATGGTCTGCTGCAGCTTTGTTCAAAGAGGCACAATGAGCTAGAAGAACAGCTGATTGTTTAAAAATAGGAAGATATCTGGGAATACCTCTTTTGGAAGAGATAAAAGAAAGAAGCAGGTCTATGGATGCTAACACAGTGGTGATCCATCATTCAGCTGACAACTGTTCCCTTTTCATCAAGGATATGAGATCTACCATGATGGAGTATAAGCATGGAAGAGGCAGGTGTTTTGTATGGTTTCTTGGAAACCTTTAATAGATCGAAAAGATACAAGGGGGAAATAAAATACAAGACATGTCATCGACTGTAGAAAAATCCCAAAGCCATCTTTCGAATTTTTTCTTTTTTGTTTTCTTAGCTGAGTTCCTGTTGCTTAGTGTAATAATGTTGCAACTAGAACAGGTTCAGTTGATTAATGACAGTTATACAATTTTACTCACCAAATCTTCACTGATTAAACGAGCCTACTCTGGTTATAACTTACTATACTAAACATCAGGATTCCAGCCATTAATGTGAGGAACATCATACATCCAAGCACTTTTACAGATATTTGGACAACCATCAGCTGGAAAATGTTTCTCTCCTTTTTATGAGCATGTTAAATCATACGTTGGGCTTCCACTTTGGGATGTATTTGTTTGCCCTTTCAGTTTCCGTATTTGTTGATTTTAAAAAATTGTGTCTGTAACCTTTGGTGGCTAATGCATTCACCCTTGCATATCTTACTTTTTTAGTTATAGAAGAGTCAGATATGATGCTTGATACTACAAAATACAACTATGTTGTGCTGGTCTAGCTCCCATTCCAGTCCTTACCCCAATTTATGCAATGTAATGTTTTAAGAGTATTGGACTGTAAACTAGGAACCTTGGGCTCAAATTCCCTCTTGGCCATGACACCCACTAGATAAAATTGGGCTTAGTCACAGAGTCTCAACATGGCCCATCATTAAGGGTTGTTATGAATGAATGAATATTTATTAATTGATTAGTCTTTCGACCTTATCAATAATATAAGAGTTTAAAATCTGTACAATGCAATAAAGTGCGATAAAATACAATAAAAATACAATATATACATACCTGAACTACTTTTAAAGAATGTAAACTGGAGAAGGTCCCTAAATACAATTAATTCATGCATATCAATAGTCAGATAAGTGAATCTCCCTTGCAGGATACCCCAATTTGATTGACATATTCGATTCTTTTAGCTGATGCCTTAATTATAAACTTGGCAGTTCTACACACAACGTGGATATTAGAGCCCAGAAGGAGATAAGACAGTTTATTTTTTGAGTCCCAAAAAGTTGTTTTTTCCAATAGGGATGCAAGGTATTTAGATCTAATATCAGTGTACAACTGGCAATCTAATATAATATGAGAGCTATTTTCAACATTTGGAGACCCACATATGCATGTTCTTTCGTGATATGGTAAGTGGTGAAAACGCCCATATCTATTCATGGAATCTAATAGCTCGAATCTGGCTCTACAATATGCCCTTCTTAAAGGATAAGTGAGGCGCATCAAAACATATTTTTCAGTTTGAAATGTAATTTTGTTAGCCGCCAGCCACCTTAATGAACCATTTTTGGCCAGTAGTTCCAAGTCAGATTGTGCACTGATATCATTGTTATGAGAAATAAATGGGGAGGAGAGCCATATACACCCTTGAAGAAAGGTACAGTACACATGCAACAAATAAGTACATGCATGGTACCTCACTGCAGTGTTTCCTGTAGTGGCAAGAACAAAGGACCTTTAGGAATTGTGATCATTCTGTGTTTATCTGATCAATCATCAATGATTGGTTCTGTGTATGTAACGGCTGCTGAGGTTCGTAATATGGCAAAAACGACTTCTCAGAAGTTGTCCACTCCAATATAGGATATCCAATGCCCTCTGAGAACAAGCAAAATGATTGTACATTCCTACAGAAGGCACCTACTGGACTTTTATTCCAGAGGTTCCCTGGTTACATTGAGATGTATGAGGTACATCTGACCAACAGTATGAATAAGTTAAGAAATACCAGTTGATACTGAACAGATTATGCCAGTGGTTCCCAACATGAGGTCCCAGATGTTCTTGGACTGCAGCTCCCAGAAATCTTGGCCAATATAGCCAGTGGAAAATGCTTCTGGGAGGTGTAGTCCAAGAACATCTTGGGGCTCAAGTTTAGGAGCCCCTTGGTTATGCCTAAACTTTGTTCAATGAAGCTCATCTGCATTGGGTAAAATGTGCATCCATTTCCAGTTAACATATATCTATCTAAATACAGTACTCTACTATTGATATCTGGCCACTCACAAAGTACATACAGTTGATAACCAATGACTTCATGAAGCCAAGGCTCATAGAGTCAAAGCACTAGAATTTTTGAGTATCTGGGACTGTGACATCATCTCCTGTCCTCCCAGTAGCTGTGATGGGTTTGGTGGTGGTGAATTTTCTCATGGAATTGTGCATGATAGCATAAAGTGTTTGATGATAGGAAAGGCATTGTTCACATTAGGCCAGGTTTTGTCTGATTTGGATGGTAGGAGAAATACTGAAATGACTAGTACTGGACTAAGGACTTTTACCAGAGCAATGATTTCTCTGTGTGGTTTGGTAGTTTATAAAGATTGCCGCCTATGTTCAGTTGGTGCCAAAAAATGGTAGAAGAAAGAAGAACAGTGAGTACAGTACTTCCATTCTGGAAATGTTTCTGCAAAAGCTTGTATCAAAATTCACTCTATACTATGGTGGGCAGTTTATATAGCAGTTGTCAAACTTCCTTGCCTGTGGAAAAGATGTTGAACAACACTGCTGAGTTTCAATTAATTTTTCTTGTGCATCATTCTAGGATGAGGTATGAAACAGCCCATCCTTGATCAAAACACCATTTGGATCTAACCTAGATCCAAACCCTGGAGTGCCAAAATAAAGTCACTTTCTTCCCTTTGTCATTGCCGAAACCCAACTCCTCATCAGTGCATTCTGTGGCAGCAGTCGGCAGACCAGTGAATGAGCAGGGCTCTGTGTCTCTCCATATTCACACTGTGTGTTGTTTGTTGTCTGCCAGCAGTCACCACTTGAGCATGTTGGTCTTGCACTTAGGGACTCCAACCCTCAGCCTACTTGGGGTCTTCCAAGTGACATAGGGGAGATTGAGATCTTCAGCTATATCCTTCTTTAATTGTGCTCTTTGTCCAGTGGACATCTTTCTCCATCTTCTAATTTGGTTTTGCTCTTGTGTACCCTCAAGAATATTTGTTCTTACCATAAAGCTCTTCCTGGCTCTGAGCCGGCAGACTTGAGGCTCATATCCGTTCAGAGCGTGTCAATGGTCATTCTCTTGCTTAGTCCTCTCAGCATCCACTGCTACTTCTCTCCTGATCTTAGGTGGAGCAATACCAACAAGAGGAACATAGGAATGTATCCTTTCCAAAAAATATTTATTTTCATGTTAGATATGTAAACTTGTTTTTTAAACAACAACAACAACAACAACGTACCTCAAATAAATCACTGTTAAGAAGGGTACCTTTCATGAGCGCACCTATGCAGAGCGAGAGGCTTTTGCCATGGCTCCAGGTTACATAATGGCACCATCGGTGAGGAAGCCAGTGATTGGTCAGGAAAGGAAAGAGGAGGAGCCGGAGCAGGTTTGAGTATAGGGGGGTTGGTTTCAGTTCTGTGATGACGGCGATGACGACAACAAAAACAATGTACCTCAAATAAAACACTGTTAAGAAGAGGATCACTAAGATAACAAAACACTTGAGCATTACCCCTGCATTCTTAGACCAAATATACCCAATTGATAGTAGTTTCCAAGTTCTCAGGTTGAGAGTTTCTGCTTACTTTTGATTTTAAAACTAGGGTTGGCCCTCAGACAAACTACAATTACCACAAGCCATAGCTAGCATAGGCAGTAGTGAAGTATGAAGGGAAATGCAGTCCAATAATGTGTAGAAATCTACACTCTAAATTACAGCAGCAGCTGCATGGAGGAGCAGCTGAACCTAAGAGTTCCTGTATTTCTTGCAACTAACCCATTCTCTGACCAGCCTTTCTACATTCTGGGCTGAATGCACAAAATGCTTAAAAGGTTTCTTAAACAGATAGGTAATTTGATGTCAGAAATGCTGTATACATGTTCTACATGCCTACTGGAAAGTCAGGATGGTAGCATAGTCTTTTCTGTGGTATTCCCTAATTTTCAAACATTGATTGAATTGCAGGCCCATAGATGCCTACAGATTCCCTCACCCTCAGTCAATATGCTCATTGGTTTGAAATCATGAGACATGTTTTCCAAAAACATCTGAAGAACCATGGTTAGGAAACACTGTTAGACCTTTGGAAGGACAGGGGGAATATGTCTGTGTTGGGATTTGGAAGAGGCCATCCATTATTCTTCTCTTCAGGAATGCCTTTGCCTGATTTTGCTCTGGCTTAATGTAGTTTGTCTCTTCTTTTTCTTTTTTTCTGTATTCCTTTTGTTGGATGTAACATAAGCCTCCCACAGTGGGAAGAGGTCCTGTTATAAGTGGGAAGGTGATCTGAGGGAGCTTTTTCATCTCGATGGATGAATAGAAAAAAGGCAATAGTTGCTTTTTCGTTGTACTCTCCAGTCCCCAATATTCCCCAAAAATCTGTTCTGGAAGATTGTTAGACTCTCTGAGACTGTGTGGAAAATGGAGCTGGAAGAAGAGAAATATGGGGACTCGACTCTGCTTTGGGACTCTGTGACTCTAGCACACTATAGTTGTTTTCTTTTATTGTAACTTTACAGTTTTATAGTTCCATGTATTGGTGGTATGGAACTGTTCCAAAAATCTCGATTGGGAGTAGTTGTGTTAGTCTGATGCAACTATTGCCCTGGAAAAAGCAGATAAAATGTATTAATCTTTAAAGTGCGGAGAGGTTTTTGCTGGTTTCCCAAAATTCTGTCCTCCTGTAATTATTAGCCAGCATAAAATTTGTGTAGGTAATAACAGACAGCTACAAAATAAATAAATGAAACCACAAGTTCACCCATTACCAAAATTTTGTCAAGCAGCCCAGGTTACCTGTGCCCTTTTTGCTTTAATATGTCATAATAAATATACACATAAGCCTGTGGAGCAAGTACAGTAGTTGTGTTTTTATTTCTACCAAGTTAAGTCCTTCATTGTTAGTCCGTTGTGTGGCTCTTTGTGTCATAATGATTTATAATTTCTCTCTCTCTCTCTTACCACCTTCAAGAGGCTTATGGGTGAGAGCTCTAGATTTTTACAAACAGCAGGGAGGTATTAAATAATGTGATGCTATCCAGAGATGTTTCTAGCTTTTTTTCTGGACACAGCATAAATTTTGGAAAGCTGTTGAAAGAAGATAATAAACAGGCAATACTTCACTTCTTGGTATTTAAGAGGAGCATCCAAAATGTGATAGTTTCATTGGCTGTGGCCACTAATTATTTTGTTGTCAGAAATTGCTCTATAAAAAGCATAAGAGAGCAATTCAAGGCAGCTTCCTTTTATCTGCCTTACCAATTGATGTCTATAGAGAGCAAGCCAGGCTCACCAGGCACGTCAGTCTGTTTCAGATACACAAGATTAAGTAGCAAGTGACATTCAAGACCAATCGGCCCACCCAGGAGAAGTGAAACCAGCGGAAAAGCTGTCAGTTTCCCCCTTTTCTCCATTAATCTTGGAGCTTTTCAAAGCTGCCTGGTCGCATCTCCATCAAACAAGCTGGAGAGAGTGTCGGGCTATTTTATTTCTGATTACTCTCTTCTCCTATCATGGCCCTTCCAGTCACCTCTTTTGTGCTGGGCTTCTCCTTGTCAGTGCCTCTGGAGCCCCAAATTACCTTTACCAAGGAGCGTCAGAATACCAGTCTATGTACACCAAAGTCCTTTACAAGCCAGGAGCAAAATTTATTTCCTGTATAGTTCCTCACAAGGGACATAAATCTGGGTAAACAGGAAGACATTTGCACCCACATCTTTAACCTTGCCTTGTTGTTCCACAGCTCATGGGGTATATCTATGCTGCTGCTTTCTTCTCTCTGTCATGCCATCATCTGTAGCAAATTGTTTCTAAGACCCAAAGGTTGGTAAGTCATCTCCCAGTTTCTTACCCTATTAAATAATTTTTATCTGATGGTTGATACTGGTGCCCCCAGTAAACTTGTCTTATTATCTGTTTATATTCTTTAATGCAGATTGGCCAAATTTTTCATGCCTTTGGCCAGTCATGTGGTTGAGAGGGCCAGTCGTGTGGGCCAGTCATGTGGTTGAGAGGGCCAGTCCTCCCACTATAAAACATGTCCATTGCTGTTGTAAATGCATTTATTACAGCTGCAGGTGCATTTATGGCAGCTTTATATGCATGCATGGTCCATTATATGCACGTGCAGGCACATTTTACTTCCCCTTCTGGTAGTGACAAGGGCGGTATGGGGTGGATGAATTGACACCACAGGTTGCGTTTGGCCTACGGGCCATAGTTTAGTCACCCCTGCTTTAATGCCTTCCATCTAGATTGTAAAACATGGGGAAATGAAGGGCGGCAAATGAAAATGGAAGGAATCGTATTTTCCTTCATTTTTTTTGGGGGGGGGGGGCGGGGAAGAGAAAGATCCTGAAGCCTTACAGAGCCCCACCAGTGATACCTCTAGAGCCGTGCAGACCAGGTCACTAATTGCTTCTCATTAGATTTTATGTCCCATGGGCCATGAATGATGAGCTGCCTGGCCTTCCGTTGTGCAGAAACTTTTTTTTGAAAGGGAAAGAAGTGCTCTGCCTTTGACACGCATGGAAGGGTGCCTGTCACTGTGATCACTTTACCCAGTAATAAAGGACATAAAAGAACAGAGGAACGGCTTTACAGATGAGACGAGTAGGCCGACTGTCTTTGTCTTGCATTTGTGAGGTTGAGAGAGTTGCTTTTCGGAGTAGAACTCCAAGAATCATCCCTCAGCTACCAAAGTTGCCATTCAGACAGGATTTTCTACCAAACACTCTTTACTCCTATAAGCCAACAAATTCTAGTCTATTAGAGCAAGCGAGAGGCTGCGTCCACCCCCAAATCAGGCTACCTGAATCCAGTACACTTTTCCGACTTCTTTTTCAGCCCCACCTGTGTTCCCCTCCTGCCAAATTCCTCATCTACCAACCACAGACCTTCCTTATTAGTGTGTTTAGTGGGGGAGGGAAAAGAGAAGCAACAGCAGACAGGAGCATTTCTAATTTTAGGGTCAAGATGTATTCTTCTGCTTCTCAGCAACAAAATAGATTTAGGTGAATTAATGAAATACATAGGTAGGGATGTAAACCTTTTAAACATCTAATTGTTGGGGGAAAAAAGACTAAAAAGTTTTCTTCTTAGTGGAAAAGATGCAAAAAGGAATTTTTCTTAGCCTTGCATTCCAGTCCTCTTTTCTGTTTTTGCAAAACAAGAAGAAACCAACATAGCAATCATTTTTGTGCAAAAATATGAAAAGTCCTTCAAAAAAAGTACTTTATCATTGCTGTTGTTCTTTTTGCTGTTCTTGTTAGCATAGGGCTAATGATTTCTTATTGCTTGGATGGACTATACAGTCAAGCCTAAAAAATTAGGAGTTAAGTCTCAAACATTTGACGGTGAAGTGACATATTTGCAAAATCACTAAAAACATTTCTTTTAAGCAAATTAACAGTGATTGGCTGTTGTTTTCACCTGCTAATCAAACAGTTGCTGAAATTAGTATGGGAAAAAGGATGACATAAGTGTAATTATTGCTAATGCTCTTGCCGAAGAAATAAAGAAAAGCAAGTCATCCCCTCACAAGCAAGAGCAAAAAAACCTCAAAGACTGAAAAAACGTTTTGAGCAGTTTTCAAATGTCAAACACATTTTTTTAAAGTGAGGATTTAAAAAAATCAGTATTTTCCAATGGGAAAAGACATAATCCAAGG
Organism: Furcifer pardalis; assembly: GCA_030440675.1. Classification (NCBI taxonomy): domain Eukaryota; kingdom Metazoa; phylum Chordata; class Lepidosauria; order Squamata; family Chamaeleonidae; genus Furcifer; species Furcifer pardalis. The sequence goes on from CP126896.1 coordinate 87,585,362, forward strand.
GAATGTCTGCTTGCTTTGAGGTGTATTTGTGTGAATACTTGTTTTTCTGCCTGCTTCCTTGTGAGTGGGGAGGTATCTGTGTAATACTGTCTATTGTTGATCTTGCTTTTGCCTTCCACCTTTGTTCTACCACCCTTAGCTGCTATTCTTTCTGCCCCACCAAATCCAACGGGCAGTAAGCACTGCTTAGAACAGGGGTTCTCAACCTACAGCCTTTGGGCCAGATCTGGCCCATGGTGCCAAATAATCCAGCACCCACCTTCACTCTAGCCGCTGCCAGAATTGGCCATGGACTCACTTACGGCTATCGTAAACACATTTACAACAGCCGTAAATGAGTCCGCAGCCTTTGTAAACGCATTTCCAACAGCCGTAAGTGAGCCTGTGGCCTTCATAAACATGTTTAAGACAGCCGTAAATGGCAGGGGGATAACAAGTCTGAGAGGGGCACTTCTTTATGAAGCATACACATCATGGCAGCCATTTGTTCAAAAGATGTTATAATAGCCTACATTTCAGGTTGCCCAGGCACAGTCATTGTGCAGTAGCCCCTGTTTGTTCTGTCAGTTCTTCCATGAGCCATTGGTGTTGATAGGTTTATTTATTTATATTTATTATTAATCAAATTTATATCCCACCCTCATCAAAAGACTCAGGGCGGCTTACAAGACTAAAAACAAAATTAAAACACATTGAATACATTAAAAGGTTAAAAAAATTAAAAAGTTAAAAGGATTAAAAAGTTAAAAAGATAACAGGGAGAGAGGTGGGGGTCAAAAGAGCCAGCCAACCAAGCTGACCGTCTGGCCTGCACCCCACACATGCCCCACCAGCCAGGTCTTAACCCTCTTTCTGAAGGGCAGCAGCTCCATCTGGAGCCGCAACTCAAAGGGCCGGAGCAGGCACAGAAAAGGCTCTCCTTCTAGTGCTAGAGAGGTGCGCCCCTCTAGCTGATGGCATGACCAGAGAGCCTCTCCGTTTTGGTGGGACGGACAGATGTTCTCGGGGTGACACGGTTTCTAGTTACTTTTGTTCCCTGTCTTTCCTTAAGTTAGTTGTGTGTTGCCATTCTCCTCCTCCTCCCTTTAACTATCACAACTGCCTTGTGAGTGAGATCAGCAAATGGCCCAAGGTAACACAGTGGGCTTCATGGTCTCATATAAACCACAACCTGGGTCTCTCAAATCTCACACTCTAAAGCAGTGGTGGCAAACCTATGGGATGTGTGCCACAAGTGGCACTCCCAGCCCTTTCTGTTGGCAAACACACATTGTCACTTCCTCCCTCCCCCAGCATAGAGTTCACCCCACCCCTCTGCCTAACAGCCCAATAGGAGTGCTTCCTCCCTCCCTCAGCACAAAGTTCACCCCACTCCTCTGCCAAGCAGCTCAATGGGAGTGCTTCCTCCTTCCCCCCAGCACAAAATTTGCCACACCCCTCTGTTTGGGCTTTCAGTCTCTAAAAAGTTTACCATCAGTACTTTAAAGTTGTTAATTTTTTACTAGTTCTAAAGATGCTGGATTTTGAGTAAAGGAGACTTGGAACACTAAATAGTTTAAAAAAATTACAAACACTCGTTTTTGAACCAAAAGGCCAACCTTGCATATATAGATGTTCACCTGAGTTCTTACCATCCAATTGCAGGAATTGAAGAAGGTAGACTTTTCTCCAAGCAATTGTGAAAATAGGCAGTGGAGGTAGTAGTTTTTAATTTATTATTACAACCTCTTAGGACTGTCATATTTATTATCTATGATGCAACGTATTTGCTTTGCTTCCCATTGTCAGCAGACATTATTGCATTTGTTAATTGCGTGGGCAAATGAGTTGTAAGCACTTATTTTATTGGTTGTGCACAATGTTAAACTGTTGAGTCCAAACTGTGTCAGCTATTAAGCTGGTCTTTGAGGAAAAGCCATTTAAAATTAGTTTGTCAGGATTGTTTATTCCTAAAGCCAGGATGTGGTATATTACAACCAGACAGAAATAGTGAATCTACAGTGCATTACATTTTAGCCATTCTTCCAGCCTCAAATGGATTTGCCTATACAGTATATAGGAGATGGTGAAATAAATGAAAGAGTCAATCTTACAGGCTAGACTCCCCCCGCCCCCAGGGACTCAGTTGAGTGTCCCTGTCTGAAGCTTTGCTGCTTGGCTTGCATTTATGTGCCTCGATACACCAGCTCCTCACTACTACAGAGCTTTGACATACTTACAAAAGCTCTAGCCACTTCCCTCATTTACTTCAGCAGAGTGCACATCTTCATTAACACAAAGGGATGTATCCCTGTGTTCAAGAGATTGGGCAAACCTGCATATACAGACACCCTGTGTGCAAATTGGCACACCAATAAAGACCAGTAGATGGGTGAGCAGTGCTTTGCAGCTTGATTCACATTTAGTGCAGTAACTTCACATTTAAAGATATTAACAGGGGCTTTAAATAGTTGCAATGGGGACCATGAAAACTGCAAAGGGAGTTTTAAAAGGCTACATTAGGAACTATGAAACCTACAACAGGAATTTTAAAAGGTTGCAATAGGAACTATGAAACCTGCAATGGGAATTTTAAATAGCTACAATGGGAACAAGGAAACCTGCTTTTGTTTGGGGAGGGGTATGAAAAGGTTCCATGGGCATGTCCAACAGATGTTTCATGAATATTTGGGGGTTAGCTAAGAAGGGATAAGCCCATGGGTATCTGCAAGATGGGGCTTGCATTCATTATCAGAAGTAACCGATTAGTTACTTGTAAATAATTGATTTTGGGCAATGTGCAATATAACTAGTAATTCTGAGATTACTTTCATCTTCTTCTGCCATATGTGAGTCCAAATATAGATGATCATCATGGCAATTAGCAGTGACTTTTAATCTGCCTTCTGCATTGCAGCAGGACCCTCATACCACTGATCCAGTTCCATGAGTCACTTTCTGGTCCTTTGGCACGCAAAGTCTTTATCAGCCCCTGGCCAGTATTGATGAGGCTGCTTCCGGCCTCCATCAAGATGGGGTTAAGTGGGATTTATTTAATCCACTTGGGGACCATCACCCTTCCCTGTTGACTTCAGCATCCAAGGCCATTAGATCATTAGTCCTCAGGGTTGTCAGGCTAGTTGCTGGCAGTATGGTCTGCTCCCATGATGGCAAACCTTGGCACTCCAGATGTTCTTTGACTTCAATTCCCAGAAGCCCCAGTCCCTGTGAATCTGGTGGGACTGACAGATGTTCTCAGGGCAATGTGATCTCTTAAGTATCCTGGCCCACTACCAGCCCCTTGAATTGCACCCGGAGGCATATTGGTAACCAGTGCAGCTCCGGAAACAGTGGTGAGGAATGGGCATACCGCCCGCACCCCAACACCACTCGAGCAGCCTCATTCTGGACCAGTTGTAGCCTCTGAATGGTCTTCAAGGGCAGCCCCATGTAGAGCGCATTACAGTAATCAAGTCTGGAGGTGACCAGAGTATGTGTGACCATGAGCAAGCGGTCCAGGTCTAGGAGTGGGTTTAACTGGCGTATTATTTGAAGCTGTGCTAAAGCCCTCCTGGCCACGACTGCCACCTGCTCTTCGAGCAGGAATTGTGAGTCCAGGAGGATCCCCAGATTACGCACTGGGTCTGTTTGGGGCAACATAGCCCCATCCAGTACCAAATATAATAGCTCCCAGAATAATGTGGGCCCCACAACCCACAGCCACTCAGTCTTGCCAGGATTCATCTGTAGCTCCCTTTCTCTCCATGAGAGGGTTCAAGATGGCTCAAAATATTAAAAAGACCCTAACAGCCTGCAGACACCTGGATAGGACTCCAACTTCATCACTAGGATCATCACAGGCTGAGATGTATAACTAGGTATCATCAGCATATTGATGATACCTCATCTCGTGGGAATGAATGATCTCACCCAGCGGCTTCATGTAGATATAAAATAGGAGAGGCAAGAGCACAGAACCCTGAGGCACCCCATATTGGAGGAGCCTAAGGCTAGAACTCTCACTCTCCAACCACACCGACTGGGTCCAGCCCCTCAGAAATGAGAAAAAACAGGACCACACAGTGCCCTGGATCCCTAATCCTTGGATCCTCTCCAGAAGGATACCATGGTTGACGGTATCAAAGGCCATTGAAAGGTCAAGAAGAGCAAGGGAGGATGGATGACCCATGTCCTGCTCCCACCAGAGATCATCCAATAGTGCGACCAATGCAATCTCAGTACCATACCCAGGCCTGACTCCTGACTAAAAAGGATCCAGATAATCCGCTTCATCCAGGACCTCTTGTAATTGCCGCGCCACTGCCTTCTCCAAAACCTTACCCAAAAAGGGCAGATTGGATGCAGGTCGATAGTTGGCAAGGACTGTAGGGTCAAGCGATGGTTTTTTCAGGAGGGGGTGCACCAAAGCATACTTCAGCGTAGCTGGAAAGACCCCCTCCTGTAGATCACTGCCCTGGTGGATTTAACAAACCAGATGGGGCATTGATCCAATGCACAGGCAGTGGCACAGACAGATCCCAGGAGCCTGTCCACTTCCTCAGGGACAACTAGCTCGAACCAATCCCAAATAACATGGCTAGACACATGTTCGCATTCTCCCTTGACCAGCCTGGCCAAGGGGAAGAGTATGTGAAGTCCTCCTCCTCCTCTGTCCACAGCATTCTTGTAGCCGCGGAAGGAGGCTGTCAGGTGGAGCTGGTGCTTGCATTCCCATCCAGCCAATCAAGCCGAAGGGAAGAGCACACAGAGCCCTCGGAGCCCTCCGTCCACGGCGTTCTTGTGGCCAGTCTACAACTGGCTTCCTTTAATTTCAAACCCTTATTATACACCCTGCACTCTTGGATAACTTAAAATAGATCCTGCCCTTCTTCTTTATGATTACCTTTCAGGCAGCAGTGGGCAGCAAAAAAAATTTGCTACCACACCATGGGCAGCGTGTACATTGTGGGTGGAGCCTATGCCATGGGTGGAGCCTACGTCGTGAGCAATCTAGTCATGCCTGCCATATGGCCCTGTATACATCTGCAAACACAGGCAGCACTGGCTCTTTGGGTGTAAATGGACATGAGCACTGCACCCTAGAGTTGAATATGACTGGCTTTTGAGCAAGGGAGACCTTGAATCACTTGCAGGAACAAAACCTGACATCAAATTTGAACACCAATCAGGGATCTTCTGTTATATTAGGTAAAGGTTGCCCTTGCTGGAAAGCCAGTCATTACCAACTCTAGGCTTCAGTGCTCATCTCTGTTTATAGCCAAAGAGCCAGTTGACTTGATCCACAAAAGCTCACATTAAAATACAGCAGTTAGTCTTTAAGGTGCCACGACATTTTTGTCCTTTTGTTTTGCTTACTCTCTGATATGCTTACACAGAATAAAACTTTTTAAATGGTAGCTGTGCCCAGGGGGTGGGTGGGTGAGTGGGGTGCGAACCTGTTACTGCCCACCACTGCTTTCAGGTATTTGAAGAGTGCTGACACATCCCCTCTCCGTCTCCTTTTCTCAAGGCTAAACATGTCCAGTTCCTCCAGTCTTCCTTCATATGACTTGGTTTCCAGTCCTCTGATCATCCTTGTTGCCCTTCTCTGTACCTGCTCTAGTTTGTTTGCATCTTCTTAAAGTGTGGTGCCTAGAATTGGATACAGTACTCTAGATGTGGTCTAACTAGTACTGAATAGAGGGTGGGGAGGGGGGGGGAGTACATCATGAGCTTTGGAGACTATACTTGAATTGGAAGACTCCAGTGATATTAAGATCTTCATAGAGACTATTCTGCATGAGAAATTTGAGCTTTCTCTGATTGAAACAATTTCACAAGACAGTAGCATAGGCAAGTGATGTTTTGTATTTATCAGCCGTAACTGAAAAAGAAGAAATGCAAAGGTGTCTGCAGAGTCCCCCCTTTTAAACCCAAATGAAGAAGATTCAACAAAGGAAATACTACAGTTCACTTACTCTTCTCACTTCACAACTGGCTTACTTACAAATGTGTAGATTAAAATTGCCTCCAGGGCTAAAATGGTGTGGTACAGAACAACAAATTTGCTAGTCTGAGAGAGAGAGAGAGAGTTTAACAGTGGTGGCAGACTTCATTTCACATGTGTTGTGTGGCTGGCACCGGACAGATCTTTAATAAACCTTTTTATAGACCATGCCTAGTAAGAATTATTCATGATGCTATCAAATACATTCAAATGATTTTTTTGAATTACTGTATATCTTTATTTTCAATTAAGCTATTAGGTTACAAAAATAGTTCAGGATATCAGATTCTAAAATATAGCAGGTTCGGATGTTCTACTCATATAAATATTGATATGAATTCAGCAATAACCAAGAATTGAAGAATGTATCTGCCAAATATGAAAGACAAAGAGAAACAACTATTTATTTATTTATTTACATATAGAAACTCCCTTTCTCTCCATGAGAGGGTTCAAGATGGCTCAAAATATTAAAACAAGTAAAATTAAAAAGACAGTAAATAACACTTTAGAAAAATTAAATGACAATTAAAATATATAAAATGATTTAAAATATTAACTTTAAAAACAAAGTAATAGACTAAAAAAGATAAAAACCAGCATGCAGGGACTCAGTTAAAATTACTTTAGCAGTTAAAAGCCTGCTTAAAGAGGTTAGTCTTCAGCTGTTAATGGAAGGAAAAAAGGGAAGAGGCCAACCTAATTTTATTTATTTATTCATCCGACTTATACTCCACCCATCTGGGTTAAAATCCCACTCTAATTTCCCAGAGGACAGCATTACATAACCTGGAAACTACCACAGAGAACAACCTCAATTTCAAAGGAAATCAAGTACATATAAAAGAATACATTTGTTTTGATCAAACTGAATAAAAAGAAGGGAATTAAAAAAAAATATTCTGCCATTCCAAGAATTGAGGGTGGAAAAACCCTATTTTCTAACAAACTGATTATTCCTTTATAATTTAGTTCCTTACTAAAATAGGTATATTTAAGCATGACAGTGGCATGCAACATGTTCTTTTGCCTTTCAGCTATTGCTGAGTTATTTTTATTCTGCCAGAATTAAGCAATACCTACTTTGGCTGTTGTAAGAAATGTGACAATCATTTGTATATCAACATTTTCTACTGCATTTTTAAAACTAGAACAGCAGTATAATCTTTGGATGTCTTTGTAGGTTAGACCTTTTTAGGTCTTTTACTGTCAGCAACATCATATTTGATTCTCCCCACCCACCCCAGCCTCAGCTTCCTACATCATCAGAATATACAGGGCAATCATCCTTGGAATTTTCTCACCTCCAGCATAATTTTTTAGTATGATACAATCAAATGCATTTGGATGATTCTTGACTTCACAGTTCAAACTAATTTGATCTAGCCTCGAAAGTAATACCTTTTTTTTTCCTTTGAAAGTGCTGAAATGTAAAAGAGGCCATACTGTCACTCTTTCCATTTCAGCTCAGGAATAACCATCTGTCTATGTTCATGTCTGCCTTCCTGCTTCTTTCAGACAAGAGCCAGACAAAGGCTGAAGAAATGGTGTCAACTTAGTGTGCCATTTGGGACAAAATGTGTTCTTAGATGCATATGTCCTGTTGACCAAGTGCTGCACCTGCACTTGGCTGTAGAGTCGAATATCCTAAGGGTGGATGTGTGCCTAGTATTCAGGGAACAATCAGTGTAGACCAGGCACCAAGAAGACTGCCAGACATGTCAACAAGAAAATATTGTAAGGGACACCTGGAAGCTATCAATGTTCATAAGACACTCAGGTCCAATCTATGAAGGATAAGCCAAAGGGAGGGATAAGTGATATTAAAACTTTCTATCCCATGCCTTGGATATCTGTTATGATTGACAATCTCTTACTCTATATGGAGATTCCAAGGCATGGGATAGAATGTTTACTTCCACATCAAGTGAGAAGGCAAGAATTGGAGAAAGACTTTTTTTTGAAGGAAGGTAGGTTAGATATGCATCTGTTTTGGTGGCTTAATTTAAAACACAGTGGTGTAGCTAGAAAGGTGCAACCAGGCTGCTGATGGGGCCGGTCACAAGGAGCAAAAACTCCTCTTGTTAAGCAACTTCACTGGCTACCCAGTTCATTTCCAGGCCCAATTCAGAATACCAGTTACAACCTATGAAGTCCTATACCAGTGATGGTGAACCTTGGCACTTCAGGTGTTCTTAACCTTCAATTACCAGAAGCCCTTATCAGCAGGAGTGCTGACATTGACTTCTAGTAAATGAAGTCCCAAAAAAGTGGCAGGTAGAGTCTAAGGACACTAGTGTCAGGGATTTAGTTCATGAATTCGATGTGTTGTACTATGCTAATTAGTTCTTTTATTTCTTCTATTTCATTCAGATCAAAAGAAATAAATGAACTAATGAACATAATTCAACACATTGAATTCACAAACTAAATCCCTGAAGGTAGTGTCCTTAGACTCTACCTGCCTCTTTTTAAAGTTCTTGCTCGCCTCTTCGCTGTCAGGTGGGTCCTGACCCTCCCTTCTTTCTTTCTTACCTTCCTTCCTTGATGAAATGAACATGTTGACATAATGTTTACTTCCACATCCAGTGAGAATGCGAGAGTTGGAGAAAGACTTTTTTTGAAGGAAGGAAGGTTAGAAAGAATGGGGGGTGGTATCAGGAACCACCTGGCAGCGAAGAGGTGAGCCAGAAGCAGCAGGCCCAAGTGAGAACTTTTTAAAGTTCTTGCTCGCCTCTTCACCGCCAGGTGGGTCCTGATTACCCCCTCCCTTCTCTCTTACCTTCCTTTATGAAATGAACACGTTGACAGCCTGTCTACTTCCACATCCAGCGAGAAGGTGAGAGTTGGAGAGAAACTTTCTTTGAAGAAAAAGTTAGAAAGAAAGTGTGTTTTTTTGTTTTAAAGCTTCATAGAAAATGTTTCTGAAGTCTGATCCAAATTGTATAAATGTCACAAGAAAGGTTATTATGTCCTCTATGAATCGAACTTTGGATCACTTTGATTGGTTTGGTCGCTGGCTCACTGCCAACAGACCTCCCCAAAAATGTCATTTTTACGAGTCATGTTTTTCCTTAATATCTTTGCTGTTGATTCCTGCTTCAGCATAATTATTCTCCAAATGTTGTATTCAAACTGTATCCACCTCAGGAAGTTGTCCTATTCAGTTTCTAACATGTTTTTCCCTTTTATTTTTGTGTTTTTGTGACCTCATTTGAGTGTTTTTTAAAACATTTCATAGTTTTTCCCTGAAGTCCAATTTCAAATGTAATAGTATCACCACAAAGGTTATTCTTTCCTCTTTCAAATGCACTTTGGGTCACCTGAATCGGTTGTGTGGTTTGGTTGCTGGGCCGCTGAAAACCAATCCCCCCAGCGAAGATTGCATTTTTTTAAGGCAACTTTCAGAAGCAATGACATCATCACTTTGTATTTTTGGCTAATGGCTCTTTACATTTCTGAAAGTCGCCGAGAAGAGCTTTCATTTGATGTAACCATTATTTTCATGGGTGCTTTAATTTTGTGGTGGCAGCTCATCAAAAGTACATGATTTTCGTTGCATCGCAAAAGCTGCCAGACCACCCAACCAAAACGTAAGATGTTTATCGAATTCACGTTAAAACACCTGGCATACCAAGGTTTGCCATCACTGCCCTATATAGTTTGGGTCCAGGCTATTTGAAGACTCTATCCCTCCCTATGAACCTTCTTGACAATTATGGTATTCAAGGAATCTCTTTCCCACCAATTTCACAGGCTTGTCTCATGGTCTTCTTTGTGGCAGCTTCCAGGTTGTGGAACTCTCTCCCTGGGAGGTTACATTGCCCTGTCCCTCTTGTCCTTCTGATGACAGGTGAAGGCCATCTTTTTCTTGTAATGTCTTTCCTTAAAATGGGCTTTTAGCAATTAAGTGGACAATTTCTGATCTTATTTACTGGATAATATCATTTTATGTATGTTTTTAATGTTTTCAAAGAGTTTTAAAACCAGCTTTAGCTAAATGTTTTTTAGCTGTGTGTGTTTAATTGTTTTATAACATCATAATTTTGTTTTGGTTTTAGTTTGTTGTTTTTTAATAACTTGTGGGCCTTCTTGGGTCTCTTAACTGTAAGAACATTGGCACAAATGTAAATAGATAAACAAACAGTGTAGCAGGAAGGGTGAGGGAAATAGAAAGATGTCTAGATGACCACTTGTTTCTAACTTTTTTAACCTATTAGAAAAAAGTTTACAGTCCCTTGCTTTTTACCACTCCAGAACACAACAGTGCATTTACATACCACATGAACGACACCTGTGAGATACAAGATGTCCCTTGGCTCACGAGGTTAGGTAAAGAGGTAAAGGTCTTCTTTACTCAAAAGCCCAACTCTAGGGGGCAGTGCTCATCTCCATTTACAGCCGAGCCAGCACTCTCTGCATCTGCAGATGCTTCTGTGGTCATGTGGCAGACATGACTAGATGCCAGAACATATGGAACATGGCTACCTTTCCTGATGAAGTGGCACCTATTTATCTACTTGCAATTTCTTGCTTTTAAACTGCTAGGTTGGCAGGAGCTGGGATGGACAGGCGCTCACTCCATCATATAGCACTCAAGTCTCGAACTACCCTCCAGTTATCAAACTCAGCATCTTAACCACTAACAGAGAGAGAGAGAGAGCTCTTGAATTCACCTTGGTTCCCCTCTCATTTCTGTGCACAGCTCCATCCTCTAAGGCAGGGGTGCCCAAACTTTTTGTGGTATGGGCATGCTGGTCACATGGTTTCTCCCACCCGGAAGTGGAAGTAAAACGTGCATGCCATCAATTACCTGCATCCGTTGTAAACGCCTGTGTTGCCCATGCATGTACGTTTTACTTCTTCTTCCAGGAGCGACACAGTGGCATGGGCTGGTTTAATTGGTGTCATGGGCTGGGGCTGGCCCATTGGCCATAGTTTGGCCACCCCTGCTCTAAGGCCAGCCATACATAAATGCAGCCAATGAATACTACATTCCAGCTTTCCAGCCTACTGTGATCTCCTACCCCCTTAGTCAGTGATGGGATGACAAAAAATCTACTACCACGCCATGACATCACTGACGTCATGGGCATGGCCAATGTCATGACGTCATGACGTCATGGGCAGAGCTGACGTCATGACGTTGTGGGCGGGGCTAAAAATAAAAATAATAATAATTTAAAAAATAACACACACACACACAACCTCAACTCAACCACCCAACCATCACAAACCGGTAAATAACTTGAATAAAATAAATAAATAAATAAATAAAATAAAAATTAAACAAAAATACAACCACCCGCCCAAAACACAAATAACTCTCCCACCCACCCCAAATACAAAACCCTCACTTACCTCCTCCTCCGAACGCGGCAGGCGCCACCGCCTACAGCCGCCGCCATAGCCGCAGCCGGGCTGAAAAGGCTCCTGCCCAGCCAGTCCTTCCATGCTGTCCTTCCTCCCGATGGGCGCCCGGTCCAGCCAGCCCAGTCCGGCTAAAGGGATCTCCAAGCTGCTCAAGGAGGAGGCGTCCCAGGCCGGGGCTGGAGCGCTACCGCAGTGAGCAATGCTGCCGCCGTGCCTGGGCAGGGCCACCCAAGGGGGGCAGGCAGGCTGGGGAGGGGTCTTTGGAAGGCGCGCTGGCTGAGGAACTGAGGGCTGGTGCCGCCGCCGCCGCCGGAGCTGCCCTGAAAAGGTGCAGCTCCGATGCCGAAAGAAAAAAAATTAAAATTGGAGCCAAAATGGCTCCAATTGACTGCGTATGCGCAGAAACTCAATCTGACACATGCGCAATACATCAGATTGAGCTTCTGCGCATGCGCAGTCAATTGGAGCCATTTTTGCTCCGATTTTTTTTTAAAAAAATTCTTTCAGTGAGGCGTCCGGAACCGGACGCCTCAAAAGTTGACTAACCTCCCGGAGAACCCTCTGGGATTGTTCCTAACGGTTCCAGGGAACCGTATGGAACCGGGGACATCCCTTAGTGAGATTATCAGCAGGATTGGCCAAATTCCATAGTCCAAGGCACTCCAGACGTTTTGGACTATGACTCTCATAACTACACTACCTGCTTAAGGAAGGCAAATGTAAAGTGCACCTCCCACTTGGAAGAGGGCTTTCAGCAGTATTAAACACTGACAGCACTATGTTTTTCTGCATGCATATGTATGTGGAAACGCTTGCTTCTGCATCAAACTGCTGGCAAGGGACACCTTTAGCATCTGGACACAGCAAACTCTTTCCTGCCTGTTACCTAACCCTCACTTCCCAAGCCAGCCCCAATACTTTGTGCATAGATGAGCTTTTGATTTGGAATCCTTAAAAATCATGCATTGAAATCTTAGCTGTTTTGGAGAGTAGGAAAGTAAAGCATTTTGATCTTAATTGACTTCAGTGGGAAAGATTTAAGCACATGTTTTAATTCACCCACTAACATCAGGGGGGCACAGAGATCTTTAATTATGACTGGATTATGCCCCAATTATTGTTTGTTGCATAAAGGAAATGCTGATTTATATATAATTGGTGTGTGTGTCTATAATTATCACACTGAGATTATATTCCTTGTAAAGCACCTAATTTTCAGAGGCATTCAACAAGTTATCAACAAAATCACTGTTTTATTTGGTAAGCGATTCTCAGAAGTAGATAATTTATCCTAACAATATAAAACTAGAGCCCCAGAACTGACAAAAACAGCAGAAGACGGAAAAGGAGGAATAAGTCCCTTGGAAAAGATTTCTGCAAAGGGGTATGTTTTTAATGATAATTTCCAAAAGAATGTAAGTAAATGTACTGTGAATGGTTATTGTTTATCATTATGGCCAATGGTTAAAACTATATCCCACACATGCTTTCTCGTGTTCCCTCCCTGACCCTACTATTGCTCTCCACTGGACCCTCACTTTCCAACACAAGCTTCCTCAAACTTGTAAGACACGTCTCTCTTCCATTCAGCTTGCATTTCTTTGTTTGTTTGTACAGTTGCAAAGGATAGATGCCTCTGTCACCTCTGGCCTGTGTTTCTGATAGATCGTTTCCCTTCCTCTTTCATCCATTGGGCTGGTAATGACACACAAATAATGATCAAATTAGCAAGTCCCATTGAAACATTTGGCACCATCTTTCAGCTAGATGGAATATAAACAGTGCTAGCCCAGGTCCCACTGGGAGCTCTTCTCCTTCTGAGAAGGAAATACCACACAAAGAATATCTGTTTGTTACCTTTTACAAGTTGCCACAATTGTGTTTCCCTATAATCTTACACAGGAACCCAACAGCTTGGCTTTGTCAAGGTTTCCCTTCTTGCTCCTGTTGCTTTTGGTATTCTGGGGTGTCGCCATTAACAAATTTCTTTCTCACACTGGAAAGTTAACAGAAGAAAAAAGACACAATCTGGGTGGGATAGGAGTTAATCTCTGTGGGACAGTTACCAACTCATTTACCTCAAAGCAAATGAGATTTTAAAAAGTTTTAATGTGGGTTGGGGATAGGGTTGCCATACGTCCCGGAAAACCGGGATCGTCCTGGATTCAAGGTCAGAAAAAATGTCCCAGCCAGTTCAATAAAAATCATGTTAAAGTCCCAGATTTTTAAAACGTACTGATTGTGTATTATAACACACTATTAAAATAAATTTAAACTCTCGCCATCAAACGAGCTATTTCCTGCCATACTGGAGTTGGAGTATACCTGGAGACAAATCTTAATGTCTTCACCTCACACCACCACCTGATAAGTGTGACCAGTGTGTTTCCCGGATCTGAGGACGTTAAGAGTTGACTGCGACACAACTTCTCAGAAGTACAACAGATCATCTTACAGTAAGAATTAACTGTTGTAAATAAATTCCTTTATGTATTGATATATTTAATATGAAAGTGTTTTATAGCTGCCATTATATTATATTTCTTTTTAAAAAGGCTATTTTGTAGATAACCTGTCCACTTTTGTCAAGTATACTTCTGTCCTGGTTTTGTGAGAGAGAATTATGGCAACTATAGTTGGGGAGCATAATTAAACAGTGCCATTGACAATATTTGTTCTTCTTCATGTGTTTCACAGGTGTCATGGGGTCATTTAGTTAGAGCTAAAGTGTAATGTGCTATGGGGGGGGGGAGATAAAGTGAGAGAAGACACTGACTTGCATACAACTACATAGGCTGATTTATATGTTCACTTGCCAGGGCAGATCTTTTTCTGATTGAGCCAGTGTTATTCTGCCCTGTATTCTTCTTTCATGACCAGATCAAACTTTGAACTGCCAAAATGAAGCCAGTTTCTTGGCTTTGTGATTGGCCAAAATCAAATCTTCATTGGTACATGTTTCTGGTAGTAATAGGCAAATCAGCAGATGATCTGGATTCTATATCTCTCCACATTCACATAGCATATTGTTTTCTGCCAGCAGCCCACACTTGAGCATGTTGGACTTAAATTTAGGCACTCCAACCCTCAGACTATTCAGGCTCCTCCAAGTGATGTAGGGGAGGTTGAGTTCCTTAGCCACATCCTCCTTTAATGTTATTTCTTGTCCAGTGAACTCCTTCCTTCATTTTCTAATTTGGTTTTGCTCTTGCAAGAATGTTTGTTCTTGCCCTAAAGCCCTTCCTCGATGTGAGTAGGTGGCATGTATCCACTCAGAGGATGTTGAGGACCATTCTCTTGCTTAGTTTTCTTGGCACCCACTGCTACTTCTTCAGAATCTGCCAGAAATCCTGGTCTTCCTCCTTATGGTTCTTGGGTTGGACAAGCCTTCAGATCAAGGACATCTTCAAAAATGAAGATTCTCCTTTGGCAGTCTTTTAAATGGAGGGCTTTTCTGAATAAAACAGGACAGACAACTACTCTATATCACGATGGGTGGGGCCATGGTGTGGTTCATGCTAAACTGTTTGGACTTTTATTGTTACTTTTATTGTTGGTATTATTGGATCTTTAAATTTTTAAATGAATGATTTTCTTTTTCTCTATTGTATTGTAATGCTCTGTTGTTTTTGTTAGCCATCCTGAATCGCGCAAGCGAGTGGGCGGCATACAAATTAAACTTGATGATGATGATGATGATGATGATGATGATGATGATGATGATGATGATGATGATGATGATGGTTTCAGCATTTTCCTATTGTTTTTCCAGCCAACAAAGAAATTTCAGTCCAGTTTTTAAATTTCATTCATTCATTCTGCTCATCTGGGACAATAATTTCATATATTCCCATTCTGGGTGGTGTACAAACAATTAATTAAATAAATAAACAACATCATCATACAACAATAAAGGATTCTGAGCTTCATTTTTCCTCTTGAAAATTCTTGTTGATGTCTGTCTGTGTTTACCTTTCTTTCTGTTTTTGTCTTTCAACTCTTTTAATATTGTTACAGATGTCAACATTTTTAGTATTTTGACTTATGTATGTGTCATTCTATTCCCACCTTTCCATAAGCTTCCATGAGCCCCTTAATTGGTAGAAAGTCAGAAAATGAATGAATGAATGAATGAATACTTATTAGGTCCACTAGGGACCATGTGTTCAAGGTAGCTCAGTGTGAATATGACTAAAATCCTTCTGACCATGAAGCGTTTGCGGCTTGTACTCTCTCCCTGATACAAAGTAAAACAAAAAATAAAAATAAAACCTAACTCAGAAAGTTTTTTTTTTTAAAAAAAAACTCACCTGGGAATCCACGTTTCTTGTCTCTTTTGGTACTGATTTATGACTTGCAATAACTGGATGATAGGAGACACAGTGTTACTATCATTGCACAATTTGGCACATGGAAGGGAACAAATGCTCCATTTGGATGGGGCTACAATGGATTCCAGGACCTGCAAGAGAACTACAACATGGGTCCTGGTGAGTGAGATGGCTTTCTTGATTTGTGAAGAAGAGGAGACATGGCTGGTGGCTGGCTGGTTAGCAATCTGGAAAGGAGCACTCTTGCCAGTATGCCACAATATTTTGCTGATGATCCAACTTGGGTTTGCATGAAATGTAAACCTGACTGTTGGCTACTAAAAGTTTTGATACTAATTCAATCAATAAACACATCTTGCATTATGAAAGTATTAAAAACAGGAAGCAATATCTTTTCTTTTATCTGCTACATCCCAGTTTCTACATACAGGTCATCCCTTGCCAATGGGTTCAGTACCCACAGTTTCAGGTCTAAACATATTCAATTTTTTTTTTAAATCCTGAAATCCAAAATATATATGTATTTTATAGTGCACTACCAGAGCTGGGCATTGGAGGCCACTGTCTATAATGTAAAAAAATAGTGTTTGCTGTTATCTGCAGTTTCAGGTATCTACAGTAGGTCTCAGAAGAGATCCCCCATTGATATGGGGGCACATGACCTATATGTCACTTCAGATTAAATAATTTTTAAAAAGCAGCTTGAGAGAAATGTGTTTGTTTATTAAAATTATTTATTACTTCTGTACTATGTGTTTCAACCATATTTAATAAGAAGGGCAAAAGCAAGAAAGTTAAGACTGCAGTAAAAGTAAAAAAGAAGTAACCAAATAATTCAGCAGTCTATTAACCAATTCTATCAACTGGGATTGTCAAACTTTGTAAAGAGAGAGCAAATGGTATCAACAAAGAAAACCCCACCAACAAAGTTCAGAATAAATAGAGTAACTTTCTTACTTCAACAATTAGGTGTGAAGTTTACATTAAGCAACATTATAAAAGACCTACAAAACAACAGAATGCAGGGTTAATCATCTCTCAATTTGCTGTGTTAATTGTGCTTACATGATGGAGAGCATGTTTGTGTGTAAAATTTTGCATGGATAAGGGATTGGCAGTCAGATTACTGGAGGCATGAAAAGAATTGAGGGGAAAGAAAAGAAAAAGAAAGTTCCAGTTATTACTAACAACAGAATGATTAATTGGATTATTTATGGTGTATGTTTTCTGTTGGTCTAGTGAACCCACAATTCTTTCAAAATTATACCAAGAGATGCAGTGAAACAACCAGTCAATTAGAGAAAACAAAGGCAAGTGTGGATTTGAACGCACATGTACATAGACATCAACAGATGTGCCATGTTTCACAGTTCCTGAAAGTAGGAGAATGGGTTATCCTCCCCTTATTCTCTTCTCTTGAACATTTCAGCATTGAGGAGATGAGTGTGTCTGTAAAATATCTTACTACAAGGATTGGGGAAATGTGATCCTCCCACGTGTTGTTTAAACTGCTATAGGGCAATGATGAATAGGCTTGATTTGCCATTACTCTCTTCTGTCATGGGAAGAAAGAATGCCAACTCCTTAGGGATTTTGTACTGCTGGAACGGGTGCAGAAAAGGGTAATCAAAATGATCAAGGGGCAGGATATATTGTTGTTTGGGCTCCCCAGTTTAGACCAGAGGTGGGTGAGTGAGACATATGAGGGATGTGTATAAGATTATACATGATGCCCTCTTACACAATATTAAGACCTGGAATCACCCAATGGAGCTAAACTGTGAGAGAGCTGGGAGAGATGAAAAGACACAGATCTTTACAAATCATAGGGTTAATCTGTGAGGGTACACAGAAAACGCCTTCTTGAAGATTGTGGTGTTTTTGAAACACAATTTGGCATACCCTGGGAAATGTCAACCTTGTGCTGGCTAATTTTCTCACCCTAGGTCAGGCGAAAGGAACTACAGAATGAATTCACCAAAAGGAGGGAAGGGGTCGACCAAAAGTCACAGAAAGTCATGGGGGAAGGGGGTTCCGCGTGAAGTCACATGACTCCAAAATTATCATTTGCTTTTTGCATCCAGGTTGCCATAGATCTAACTTCAAGCCACATGATGGGGGGGGGGTGTCAGTCAAAGGTCACAGAAAGTCACAGAAGGGTGAGGGGTGTGTGTCAAAAAGTGGCCTATTTTAGGTCATGTGGTATTTGAAAGAGCCCAAGTGTTACGAGCTATAGTTGTGACTGGCAAAATGGACCTGTCTGAAAGGACTTTAAACAAGTTCCTGGAGGACAAAATTTTCTGTAACATCTAGATATGATGGTTACATGGTAATTCCAGGATTAGAGACAATATGTACCTTCATACAGGTGTGTGTGTGAGAGCGAGAGCGAGAGCGAGAGAGAGAGAGAGAGAGAGAGATGAGTGGGCATTTTGTTGCCTACTGCAACCTGGACTGGACGGCCACTTTGGTCTGATCCACCAGGACCCATTTTGTTCTTGAAATCCCTTCCTGTTTTTGATACTTTTGTGTTTTCTTTCTTAGAAGTCACTGAAAGAGCAGCCTCCACTTTGACCTGACTACAACGTGCAATCTCTTTGCACCAGGCATCATTTAATCCAGGGGTCCCCAACCACTGGGTCGCAGACTGGTACCGAACTGGGCTGTGGAGTTGGGTGGCACCGGGAGCCCCAATGGCAGCCTTCTGCCCTTGACATGCTCCAGCTGGTCTGCCTGGTGAACGGAGCAAGAGCTCAGGCTTCAGACCCAGCAGACAGTTGGGCAGCCGGGGGCCATCCTCCATGTTGCTTAATTACAGCAGGACTCTGCCCCTCCACCTGTGCGCAGTGTGATACCTCACTGCCTGAGTCAAACACTTACCAGTCTGTGGAAAAATTGTTTAGCATGAAACCAGTCCGTGTTGGGGACCCCTGCTTTAATCATTCGAGCTCAGAATCTAACTAAACAGAGGCTATAATTCTAACAATATTAAACTTGCTGAGCTATATTTAAGAAAATGTGTTAAAGACATTTCCCTTTATTATTTATTTGTTGATTCTCCCCTTCTCCCACTGTAGGTCTCGGTGGCTCACAACATGAATTAAAAATAGGGACACCTAAAACACATTAGCTGAAATCCTGTTACTTAATACAGTAAGTAACTAGAGTAGGCCCTTGAATAAATGGAGATTTAGTGAGTTCACTTTTGCATAGGTTCCATTGATTTAAACAAGCTTACTGTAGCTGAGTAATGTTAAAACACAATTTAATAGAATAAGTTGCAAAGAGAGAAGGCCTATTTGAATCAGTCTTTCTCTTCCGTGTGTAGGCCAGATGTGAAACTGCCAAAATGAAGCCACCTTTTGGTGAGTTCATTTTGATTTACCTAGTATGAGAAAGATTAGCAAGCACAAGGTGGCCCTTGCTTGGGGTATGGCCTGATTGTGGTTTAAAAACAACACAATTTTTGAGGAGGCTCTTTTTGTGTGCCCTATTTGAATCAGTGGAACTTACAGAGAGGTCTCATTAAAACCCCACTGAATTCATTGGGCCTACTCTATTCAAAAGCAAGAAATTGCAAGTAGATGAGTAGGTAACACTTTGGTGGAAAGGTAAACAGCGTTCCATGCACACGTGTGTCTAGTCATGTCTGCCACATGTTCATGAAAATATCTGCAAAGGCAGACAGTGCTGACTTTTTGGCTATAAACAGAGATGAGCACTGAATCCTAGAGTTGGATATGACTGGCTTTTGAGCAAGGGCGACCTTTACCTTTACTCTATTGTGGCTTACTGTGCTGAGCACAGAATTTCAGCCAGCAAGTTACAATATTATAACTTAGTTAAGTTAGAATAATATTCATAGGCTGGCTAAATTCACAGATTCCAATGTATATCGAAAGGACCAAATAACACTATCGATTCCTATATATATTTGAACAGTTCAGGTTTATCCACAGTCTTTGATACTGGTATAGCTACAGGGTTCTTTCCCTTAGTATGGCTTCTCCCCAGTACAACATATCCTGCCACCACTGCTAGTCAGCTGTTAGGTGTCGAGCTTCCATTCTGATGAGCAGGACATCTCCTATCACCATTTTAAAAAATTAACTAACACTGCAATAGTTCTTGGGCATGACAGTAAATGAACCTCTGAACTATCATAGCATTATAACTGTAAGGAGTGTGTGTGTGTGGGGGGGGGGCATACCATTTTTGGGCTGCAGAAATCCTGCAAAGTTTAAGAGGGAAACTAGATGCACATCCATGAACACAAAAAAAAATACAGTGGTTTAGGAACTGGTGCAAAATAAATGACCCCTGACGGGTGGCTCAAAGCAGGGATTCTCAACCTATGGCCTGTGGGCCAGATCTGCCCGGTGGCACCAAATAATCCAGCCCCTGCCTCACTTCAGCTGTCCCCACTGCCACGGGAATCGGCCGCGGACTCATTTACAGCTGTCATAAACGTGTTTACAATAACCCTAAATGGTGGCAGTGGCCGGGGGGGGGGAGTCCAACCCCCTCAACTGTCTGAGGGAGCATGACCCGGCCCCTGACTTGAAAAGATTGAGAACCCCTGGTTTAAAGTAACCCACATTTCAGTAAGATAATGAAATGTCTCAGCTGTGTGTTTTGTATTCCTTGGTCTTTGAATTAATTTAGTACCTGGGAAAACCTATACAAATATAGTACTTTTTGCTAATCTAGGTGTACCCTAAATTGGAATGTCTGTTACCACAAGATCTGTCAGTAAAGTAAGAACCATTCTGTGTTGTAATCTGAATGAACTGAACACCATCCTGTTTCAGAAAGGTACACTATCCCTGATGCGACACTTGAGCACTTTACCAGAAGGTGTAACAGCTCCCTAGCAGTGAGACTTTTAACACAAAAAAGTGAATCATTTCTCTCACTTTTTATATTAATGATCTTTAAGTGATGCCATGCAATTCAAGTAAAGTGAGTGATCTAGTTGGTTCTTTCTGTGATAAGGGGAAGAAGGGGTACATGGCATTCATAACTAACTGCAGCTCATCTGAAAGAATGTAACAAAGCATTCAAAAATTGTCCGTAACAGCAGTGCACACTATTTTTTCCCCAAGTGAACATCTGGTTGCAATAAATTATATATTCTTAAGGCAAAACATGTATGTCTTGCTTGCTGTTTTACTACACAAAATAAATGGTTGAAGGGAGAAGCAGTGAGTCACTTGTATCCAGTTGGACACTTAATTTCAATGAGCTGCATTCAACCTTACATACTTAAATCTTTATAACAGGAAATCAAGTCATAGCAAGGAACAAGTGCTTCATTACGGAGGCATGTGAGGAATGCTGTAATCTTCTTTATGTAACTGTGGAGAATTAAAATATCCCATTCTTAAGTTAATTCATATAGTTGCTGCAGAAACATTTCCATACACAACTTATTTTCTTGACTCACGAGTGATATGTTACCTCAATTGGACTGTTGTAGATGCTAGCCCACTTGGTAAAAATCATGCGTGGATAAAAATGCATTGTACATATACCTTCTTCATCTCTCTCTCTCTTTAAGGCTATAGACCTCCAGTACCAGAGCGGGCATCTCATGGACTGTAGGAATTTCTGGTTCTCTTTCCAGACCTAAAGAAAAAATGGCAAAAAAAAAGCCACCAGGGAACTGGAAAGGCTGTTTCATCTACTTTTCAAAACTTTTCATTTCATTTCAACGTTTTTGCTGTCTTAAACACTCACAGGTTCCATCACTCAGTTGTGGGGAAAACCCACCAGTTTGTGCTATGTTTGTTTTTAAAAAGTATTTAAGCTTTGTCCCAGAGTATTTTACAACTGTTTAAATCAATTTATGTAACTGTCCTTCAACAGGTTAGAGTTCAAAAGAAGCTAAACAAAATGTTCAAAATCCAAAATACAGTAGTTAACAACAGTGTGTCTTCAAGTCAATTCTTATTTTCAATTACTCTTTCTAGGTTTTTTTTTTGTAGAAAGTACACAAAAGAGGTGTATCATTCATCCTTCTCAGGAGCCCCTGGGTTTTTGCAGTTTAACCAAGGTCATACATGAGGGTCTTTACCCTGGGGGCACAGTGAGAAGTTGAACTTTCAACCTCTGCCTGTGTAGCCAGATACCTGAACCACTAAACTATCCAGCAAGGTAGTTAAAAATAGCATTAATATAAATGCAGAGAAAACTTTATTCTGGTAACATACCTCCATGAGGAGCTTAGATTTTTTAAAAAAACCAAATGGATGAGCATGAGTAACGCTAAAACATCTTGGTGAGGAACCAGGAACTAGGTGAGCATTTGAAGGTAGATTATCATACCTGGGTTATCTCCATGAGAAAGGTCTCTTCCTTATTGTCACCAACCCTTTCTACTTGGCTAGAATACAAACAGTAGTCCTCAAATGCTTCTTAAATATTAAAGGTAAAGGTCACCCCTGTTTGAAAGCCAGTCGTATCTTACTCTAGGGTTCAGTGCTCATCTCTGTTTGTAGCCAAAGAGCCAGCACTGTCTGTGTCTGCAGATGTTACCGTGGACATGTGGCAGGCATGGCTAGACAATGGAGTGGGCGGAACACTGTTTACCTCCCCATTGAAGTGGTATCTATTTATCTACTTGTGATTGCTTGCTTTTGAACTGCTATGTTGGCAGGTGCTGGGACAGAGATGGAAGCTCACTCTGTCATGCAGCACTCAGGTCTCAAACTGCTGACCTGCCGTTGACCTTCCAGTCATCAAGTACAGCATCTTAACCACTGAGCCACTGCAGTCCCATTTCTTAAATATTAGGAAGATCTATATGGAAGAAACCTGTTTCTGAAGTAGCTATGGGAGTAAATACTACTCCACTACATTTAAACTTGTTTCAGCTTCATCCAATCCTTGAGGGAACACTGTATTTTAAATCGATATACAGTGGAACCTCAGTTAATGAACAGCTTGGTTAACGTAAAAATTGCATAATGAAAGGAAATCCATAGAAAATAGTGATTTGGTTTACGGAATTTTTTTTAGAACAGATTAATTGGTTTTCAATACATTCCTATGGGAAATCACATTTTGGTTAACATTTTGGTTTTCAATGCATTCCTATGAGAAATTGCATCCAATGCATTCCTATGGGAAATTTGGTTTAAGTAATTTTCATTGTACAAAATGTCCTGGAGAATGCATTAATTCCGTTAACCGAGGTTCCACTGTATCTAAATAAGAAACCTGAGTTTCTCGATTCTTCTTCTGTGTCTAGGCCAAATGCAAAACTGCCAAAATGAGGCCACTTTCTGGTAAATTCATTGTGTAGTTCCATTCATCCAACCTAGTGTGAGAAAGATAAAGTGTAAATTAGAGATGTCACTTGCAATATTTTGGCATACTTAGCCAGTTTTGCTTTGTATATTTTGCTTTGCTTATGCATTTATTCTAACACTCTTACAGTTAACACAATTCCCTTCCTTTCTCAAAAAGATGCACAACTTCAGGCAGTAGTTAGCCATGAGACTTCACATCAGTTGCTTAGTACGGCAGAGAAGTAGCCATGTTAGTCTGTTTTGGTTTGGCAGCAACACAAACAAATACAGAAAGTTATGGCACCTTTAAAATTAAGAAATTCATTTTCTTGTATCCTTTTCATTCAAAACAATCCACCCCTTCACATAACTCTGTAGAAGGTATTCAAAAAAAGTATTTTGCATCTGAAGAAGTAGATTGGGTCCATGTAAAATTAGAGCGAGATAAATTTGTTAGTTTTAAGTATGCCACACCATTTTGATGGCTTTTGTTACTAAAGTATTGAATTTGTTAATATCCTTGCAGGTTGGCCCATTTTCTAGATCAGGGGTCTCATCCTATGGCCTGGGGGCCAGATGCGGCCTGCAATACCATTTGATGTGGCCCCCAATGCCTCTGCCACACCCAGAAGTGCTATGTGTGGCAGGCAGAGCAAAATGGCCATCCGGCCCCCAAAGCTGTCTGAGGGAGCGTGATCCGGCCATTGCCTTGAAAAGGTTGAGAACCCCTGTTCTAGATGTTCCCAGATGAAGATGTTTTGGTTCCCAGATTTAATTATGGAACTGCTACTTATCTTCTTTACTTCCAGGGCATTAGTCTAGTTTCTCTGCATTCATTTCCAATTTCATTGAGCAGAATTCATTCATTCATTCATTCATATCCCACCCAATTAGTGCAAACACACTATTCTGGGTGGCTCATAATGTTACATAAAGCAGCAATAGAGTCGGGTTCTCCCGATTGGGGCGGGGTATCAAGTGCGATAAATAAAATAAATAAATAAATAAATAAATAATATAAATAGTGTACAAAATACTGATACTGTAATCATTAAATAAAAAGCATAACAAATATAACTGATTCTTGGGAGGCAAGTGATGAGAAACCTGGGGAACATAGTGAAAAGTAGAGACATCACATTGCAAAGAAAAATTCGTATAGTCACAGCAACAGTATTCCTGGTCGTAATGTATGGTTGTGAGAGCCGGACCATTAGGAAAGCCAAGCACAGAAGAATAGGTGCTCAGGAAGAGTTTTGAGAGTCCCCTGGACAGCGAGGAGAACAAATAGGTCAATCTTAGAAGAAATCAACCCTGACTGCTCCTTAGAAAGTCAAATAGTAAAGATGAAGCTAAAGTACTTTGGTCATCAAATGAGAAGAGAGGATTCGCTTGAGAAGGCCTTGATGCTGGGAAGGGTGGAGGACAAAAGAAGGGGGCGGTAGACAACAATACATTACAATATGTTGATGGGCGTCAGGGGGAGGGGTGGCAAAGTCCTCAACCTGCCCTGGCTGATTCTTCCCTGGCTGTTGGTGTACTCATGATGTACAGACGCATTTTACTTCCGCTTCCAGGAGCGACAAGGGTTGTGCGAGCCGGATGAATCACAATAGACCCATTTGTGTGGATTCATGGGGGCTTGGGCTTCTGGGAATTGAAGTCCAAGAACATCAGGAGTGCCAAGGTTTGCCGTTATGGTCCTAAAGTGTTTAGGGCTTTATAGGTAATAACCAACACCATGGTAGACAACTGATAACCAACACAAACTAGCCAGAATCAGGGTAATATTGGCATAATGACCTATAATGGGGATCAGGCTGGAAGCTGTATTCTGTACCCACTTCACTTAAGTCTCCATACCAGCCTTAAGACAAGCCCCATGTAGAGACCATTTCAGTAGACAATCTTGGAGATTACCAGCACATAGATCAGCATTAACAGGGGCCGTCTATCTAGGATGAGCAAAGCTAAGCAATGCATCACAATTGGTAAAATGAGGACTTAACCACTGATGATCCCTGTTCCCCCAGAGATAGAGTTGGATAATAATTGCTTGCACTGCTATAAACTGATAAACACTGACATTAAATATCTTTACCATGTTCAAACTACCTTTGTTCCTTTTCCAATTCAGCAGCCCTGCTGCAGTCTGAGTGGTGGACTAGTCTCATGGAATATCAGGAATTCAAAAGGAGAACATGCAAACCTATAGTAAAGGTAAAGGTTTCCCTTGCTGGAAAGCCAGTCGTATCCGACTCTAGGGTTCAGTGCTCATCTCTGTTTCAAAGCCAAAGAGCCAGCGCTGTCTGCTTCTGCAGAAGTTTCCATGCTCATGTGGCAGGTATGACTAGACACCGGAGCACACAGAACACTGTTACCTTTCCACCAAAGTGGTCCCTATTTATCTACTTGCAATTTCTTGCTTTCAAACTGCTAGGTTGGCAGAAGCTGGGTCAAAGATGAGAGCTCATTCCGTCCTGCAGTACTCAGGAATTGAACTGCTGACCTTCTGTCCCCCCAGTCAGCGTCTTAGCCACTTGAGCCACTACAGTCCCTTATGCATACCTATACATAGCAAAATATGAATCCAACCCATTCAGAGAACTATGGTCTCGTTGATTTGCACCTTCATGGGTATATGCATGCCTGAACCCCTTTTGCCAAATCACAGTGCATGCTGCATTGATTTTGTTTTTAATTTTCTAGTTGGCTTGTCTTTTCCTTGGTTATGTAAGATGGAATTCCACAAATGCAACTGTGTTTATTTCCTTTCTGCTCAACAAGATTAACACTGTCTGTATGGAATTACTTGCTCTCTAGCCAGAGTAGAAATTTACTCATAAGGAGACTCTGGCACCTACATTCCAGCCTGTTGATTATTGATCCCATGAGCATGAAATGTGGTAACTTTTCCTTGTGCCTTTTGTGTTAGAAAGCTGTACCATGTAAGGGAATGCCATTATGGCATTCTAACTTTTTTACATTTACTGATTGGTACCTTCCTTGCATAGCTGATGTGTGTGTGATGTGAATGCTGTCACACAGACTAGACATGTTGTGCAAGAGAGGTGTGAAGGTTATTATGGGAATGTTGCTGTTAGCTTTTGTTGCCATGAGATACTGCACTGTTTTCTGTTGGGTGAGGAAAAGACCGTGGTGTTATATCGCTATTAGCTCTCCTTTAGCAGCCTTGCTCACAAACTGACAGGCTCTCTTTTGCTTTCCACAGGAGTATTAGACAGCCTTCACTCATGCAGGCAGGGAGCTGCTGCTCTGCGAATAATGTGACCACCTACTTGTCATCACCATGTTTCATGTCTGCTGTAGACAATTACACTAGCACACTATTTCCAGAGACATAGATATGTTAGCCTGTAGCTTGTTGGCAGCAAAAACCGACAAAAGAATCTTGCAGTACCTTAAAGACTCAAAAAACTTTGACATGAACATTCATGGAAGCACACTTCTTCAGATGCACGATATATAGCCTCAGTAGACAAATAGAGGTGTACTGTATATAAACGCCTTTTTACTGGGGCTGCACTCCAGACAAACGGGGTAGGCTAGATTCAGTGAAACCCATGCCAAGCAACACTTGATGGTCTTTAAGAAGCTACAAGATTTTGTTCATTTTACTAGCATACAATTTATTTTACTCACCTGAAAATGCTTTCTTTTTTTTATATTGTTATTGAATTGTGATATGAATGTACCTTTCCTCTTTCTTCTTCTTCTGTCATATAAGAATCAAAATATTGGTGATCATCATGGCAATCAGCCATGAAGACTGTCCTGAGATTATGCCTGTCATCTACTTTCTGCATTGCACCTGTGTCACTGATCCAGTTCCGAGAGTCACTTTCTGGTCCTGAGCCTTTTCGGCAAGCAAAGTCCTCATCAGCCCCAGGCCAGTATTGATGAAGCTGCTGCCCTCCATCAAGATGGATTCAAGTGGGATTTAATGAATGTACCATATAATAAATAAATCTTATACTTTCCTTTATTATAAATTTTCTGTAGAGTTCTGCCAACTGTTAAGCTACTCCCACTTAGCACAGCAACATTAGGACATAATCTCTGTACAGTATTGTCAGATTAAAATATCTTTTTTATTTAATACCAAAAAAGGACAACAAAAAAGGATCTCAAATATTCTCCAGCTTGTCTCTTTGTTAATCAGCTATATCAACCCACAGCATTCATTTTACCATAAATAAATCAAGGAAGATTAAATGCAAATAAAGTTACCTCTTCTTCAATGATTATAGAAATGTCTTACCCTTGCTAGTTGCCTAGGATAGAGTGGAGTGTTGGGTAACATTAACAAAAATGTCAATATGTCATAATGGCAAGGGGAGTAACTGATTTTGACAGTCCGAGGTTTGCTAAAAATTAAGAGAATTCCTGGTTTAAAAAAGAATCAAATCTTAATAGATATGTGCATGCACACACACCACCTGCCCCACAATTCTTTAGAGGTAGCCATGTTAGTCTGTGTCAGTGGGTAAAACGATAATTAACATGTATATAAAGATATTATTCCACCTCTACTCTACATCTGAGAAAATGGATCGTAATCCATGAAGGCTCTCATCGAAATAACTGTTCTTCTTTAAATGCCATATTTTTGTTTTTATATATGCCTTTGACTATTTTTGTTAGTTGAGGAAATCACTTTTGTTTTGTTTTGGAGATTAGCAAGTGGGTTAGTTGCATAATAAACCCTTTGGCCAAAACTGAAGTTCAGTGAGTTGACGGGTAACTAAACATTGCATTCAGCAGTGCCAGATAAACTTCTCAAGTAATGAGCTCTAGCCAAGCAAGTTCCTATCATGAAATTAAAAAGTCTAAAGCTAAAGTTAGTCTAAATTTAGGCTTTCACTTCTCCATGCCAACACTTAGCAGATAAAAGAGGAGATTAGTTTTCCATTTCACAGTATCATTTACAAGGCAGATTTGTTTAAATTTGTCCATTTATTTTACACAATGTAGTAACATACTGCCATGAGACTGGATCCATGCCTTTAAGTTTTGGCAAGTTTTAGAGTTAATCTGAAAGCTCAAAAACTTTCAAACATATGATATTCACCCTGTCTTCTTGACCTCTTGCGTTGCTGAGTTTCAACATCCTGCAATGCAGCACATTGTTTCTCTTGATGGCTGAGAGGCTTTCCTGCTGGAACTTGACAGATGCTCTATTAAAAGTTTAATAAGGTTATTGGAATTGCATTGTTATCCACCCCAAAGTCCGCAAATGAAGTGGTCTGTAAACTGAATATATATACTTTCAACAGTTAGAAAAATTTGTAAACATTCAAATAGCATTCCAAGTGAAGTAATGCCAAGACATGGAAAGTTTTCAGGCAATCTGCATCCTCAGCCAATGTTTAACACATTAATAAAGTCTTATGCTGACTTCTTTGTAATCTACTATGTAACTGTTGTGACCAGGGGTCCTGGGTGTGAGGAGGAGGAGGACAGTTAGCCGGCCCAGTTGCCTGCTGCCGGCTCCAATCTGGAATCTGAACCTTAGGAGGACCTGTTTGCCAGTCCCTCAGCCTGCGGCCAGCCCAGATCAGGATGCTGAGCAAGAGGACATGGATCTGACACCAGCCCTGGAGCCGGCTGTCATTTCGATGCTGGTTTCTCAGGGCAAAGGCCAGCAGGATGATTGGAGCATGACAGCTAGGCCAGGTGCCAGCAATAGGGATGATGAAGGGAAAGCCAGCACGTCCAAGACGTGCAGAGCCTCGTTAAGAAAGACTTTGCAGCAGAGGCGGAGTGTCCGGACACGCCTCAGCTATGAGGTCTGACTCCTTAAAGTTAGGGTGTACCAGCAAGCTCTTTTGTATTTTCCCTGCTTGGACCCTGTCACTGTGAGACCTGGACAGGAACCTTTGGAACTCTGAACCCCTGCATGTGACTTCGACACCACCTCTGGAAAACCCTTGACCCATCAGTTGCTCTCAACTGGGCTTTTGTCCCCTGGACTCCTCTGACGACGACCCTTCTTCGACTCTGTAAACTGACTGTAAGGCTCTCTTGCACCTTTCAGTGCAGCAGTTGCCAGCTGGGCAGCTCGACTAGTGTCCGAGCCACAACAGTAACATACTGTGAAATGGAAAACGAATATCCTCCTTTAACTGCTAAGTGTTAGCATTAAACCAGACGTGATTTAATTTTTATGGTTTAGGATGGCTACAGCCCCCTTCCTGCTGTTGAGAATGCTGTTCCCATTGTTAAGCACCAAGAGGACAGTAACAGAGCTACTTTCTCAATGGAGAAAGAGAACTTCATTTGCACCTGCCCTGATTTAGTATACATCCTATACAGGAAGTTTAGGTGAAGAAACTGGGCAAAATGAGGCCCTCTTGATGTTGCTGGCCTTCCATCAGTCCTACCAAGCAGAGCCAAAAAAGAGAAATGTTGAAAGATACAGTCCAACAATATCTGGAAGGTTGCACTTTGACACTCCTGCAGTACACTGTCTCTGTAAAAGACAGTATACCCAAGAAAGCAAGTCAGTTCTTAATACTTGCCCCTAATGGACCCCATGTAGGGAACACTAGAACTGACCGCTCATCATGCCACCTGGAGAGTACTGAAACATTACTGCCTTGGCTTCAGAGAGAAGTTAGAAAGCCAAGTTTCCAGAGGCCAAGCCAATCTCCCCAGTTTTCTGGTCTGAGGTATCCTCTCCAATGCAACAAATACACAGCTTGGATTTGACCCAGGGGAATGCTCCCCTACTGTCACGAAGGTGTAAAAGCTAGACTCCTGGCATTTGCCTGTTCTCGTGGAGTGCCTGAAAGGAAGGCAATGGCAAGGCTTCTGTTGTGGGATTTAAATAATGTTAAAAGTGGACTTTCAAGTGCCAAAAAAGAATCCTTGCTGAAGCCGGATGAAACTGAGGTTCCTTGGAATATGACACTTAATTTGGTCTTCCAGTGCTGGCCTTTATGCGGGTAAGGAATCTTTCTGGGAAGTTGGCTGTACAACAGAAATATTCATTTGAACTGGAAGACGATTTGAGAAAATGCAGCTTACAGAACAGCTTAAAACAATAAGCAGATATAGACCTGCCAGATCTTAGACTGATTAACCTCTTCTGTATAATCAGTGGAAAAAATCTAGGGAAATGGCTACTAACTGCCTTTCAGTGTGAAAGGGTGGGTATTTATTGAACTATAAAATTACTCAAAAGCCCAGGCTTGATCTTCAATGTTGAAGCTCATTTCAAACATTCCTTTTAATGAATTCCACGTACAGCAATTTCCTAGAGGTATGAACACCCCAAATCTCTTCTCTAAATATAGGAAAGTTTCTAACAGGTTCAATTGGAGACATCAAAAACATTTTAAATAGACACCACAAGATGCATGAGTAGTTTAAAGGTCAAATTTATTAGGAGATTAAGAGATGTATTATACATAGACTATAAATACAGCACAGCTGACTTTATTCACAGTCAGACGCAGAGACAGCCAATGCCAACCTACTTTGTGGATACCCTTGTTCTTTTGTTCCAAGAAAAGTTTGCACCATAAGACTTGGATTTAGGTTTTGGAATCCTCTGCTCTTGAACATCATAGCTCCAGCCTAGGAAAAAACATGTCGAGAATTCTAAACAACACACATATAGCTGGTAAGACAAGGCAAGTGCAACACAAACAAATGTAACTTCAAGCTTTTAAGAGCTAGCAAAAAAGAAATAACCAACATATTTGATATACTATATGTAATTAGTAGCTTATTCTTTTGTAAAAAGGCAGTGAACAGTAATCCTTTAAGACAGATATGCCTTAAATGTGACCTACACCTGTTCCCAGGTTTGTCAGATCTCAGGCACCGCATGTTCCAACCTTCTCCTCTCCTGGTGATAGATCAGCACTGATACGTGACACATGAAGTCCTGTAATCTTATGCATCTACACCTCTCTATCTGATGTTGGGCCAGAGTAGCACAATGCTACCAGGAAAGCAAGGGACAAAGATGTATGTCTAGGACAGAGGTTCCCAATGTGGGGGTCTTTAATTCCCAGAAGCCTAAGTTAGTACATTGCCTCATCAGTGCTTTGGGTAATTGACTTAGGCTTCTGGGAATTGAAGTCCAAAAACCAAAGATTTGGACATACTAGTCTAGGAGAACTTATTACATGGACTTCAAATCATTATCAGCTGCTTAGTAGTCCAGGAATATATCTGTGGCTCAAAATAAAAATCAGATGGAGTTAGAGGGGACCTTTCCTCCCCATAAACCCTACTCCAATATCAGAGAATAAACAAAGAAAAACAAAAAACACTGCAGCACTTTGAAGACTGTTATATTTTAATGTGAGCGTTCATGGATCAAGTCCTATTCGTCCACGAAAGCTCACATTAAAATATAACAGTTAGTCTTTAAAGTGCTACACCATTTTTGTTTTGTTTACTCTCTGATATGGCTGAAACACAGCCTAACACAGCTATTCCCAAAAATTCCTACTCCAACAGTATCCCTCTATCAGATTCTGGAGCTGGACCTACACGAGTATGATGAATTAGGAGTGAAAACGCTGAGCACAAAAGGGAAAGGAGCTTCTCAGTGTGATATGGGATCAAAACATCTTCATAGGTGACTATGGCATGAGTTGCATCAAATGCAGTGACAACACCTTTGCCTACGATTGTTGTCTGAGACCAACCAAGAAAATGACAAAAATTGTGAAGCAGAAAATTTTCTTTCATTTTTATTTTACAAAAAGAATTTCACAGTTCCATTTGTCCAAGTGAGCTTTCAACTAGTGTTTTTGTGGAACAACAATTACTGTCACACCCACTATTTCCCCCTCCATTTCCATGACAAACTATCTTTGAGATGGAGGGGAATATTTCAGAAACAATCTGTAATAAGACATGGAGATTTGCTGTTCAAATAATAAAGGACATGAATTTTACTGGTAGAGATCTACTACAGTTCTTTGAAGTCCAGTATTCCTATTCTGGGGGCCTTGGTGGCTTACTGGTTAAGACGCTGAGCTTGACAACTGGAAGGTTGGCAGGTTAACAGTTCGAGACCCAAGTGCTACATGACGGAGTAAGCACCCATCTGTCCCAGCTCCCGCCAACCTAACAGTTTGAAAGCAAGGAATTGCAAGTAGATAAATAGGTACCACTTCAGGAAAAAGGTAACAGCATTCCATACACTCTGGCATCTAGTCATGTCTGCCACATGACCACAGAAATGTCTGCAAACACAGACAAGAGCTGGATCTTTGGCTGTAAACAGAGATGAGCACTGCACCCTATAATTGGAGATGACTGGCTTTCAAGCAAGGGGGACCTTTAATGTTACCTATTTTTATTCTGTTAAAGGGCTTAAGTAGCATTTGGGGGAACAAACGCACAATCTAAGTAGACATAGGAAGGTGCTCGATGCACTGGCTCCACCTTTAGGTTCTAATAGCTCCCAGCCCTGCACCCTCAGTTTTTTACCTTGGCATGCTGAACATTCATTTATACAGTGGTACCTTGGTTAACATAATTAATGCATTCTCCTGGACGTAAAAATTCTTTAACCGAATTTCCCATAGGAATGCACTGAATACAATGTTCCATAGGAATGCATTGAAAACCAAAATACATTAACCAAAACACGGTTTTCCATAGGAATGCATTGAAAACCAATTAATCCGTTCAAAAAAAATTATGTAAACCAAGCCACTATTTTCTACGGATTTCCTTTTGTTATGTGATTTTTATGTTAACTGAGCTGTTTGTTAAGCTAGGTTCTACTGTACATGAACAGAATGCTCCATGTTATAAGAGGTTATAGCATGGAGCATTCTGTTCATGTACAGTAGAACCTAGATTAACAAACGGCTCAGTTAACATAAAAATCACATAACAAAAGGAAATCCATAGAAAATAATGGCTTGTTGTAGTTCATAATTCTGTGGAACATTCCACCTGTGGTAAATTGGAGGGTCTATTCAACCTGACAAGATTAGGGACTGCAAGTAAGGGAGGCAGGAAAATGCAGAAAAGCAGGGGGAGGGGACTTTCTTGAGGGAACACATGTTCCAGTGAAACAGTACATTTCTCATTAACAAGTGCATGATAATGATGTTCTTCCCTTGAGAACAAGTTAAAAGAATCCTATTTTTGAAATACTTAAGGAGAAAGTCCTTTAATTCCCTACATATCCTGTTAGATGAACTCACAAGTACAACAGTCTACATGTTAAGAGTTACGGAATGACAGGAAGAGCCATGATGAGAAGTTCCCACGTAGGAGTGCTCTGGATAACTGTGGTAGGTGTGGGAACTTTAGGATTCTACTATGTATTTCTAGTATTTTTCCTATCACAAATGTTTACAATTTACTAATGTTTTTACTTTAAAAAACCTCTAGGAATCACATGATAAAATTAAACAATTTCATCAGTGAAAGTTTTTCTCTAGATTAACCTTCTCAACATGAGTCTCTCTCATCTGCTCCTAACAACACAGGCAATGACCAAGGGTGATGGCTCATGCAGTGCAAAACATCTGGTAGAACTAGATTGAGAGTGCCTGATTTGGACTCTTTTTGTTTTAAAGCAATGTTCTGAAATGGGATTTTCCTCCCCAAAAGAAAGCCCTCTGTCCCACTGAAAAGCTTCAATCTGAATGTCTAGTATCAGCTGTAACTTCTAGCATTTGGCTGTTTTGGGTAGGGCTTCCAGTCTAACTTCATCTGGAAGGCCATACTTGGCCTGATCCTGTTCTACATGGCTAGATTGTCATCACACTAGCTTTGGTTAGCCCTCTTAGTTCCCAAATAGGACAAGTGTCTTTCCAGTTGCCCTAAAATGTCCATGAAACAAATGATCACCAGAGATATTTGCTGTAGGTATGCAAGGTCAATCCCTATATGTAGAAAATGGCGCTGCAAGTTCAAATTAGAAGAAACATTTTAAAAATACCTTCAGCATAATTCAGTAGTGCAAACAGTTTAAGGAAAGTTTATTCTGAAACAAATATGTTATGCAGAAAGATATTAGACAGGCCTGGGGTCTACACAACTAGCCTTCATTCCCCTAGAGACAACTTCAACTTTTGACTCTAAAGTTCATGAGTGAAAATGAGTTTAATGACCCCATGCTTCCTGAGTGTTATAAACCTACACATAAATTATCACATAATTTGGCATCATTGGACCTGCCTGGCAACATCTGTGCTCAGGAGGCCTAGTCATTGAGCTAGTGAGACCTGCAGTAGGCCAAGATAAAGGTGCCCTGCACTGACATATGGGAAAACTTGTATCTCCCTCTACAATGGACTGGGCTTTAAGCCAACACTCTTGGTTCCTCACTTCAGCAAGTACTAAGCTTCTTGTCAAATATTTGTAGGAAATGAGATAAAGAAAGGGTAGTAGTTTTTTATGTGCCAACAATTAAGGGGCTGTGATTACAAGAACTATTCCTCAGAATTCTCAAACTCATAAGATGTTAAGGAAGAGTGACATATTCAAAATGTGTTTACTTCAGTGAGGAAGGCTGCTAGCTCAACATCTTTGGTCTTGCATGAGAGGAGCCTGAGTGTTCAAATACACAAATGGAGTACAATACTGGAATGCTTCAGCAAGACCACTAAACAAAGTGATTTCAATGCTACTACGTGTAAGTGCTATCAGTGGTAAGGCTATTCCTCAACTTCAGTGACATTTGTTTTTGAGCAAAACGTGTTCAATATCAGTGCCAACCTCCCAACTGACAAAACAGTACAGGTTTGTGCATGCCAATTAGTGACCCAGTAATAGTAGAGGGCTACTGTGCTTAATTCATAGGATCTGAGCAAAGCATTTCTCAAAAATTACTCTTTGATTCAGTAGGAAAATGCATGCACAAACAGTTCTTACAACTGTTTGTAAGAGCCGGTATCATATTTGAAAACTGTACTCATATTGTAGCATCATGTATGCAGAAAGCTGCTGAACGGCTAGTAAAGGTAAAGCTCTCTCTTGCTCAAAAGCCAGTCATATTTGAATCTATGGTGCAGTGCTAATCTCTGTTTACAGCCAAAGAGCTAGTGTTTGTTTGTTAATTTATTTGATTGAACTTCTATGCCGCCCTCCTCACAAAGACCCAGGACGGCTAAAAAACTTTAAAAACACATAAAACAGTAAAACATGGTATAAAACAGAATTAAACAGGATTAAAAAGTTACAGAAACTAAAAGAGAGTAAACAACTCACACACAGAGAGGGAGGGGTTAGATGAGCCAACAAACTGAGGCAACCATCTGGCCCATACCCCACAGTGCCCCGTCAGCCAGGTCTTAATGCCCTTCTTAAAGGGCAGCAGCTCTGTCTGGAGACACAAGTCACTCGGAAGGAGGTTCTATAGGCCCGGAGCAGACATGGAGAAAGCCCTCCTTCTAATGCTAGAGAGGTGCGCCTCTCTAGCCGATGGTACAACCAGAGAGCCTCTCTGGTCCGCTCTGATGGGATGGACAGATGTTCTTAGGGCAAGGCGGTCTCTTAGGTATCCTGGCCCAATACCATATAGGGCTTTAAATGTAATAACCAGCACCTTGAATTGCACCCGGAGGCACACTGGCAACCTATGCAGTTCACGCAGCAATGGTGAGGTGTGGGCATAATGCCCGCACCCCATCACGACCTGGGCAGCCGCATTCTGGACCAGTTGCAGCCTCCGAATGGTCACCAAGGGCAGCCCCATGTAGAGCACATTACAATAATCAAGTCTGGAGGTGACCAAAGCATGTGTGATCATGAGCAAGGAGTCCATGTCTAGGAGGAGGCGTAACTGGTGCATTACATGAAGTTGTTCAAAATCCCTCCTGGCCACGACTGCCACCTGCTCTTCGAGCAGTAGTCATGAGTCCAAGAGAACCCCCAGATTACACACCGGGTCTGATTGGGGCAAAACTGCCCCATCCAGAACCAAAGATGGTAGCTCCCGAGTAAATGTTATCTGTGTCTGTAGATGTTTCTGTCGTCATGTAGCATGCAGGCCTAGACACAGTAGTGCATGGAACAGTGTTAACTTTTTGCCAAAGTGGTACCTATTTATCTACTTGCAATTTCTTGTTTTTGAACTGCTAGGTTGGCAGGAGCTGGGACATATGGCAGGTGCTCACTCAACTGCACAGCACTCAGGTCACAAACTGCTGACTTGCTGACCTTCCAAGCATCAATTCAGCATCTTAACCACTAAGCCCCTGCAGTCCCTTGAATGGCTAGCAGTTCCTGACAAAAACACAAGGCACTACTTAAAGCAGTTCTTGCTACCCACTGAACAGCCATACCATTTCAGCAATGAAACAACAATCCTAGGCTTCTATCACTGCCTGATCGCACCTTCCAATATGGACAATGGATTACTCATCCCACTAAGTAACCAGCTTTGAGAACAACTTAAGAACATTCTTCTCACTATGTTAGTCATGTTAAAGTATGCCAGCAAAGTGTTGTTGCACATACCATTTTTCTCAGCAAAGGCAATAGCTGCTTCTTTGGTAGAAAAGGACAAAAGCATATTGGACAGAGGATCCGCTCTGCAAGAGATTATTTATGCAGTTACTTATTTATGTATTTAAATTATATTGATTAGATCAGATTTCAAAGTGGCACTAAATAAAACACAGACATAGACAAGATAACAAGGACAAACGCAGACTAAACTTTGTACAATTAAATAACTCTATGAAAATAGCTGGCTAGTTAAAACTGCTTTCTCAAGGGATCAAAGAAACAGCATTGGTCTTAGGCTAAGAAAGTTTTCTTAAAGATGAATGTCCCATCTTTTGGAGAAAAGATACATGGAGAATTGCAACAGGCTGATTTAAGTGAAAGCATTCAAAGTCCTAAGGTTTTCACCCATTTATGGCTTTAAGTGTGAGAGGCAGGAGTTTTAACAAAAAGTCAATATAGCTTTTCTGAAACTGGAGTGATATGGCTAAACAGTCTGCATTCTTGAACTCAACACCGCATCACAAAAAAAAATAATTGTCTGCTACTTTATCTAATCCGTGTGTCCTATACTAAATCAAGTGCACTGCATCCAAATCTGAAGTCCAATTCTGCCTAGGACGTCAGGATCTTAAGTTAGCAAATTTCACCTTCTTAGTTAGGTTTTTGCATTGATCATGCGGGGTATATTTGCCATAGATGTAGCAAAAACTGTCCGGTTTATTAACACAGCTGCACCTACTCATCTTTAGCTCAAAACAGACTCACTATGGCCTAGTCGTACTATCCATTAAGATGGTTTCGCACTAGAGACAAGCCCTTGGTCCATCTCACCGTATATACCTATTTCTGACATCAGTTCACTGACTTACTCAGACATGCTCAGCCACTGCTGGAACATGACTGTATTGTATTGTATTGTATTGCAGTGTAGTGTTAGATGTATTTTACTGTATTGCATTATGTTGCTATATTTATATTATGTTGCTGTATTTATATTTGATGTAATACTGTGATATATGTTGCTCTATGGTTTGACATTGTAATATTGTGATATATGTTGCCCTATAGTATGTTAGCCGCTCTGAGTCGCTTCGGCGAATAGAGCGGCCTACAAATCTAAATAAATAAATAAATAAATAAATAAATAAATAAATAAACAAACATGCATGCCACCAGGGGATGTGATTCAGCTGAGGAGGCAGCACTCATAGTGGTAGCTGCAACTGTTATAATATCCCCACGTAAAAATACATTACCCAATTACTGACCATTTGAACAGCTATAGCATGCCTTAAAATCTGTACGTGATAGGCAAATTCTGAGTGCAGATTTGGAAACAGTACACTCAATATCATGTAAATCACGTGTTATTCCCAGTAGCAAAATTGTTGTTATGCAGTGTAATCAATATATTCGTTCAGCCTTCAGAAGTGTATTCAAATATAACACATTGCAAGAATCCAACTGGTTGTTAGAACATGCTTCAGATGTTACCAGAGCATCAATCACTGTATGGGTAGTAATACTCTGATGAGCAGCAGCTGATAAAACAGTTGTAGTTGGTGAAAAACACCTGACCAAAGTGGCCTCTCAGGAAAGGAGTTCTTCCAATTTGTGAATCTGCTTTTCTGCAGAGTGCAACACTATCAAAAACAGACTGACTGATCTTTACAGTGATGAATCATTCAACCCACAGCATCTCTATTCTGTCAGAATTGAAGTTATTTTATTGGCCCTCATGTAATCAATCAATGAAATCAAGCACCATATCAGTTCAGCGGCTCCACCGGTTCACCTGTCTTGGGAGAAACAGAACCGAGTGTCTTCAAAATAAGGCTAGCACAACTCTAGATTCTCAGAAAATCTCAACCAGTAGCAGTATACAAATTGGGAGCTGGCATCTTTGTTAGGTCAGTGGGCCAATTTTGGATGGCCCACAATCTGCCTCATTCTGCCATGACTTTGCGGGCTGAGGTGGCTCAGTGATTAAGAAGCTCACCTTGTTAGCTGAAAGGCTGGCAAGTCGGCAGTTTGAGACCCAAGTACTGCATGACGGCAGTGGCATCGTGTGTGTGTGTGTGTGTGGGGGGGGGGGGGGTAGGGGGCTGGCGGCCCCGGGCAGCGCTTTTCGGGCTATGTGTGTTCTTGGACTACAGTTCCCAGAAGCCCTAGCGGGAGCGGGAGCCAGCATCCACCAAGGGGTGGCAAATTTGGCTTCAGCCCTGGGTGGCTGAAATCCATGCGACATTACTGCAGGATGGTTTGTGTGCCCATCTCTGTCCCAGCTCTTGCCAAACTAGAAGTTCAAAAGTAAGAAATTGTAAGTAGATAAATAGCGCCCACTTTGGTGGGAAAAGATCTTGGGGTATGAAAGGGTGTCCCCTGAGTGGAGTTTCTCCAGCAACAATCCTTTCAACCCAGATTAATTTCTGACATGAAATTATTATTATTATTATTATTATTATTATTATTATTATTATTATTATTATTATTATTATTATTATTATTATTATTATTATTCCATATCTTCAAAATTCAATGGCAAAGTGGGGGGGGGGGGAGCAAACAAACATTAAAAGAAGAAATGCTTGTCTAATTGGGGTTCACCCAATTTGTTGCTAAATTTAATTAGCAAGCTGCAAAACAAACAAATGGGAAAATTAACACATTTTAAACAAGCATTTTCTGCTTGCTTTATTATTTTTCAGAGATTTGCTGCCAATATTTAGGACAGCCGTCTTCAGGGTGTGTTGGCAACAAAGAAACTGCTCTGGGGGACATGTGCTGTCCATGAGGCTGACAGAGGAATTGGAAAGTATGAAGGATAGGATGGAAGCTTGCATTGCTTCACAGTGTGTATGCCAAAGGATTAAACAGACGTTCCAAAACTTTTCTAAATATCAGCCAGGCTAAAACACGATCAAGCAGCTTGACATAAATTTGAATGTAAATCCATGATTCAAGTAGAAATACTTGCATGCTTGTTTCTGCTGTCCAAGTATTTCTACTTGAGGCATGTTTCCAGTTTTCTGCATGTAAACTTTATTTCTACAGTTCCCCAGTACCAGAGGAAAACAGTGTATTAGTGGTGTCATTAAAAAAAAAAAGGGGGGGAATGCCACTTGCTTTCTGACTTTGCATTTCTGAAAAACAGAAGGGTGAATCATAAAGGGGGCAAGAATTCTTAGCCTTCAACGAGCCAAACATCCAACCCACAACACAGCCCAAAATGCTAAACATGTACAATGTTTACTTTTTCAGAATATCTCTTTCATGAATACCACCATAATGACTAAAACAGAACTTTCTGTACTTCCAAGCCAAACATGATGAATCCTCAGAATTTATGATAGTGCATAATCATTATAGTGCTGTGAAATGTATAAACAATCATTTCCAAATCACAAAAGGGAAACAAGATTTGCTTGCTAAGGATACTGCACATTGTTGTCTCATTGCTAAAATACTCTTTTGTTATGCAGTAAAAATGAATCTTCAGTATCTTCTTTAGAGAGGTAGCGAGCTAACTTTTTAATTATAGAATTTTTTTATTTAGCATATGGCATTTGTACACATTGAGTCAACATATAACAAGAAAGAAAATATATATCAACTATATAAAACTAAACATTAATTTATAAACAAACATCTAGACAATTTATATATTCAATTGCTATTTATATATTCGGTGTAAAGCTAGTTTGCCTCCTCGTGGTGCACCCTGGGTAACGCTAAATGAACTAGCACTTGCTGGCAGCCAGATAATCGCTACGATTTCCTAGCTAAGTACATACGACTCTAAATTTTTAATTTTAGAAAATAAAGAGGTACAGTACATGATATCCAAAGACAGTGTAAGCTGGATAGTCTGTTTAACTGTACCTTTAACACAGAATTTAACAAGAGAGCACAATACTGTGGAGATTCTTTCACAGTGTATACATGTAGCACAATAGCATAACTATCACTTTGGAGGTCACTCAGTATTAAATTAGGTGGAGAATGAAATCGAAGGTATTTTCCAGTCTCTTGTAGCCTGCCTTGGGCGACAGCAATCTAAATATGCTACTATGCATATATTTAGGACAGCAGAATGAATATTGACTGTACTAGCTTCCCTCTTTATATGTTGTTGTTGTTGCTACAATAACATGATGTTGAATTATTAAGATCTTTTTTAAAAGTGGGTGAAAAGATTCATTAAATCTGTGCTCATAGTGGTATATAGCATTTCACTAACATCTTTTAAGTGCTTTAAGGATTTCACATAAAATTAATGATCCCTTTCTCCCCTCTGCAAGGTGGCCACCATTATTATTCCCACTCTGCTGATGAATCACTGTAGCAGAAGTCTAATGGCGATATATATATATAATGTATAAATAAAAGTATTTATAACAAAACTTCCAAACTCCCTGACTAACCTAATCCAACAAGGAGTCCAAAGAAAACCCATGAGGTGGTCCTGTGTGTTGTGAGAAGTAGACCATGGACTTTTAAATTAGAATGCTAACATCTCATTTGCCTCCTTAGCTGTTAGTCTACCTGGCACTAAGTAGTGTAACTTGTTTTTCCAGATATATTAAAAAAATTATAATAATGTCAACAAGAAAACCTATGGTAGCTACCAGTCTCCTTTGTGATATCAGAATAGGTCAGACAAAGGCTTTGATGACGCAAGTGAGACGGAGATTTTAAAGGGGGCTATTAGACTTAAAAGCCCAGAGAATAAGGTTCAACTTTCTGTACCCTGCAATCATGCTATCTACTTATACTTACGTAGATGCCCAGCCCATTAGAGGATTTTCCCAGCGCTCCCTTGTGTCAAATTCCATTCTCCATTTTTTGGTGTTGTTAACACCAGCTTGCATGGCATTACGAGCTGCAACAAAAATGTAAACTTTTCTTGTTTTAACATGCTCCTCTGGTACTCCTGTTAAAGGTGTGATGTCCTGCAAAAATAAGAACAAGTATGACCTGTTTAGGAATACACATATGACTGTACTCCTATGGAGAGATGTCATTTTCATCCTGCAGAAGATAAAGTATATCTGTGATCCCATAGGGGCCCTCTTGTCACATGGCCAAATCAATGAATTTTCCCAAATTATGGGGTCCAAATGTCAATTTACAACAACAACAAAGATGGAGCAAGACTAGTCAAGAGATCTGATGAAAATAATGGTATTTGAGTCATGAATCTGTAAGTCTCATTAATATTAGTAGGTCTCCTCTAAGCATGATTAAGCTTGGATTCAATCCCATATATCCAAAATATATGAAAACACACCTGCATGTATCCAAATGATATCTAAGTCCTAGTATTCAGTCAGAGAAATGGACATAAGATTTAGACTTCATCGCTGGTTAGCATCTCCAATGTTCTCATGGTGGAAACCTTGGACTAAACGTATTTTATGCTTGCACAGTAAAGTGTTTACTAATGGCTATGGAAAGATACACTTTTAATTTGACATTCTGGATATTCTGAATCCCTCCAAAGCAAGCATATCAATAATAACTTGAAAACTCTGGGTTCATAAATGCTTGGGCTGCCAATAACTTATTCTGGTTTATTAACATTTTCATTAAGGGGCACAGAACTAAACTTACCTATAATTCATGAGACACGACAGTCTGGCTGAAATCTAAAGATGTCTGCATTCACATGCAAGGGCTTCTACATACATACCAGTATTACCCTTTTCCAACTACAGATTTCTCTGTAACATCAGATATGCTTCAATTTTCAGAAGTGTTTCTTGGGGATATGAAGAGGGCACCACTAGAGATGAGAATGCCTAAACACTATAACATGCATAGAGCTCTTCTGAATATTGTCTACTGCTGGATGAGCAAGATAAAGTTTTATATACGGTCTGCCCAGTTGTTGCTACAAAGAAGCACTTCAGTAACAAGAGTATCTGTCACAACTTCTTTCAAAATCTTGTTTTACTGAAGAGTTGTATACAGTACTTCCCTAATACTGTTGTCTATGTTTCTTATTTATACAGTTTGAGATAATTGTAATCAGGAAATGGAAAACCCAAAACCATGGTGATATCATAGAACATATAATAACTGACAAATGGTGT
Organism: Furcifer pardalis; assembly: GCA_030440675.1. NCBI lineage: Eukaryota > Metazoa > Chordata > Lepidosauria > Squamata > Chamaeleonidae > Furcifer > Furcifer pardalis. The sequence continues at coordinate 87,627,900 of CP126896.1, forward strand.
CCAATTATCTTTTAATGACTACAATCTTGGTGCACTCATCATTTCCTGAGGTAACTAGTTCCACTGTCATACTGATCTAACAGTTAAGAAGTATTTCCTGATAGTCACCTTATATCTGGTTTCCTGTAATTTGAACTCATCATTACGTGTTCTGCAATCTTGGATGATCGAGAACTGATCCTGCCCCTCCTCTTTATGATTATCTTTCAAGTACAGTGGAACCCCATATAACGTGCCTCGTATAATGAAAAATTCATACAATGAAGAGGATTTGTGCTAACTGCTATACCCCGCATAACAATTTTTTTTGTTATATGAAGCAATGCATCTCTATGGGAAAAATTGTACAATGAAAATCCCTATGGGATGCATCGTACAATGAAAATTTTTCGTTGTACGATTTTTCCCATAGATATTTTCGTTGTACGATGCATCCCATAGGGATTTTTGTTATACAAGGCATGCTTCATATAACTAAAAAATTTTTATAACGAAGTGCCTCACAGAATGGACTTTTTTCATTATGTGGGGTTCTACTGTATTTGAAACATGCTATCATATCCTTCCTTAGCCTCTTTTCTTCAAGGCTATGCATGCCCAGTTCCTTCAGTCTTTCGTCATACAATTTGGTTCCCAGCCCCTTAATTATCCTCTGAAGTTATTCCAGTTTGTTGGCACCCTTCTTAAAATGTAGTGTCCAAAATTGAACACAGTACTCTAGATGAGGCCCAACTAGTGCTAAATAGAGGTATTAGTACTTCATGAGTCTGGGTCATTATACTACTGCCTTTTTTCAGCCCCATCACACTCTTGGCTTATATCCAGCTTGGAACTGATTCATAGAGTAGTGATTGGAAACAAGGACTTTGAATATAGGAGTAAAGTGGCTGATTAAATGTAAGAAATTGGAAGATGCTGTATTTCTCTCTTGTGCTACCGCTCATGGACCTCATTTTCTAATCTCCATTATTCTATTATATTCTGCTATGTATGATTCTGATGAACAAATCCTTGTTTGTACACATGTATTATTTATTTATTTAAATTTGTATTGTCGCCCACTCAGCAAGCAACTCTGGGCGGCTCACATCAAGATTATCAATACATAAAATTACCCACCTTAAACATTAAAGAACCATTAAAAAGGCTAAGAACTACCCCACCACCCCAGCCAGTTAAAATTATAACTAAAAGAGGGAGTGGCCCTCATTATATAAGCCAACAAAGGGGGTGGGTACCAGATCCCCAGTGCCACACACCTACTATGCCAGCCAGGTTTTTAGCTCTTTCCTGAAGCTCAACAACTCTGTCTGGAGACGCAACTCAGTCGGCATGAGGTTCCACAGGGCCGGAGTAGATGTCGAAAAGGCCCGCCTTCTAGTGCTAGAGAGACAAACCTCTCTAGCTGATGGTACTTTTAAGGAGCCCCTCCAGTCTGCTCTAGTGGGACAGACAGATGACCTTGGGGTGACGTGGTCTCTTAAGTACCCTGGACCACTATCATGTAGGGCTTTAAATGTCATCACCAGCACCTTGAATTGCACCTAGAGGCACACTGGCAACCAATGCAGCTCCTGTAGCAGGGGTGAGGCATGGACATAACGTCCACACCCCATCACCACATGGGCAGCTTCATTTTGGACCAGCTGCAGCCTCCGAATGGTCATCAAGGGCAGCATTGCAATAATCTAGTCTGGAGGTGACCAGAGCATGTGTGACCATAAGCAAGGAGTCCTGGTCCAGGAGCGGGCGTAATTGGAGGATAACATTGTGAAAGTCCTCCTGGCCATGACTGCCACCTACTCATTTGAGCAGGAGTCATGAGTCCAGGAGGACCTGCAAATTACACACCGGGTCTGTCTGAGGCAAAAGAGCCCCATCCAGTACCAAAGGTGGTAACTCCTGGGATAATGTGGGGCCCCTAACCCACAGCCACTCAGTCTTGCCAGGATTCAGTTGTAGCTCATTGTCCCCCATCCAGACCCTAACAGCCTCCAGACACCTGGATAGGACTTCCACTGCATCGCTTGGATCACCATGAGCTGACATTTGAGTATCATCTGCATATTGATGATACTTCACCCAGTGGGAATGGATGATCTCACACAGAGGCTTCATATTAGATATTAAATAGGACAGACAAGAGCACCAAGCCTTGAGGCACCCCATATTGGAGATGCCTAGGGCTGGACTTCTCGCCCTCCAACCACAATGACTGGGTCTGGCCCCTCAGAAATGAGGAAAACCAGGACCACACAGTGTGCTCTGGATCCCTAATCCTGGGAGCTGTTTCAGAAGGATACCGTGGTTGACAGCATCAAAGGCCACTGAGAGATCAAGAACAGCAAGGGCAGACGGATTACCTCTGTCACGCTCATGCCAGAGATCATCCAATAATACGACCAATGCAGTCTCAGTATCATATCCAGGCCTGAATGCTGACTGAAAAGGGTCCAGATAACTATAATAATATAGTTATGTTCATCCTTAAATCTTTGGGATTAGATAGAATGCAGAAGAAAATTTTATGGAATGTCTCAGCAGTTGTCTACACCTGCATGCCAATGTAGTTCTTTAACATCTATTGACAAACATGTGGATTATCAAATACTTTTCTCCAAAGCCACCATATTATGCGAACAGAAGTACAGTAATACCCCACATAACGTTAAAGACTGGTTTCACGATCTTCAACATTATGCAGTTTTTAATGTTGTGCAATATTTATTGCACAACGTTAAAAAAAGCCAGCTTCCTTTGGGGGAAGCAGGGGACAAGCACATTCGCAGATGGAAGGCTCTGATCTTTGGCTTATTTTATTGATTAGTCACATTTGTATTGCCATCCACTCAGCAAGCGACTCTGGGTGGCTTCCTTTGGGGTAAACCGGCCCGTACACACTCCCTGCTCGCCTTGGGAGGGAAAGAGAGAAGTGATCTCCCCTTCCCTTCCAAGGTGAGCTGGCCTCAGCCCACACGCACTCCTGCTCGCCTTGGGAGGGAAGTGGCGAAGCAATCCCCTCTTCTCTTCCGAGGTGAGCCCGGCTCGCCTTGGGAGAGAAGGGGGGATCACTTTGCCCCTTCCCTCCCAGGGAGTGCACGTGGGCCGAGTGCGGCTTACCTTGGGAGGGAAGAGGGGATCGCTTCCCTCCTTCCCTCCCAAGGTGAACAGGGAGTGTGCGCGGGCCGAGCCCAGCTTGCTTTTGGGGGGGGATCACTTTTCCTCTTCCCTCCCAAGGTGAGCAGGAATGCGCGCGGGCTGAGCCCTGCTCACCTTGGGAGGGAAGGGGGGATCGCTTCTCCCCTTCCCTTCCAGGGAGTGCGCACAGGCTGAGCCCGGGTCGCCTTGGGAGGGAACGGGGGGAACGCTTCTCCCCTTCCCTTTTAAGGTGAGCAGGGACTGCATACAGGCCGAGCCTGGCTCGCCTTGGGAGGGAAGGGGGGAATTGCTTCTCTCCTTCCTTCCCAAAGTGAGCAGGAGTGTGTGCAGGTCGAGCCCGGCTTTCCTTGGCAGGGAAGGGGAGAAGCGATCCCCCGTTCCCAAGGCGAACAGGGAAGGTGGGTGGGCGAATGCCGGCTTTCTTTTGGGGAAGGAATCATAGCCTCCAATCCCCAGCTTGCTTTGGGGGAAAGCAGGCGAGAAGGTGAGCCCGCTTTCCCTGAAAGCTAGCCACGGATCACAGCGTCTGATCCCCAGCCTCTGGATCAGTCATGCGGACTTTGGGGCAGAGATCAACGTTGGGAAATTTGAGGGAAATTTTTTGCATCGCATGATGTTAACTTAATGTTGTGTGATGCAAAAGTTTTCCTCAAATTTCCCAGCGTTGATCTCTCCCCCAAAGTCTGCAGTGCTTAACATTGTGAGGTGCAATAGTTTTCCTCTAATTTCCCAATGTTATCCAGTTTTAACACTGTTATCCACATTATCCAGGGTATTAATGTAACTCAAAACTGCCACCTATACAGATTCTTGCATGTTCAATGCCAGCAGGAGAGCTTGGACTCTCTTCTGTTGCTCCTCTCTAGTAACAAAGACTAGCTTGGTGCATGCCCAACTTCAGGCAAAAAGAACTAATCCAAACCAGTGATGACATGACTTAAATTTGAAGAGGCAAACAAGTTTAAATAGCACACTGGGATTTTAAAAATAAGCCTTAAGCTACCAACTTCAGAGTCTCTTCTGTCATAGAATATTATAGCTGTTCAGCGTCTCATCAGATCATTCTGGGGGGGGGGGGGGGAAAGTATGTCTTCCACTCACTCTTCCACTTTTCATTTCACTTTATAAAATAAACTGAGAGATCAGTCATAATTGCCAAGTGTGAAATGTTTGTCTTGCATTTAGAAGTAGGGAGGGGGGTCCACAGGAAATTATAACAACACATAAAAGCTCAGCTCAGACTACTTAAAGCTAACTGTCAAAATATTTTAACAAATTTATCATAAATGTTGTCTTCGAGCCCAAGTAATGTTTATGCTGAATTCCAGCATAGTCAAAATATGAAGACACACCATTTATTAGTACTAGTCAAAAGGGGCATTTTCTGAACCGACTGGTGTTTGCTGAAAAAGAAAGGTGCATTCACTGGACAACTTAACTGCTATGCTTTATACACAGTGAGTTTCACCTGCCGTATGTGAGTGAGGGAAGGGAGGCAGGAAACTCAATCATCCCTGCCTGTCTGTTTATTGTAATCAAAGAGCAATAGATGCAAGTTCACAGAACCCTTTTCTGTAAAACAAAGAAGTGCTCCACTGATGGGATGTCAAAATTTTTACTACCACTCCATGATGTCATCACAGTGTGGGCGGAGCCAGCGTTGTGGGCGGAGCCAGCATTGTGGGCGGAGCCAGTGTCATGGGTGGGACCATGTGACTTGGTGGGCGGGGCCAAAGTTGGTCATGTGACTTTAAAATATTTTTTAATTTTAAAATAATAATAAATAAATATAAAATTAATATAACCGGAACGTGGCCGAGAGGGCCGGAGGCCTCTTGCCGGGCACCAGGATGCCTTCCCCCAACCCACCCACCCCTCTTGTAGGCGCTGCTCTGGCCGCCGCCGCCGCAATGGAGGCCACCGGTGAGCGGCCTCTTGCCCTCCTCCATCCATCCCTCCTCCCTGGCGCGGAATCTCCTGAAGGGCCGGGCGGCCAAGGCACTCATCCTCAGAGGCTCCAGCTGGAACCAGAACGTGGCTGAGAGGGCCGGAGGCCTCTTGCCGGGCGCCAGGGCGCCTTCCCCCAACCCACCCACCCCTCTTCCACCACCACCACCCCTCGGAGATAGGCGCTGCTCTGGCCGCCGCCGCAATGGAGGCCGCCGGTAAGCGGCCTCTTGCCCTCCATCCATCCCTCCTCCCCAGCACAGCGGCCTCCATCGGGTTGGGGAAAGGCGTCCTGGCGCCCGGCAAGAGGCCTCCGGCCCTCTCGGCCACGTTCCGGTTCCGGCTGGAGCCTCTGAGGATGAGTGCCTGGGCGGCCCAGGCAACATTTCTCTCTCCCCCCCTTCCCTGCTCGGACACAGATAATATACACCCCCCAACTCTGCTTACCTTCCCTCTGCTTACGGTATTTTCTCTCCCGACTAACAGCTGATCAGAGACTTTTTTTAAAACTAGGGAAACAAGGGGGGAAAAATTCAGCGATGTGATTGGATCTCTATGTCAGCTGACATAGAGATCCAACCACATGAAGGGAGGGGAATACAGCGATGTGATTGGATCTCTATGTCAGCTGACATAGAGATCCAACCACATGAAGGGAGGGGAATACAGTGATGTGATTGGATCTCTATGTCAGCTGACATAGAGATCCAATCACATCGCTGAATTTTCCCCCCTTGTTTCCCTAGTTTAAAAAAAAGTCTCTGATCAGCTGTTAGTCGGGAGAGAAAATACTGTAAGCAGAGGGAAGGTAAGCAGAGTTGGGGGGTGTATTCTGTGTCCGAGCAGGCAGTGGGGTGGCTGTGTTTTTTCATAACACATGGCGTATTTTCGGGTGGTAGCTTATATTTTTAGAGCTCCCGAAAATCGGCACATGGCGTATTTTCGGTGGTCTCTTATTATGGGGGAAACACGGTATTTGCAATTTCAGTGTGCATGCGTCAGATTGGTTTCTGCGCATGCGCACTAAATTGGAGCCATTTTGACTCCAATTAAAAAAAAAAATTTTTTTTTCCTGCCGGTGAGGCGTCTGATCCGGACGCCTCAAAAACGGTATTACCCTCCCGGAGAACCCTCCGGAAATCTTCTTAACGGTTCTGTGGATCCGGTCAGAACCGGTAACATCCCATCACTGAAGTGCTCTATTAAAAGTATATTACAAATCTTAACCCCCCACCTCCCACACTTCTTTTAAAAAAATCATCCTGATGGATTCAGAATGTACTTGTTATCATATACCACAAGCTGCTTATGTTGACCCTTTAAATTAGGAACCCCTAAGAGGTCCTGTCAGATCGAAGACTGTAATTTCTCCTTTATTGATTCAATCCATCACATATTAGGTTTTCTTTTTTTCTAACTGCCTTCACCTTTTCCTTCTACAGTATTCTCTTTTCCAGTTTAGTCTTATCTTATCATTATATGCCCAAAATAAGATAGCCACAATTTAATCCTGGAAACTGCCATTATTCATCAACCACAGATGCTCACTAACAGTGCTCCCCCAAGTACCTTGTACAGAAGGTGCCAACTATTTGATAGCTAAAAGTTTCCACCACCACTACAGTAATATCCTGGTTAACGTTTGCTCCGCACAATGTTAAAACCAGATAACGTTGGGAAAGCTGGGGAAAATTTGCACCACACATTAAGTTAACGTTGTGCGGTGCATCCACCCCCCCGCCCAGATTTCCTCCGGAGATCTCTGCCCCAAAGCCGGCAGGGCTGTTCTCCACCTGGGAAATACCTTCCCAGGAGGAGACCAGCCTTGCCGGCTTTGGGGCAGAGATCTCCGAGGTGCCCTTGCCTTGAAACAGTGAGGGCACCACCAGAGATCCAAGCCCCAAAGCTCACAAGGCTGATCTCCGCTAGGGAAGGCACTTCCCAGGCGAAGAGCAGCCCTGCCAGCTTTGGAGCTTGGATCTCTCCTGCCTCCTCGGAAAGGGAACCGGGGATCGAATGCTCCGATCCCCGCATCCTTTTCGAAGAGGCAGGCGACCCTCTCAGCCCCAGATGAGACTTGTCCTGGAAGGGAAGGGGCCAAGTGCTTGGCCCCTTCCCTTCCAGGCCAAGCCTTGTCCGCGGCAACTCAAGGGAGCTTGCAGTCAACAAAAACAACAATAACAATAAAAAAATCAAATTACAACACTGTAACTAAAATCAGCAAACCACCCAGCTAAAATACACCTTATTAAAAACATACCTGCATACAAATTCTTCATGAGGCCTGAATAGACAAGATGTTTAATGGCCAATCCTCTTCCCCTATGGAGTACAGGTGTACAAACAGAGCCCATTCACAAAAGAGGCACATGAGGCAAGGGAAACATATTCTTTAATGTGTTGGCTTACATTGTCTATACAAGGACCCATGGGCCTCATACGTCCTTTCTGTGCAACTCTCCATCCTGCTTGTTTATTGCTGTCATCCTCAAGGAATTCTCCTTCAGACCCACACTAATTTTCCTTCCAGTGGCATCATCTACTGTTATTTTCCCTGTCCCCTTCTACAAAAAACACAATGGCAGCATTATTTCTAATGTTCTCCATGGAGCAATCTGTCAGCCCCCTCTTGGCCTTATCCTCCAGTCCAGGGGTACCCAACCTTTCCCGCAGCCAAATAATATTTCCATGGATTGGTAAGTGGGGGTGGTGGGACTGGATGGCGCAAGTGCACAACAAAGTCCCAACAAAGTGCCGCCTGCCAGCCACACCGCCTGACTCTGGCAGTGAGGCCTCACACTGCACAAAGGCAGGGATGGAGCCCCGCCGCAGCTAAGCAACATGGAAGAGGGGCCCATCCACCGACTGTGTCTGAAGCCTGTGACCCCACCCACTAGGTGGAGTATGCCACTGGGGTTCCCATGCTGCCACCCCCTGCAGCCTGGTTTGGGAGCGCCCATGACACAGCAGCCTGGTGGTTGGGGATTCCTGCTCCAGTCCATTCTATCATTTCAGCCATTCTGAGTGATTTGTTAGCCAGAAAAGCACAGGTACCTGTACCACTCAGCCTTTTTACTTCCCTTCTCCATATGTTACCATGTTGAAAGCAGTAAGTGTGTGTAAGGAAGATAGAGCAACTGTGTGGAGGAGATGTCTCAATTACTTTTGCAAAAATGGAAAGAAGCAGAGAATAAAAGACCTTGTATTTTTACAAGAAGGATACAAAGTGTTTTGTATACTGAAGACAGATGGAATTCCAGAACATATCCACTGAATGCCATAAGCATGGAAAGGAAATAAGAATGTTTCAGCATCCATTCATAGCATTATATAAAGATCTAAGCAGAGATCTCAGCGAGTATTTGTGGGAGATATGTTCAAAGACCTTCCATGGATACCTGAAACCATGGATACCTGAAATTATGAATAACAGTGAACCCTACATTTAACACATATAGGAAAAGAGGAAGGATTTAAATGCCTCCATATGTTTACCTGAGATACCAAAATGTCTGCTTCCATTCACTGTAAACATTACACTGCAGACAGTGGCTTCTAGAGGCCAATTCTGAAAATGCATCATAGAAATATGTCTTCTGCCATATGTGAATATAGGCAATCCTCATGGCAATCAGGCATGAAAACCCACCTGAGAATATAATGCAGTGGCCTTTCATCTGCCTTCCGAATTGCAGCATGACCCCCGTACCACTGATCCAGTTCTGTGAGTCACTTTACGGTCCTGGGCCCTTTTGGCATGCAAAGTCCTTATCAGCCCCAGGTCAGGGATTGATGAAGCTGCTGCCCTCCATTGAAATGGATTGAAGTAGGATTTAATTCACCTGGAGACCATCATGTTTCCCTGTGGACCGTGGCATCCAAGGCCGTTAGTCCTCAGGGTTGTCAGGTTAGTTAACCGCTGCCTGAAACTTGGCACTGAGTAGCTGGTAGTATGGTCTACTCTATTACCATAGCAGGATAACCTGGCTAGACTGGCAAAGAAATATGAATCTATTATATATTTCAGAAATTTTAAATTGAATATTTTAGACCTGTGGATAACTAAACCACATACTGAACCCACATACTGTATATAGGAGGAACAACCTGTAACTTTTTTTAAAGATGGAACTAATTGATTTGTAAGCCAGTGACCATCTCAGAGATATATACAAAGGAATTAGTCTGTTAGATTTTTATTCTGATCTATATATTTATCAATCAAAAGAAATTTGCTGCAAGCAAATTTGCTTCCCAGGCTTTGGCACTATGTCAGTGGTTCCCAAGGTGGGGCACATGGTCCACAGGGGGACTTCAATTCCTAAAAGCCTAAGTCAGTACATTGACTGATCAGTGCTTTGGGGGACTGACTTAGGCTTCTGGTAACTAAAGTTCAAAAACCAAAGGTTGGGAAACACTGCACTACATCTGTTAACAAACTTTTTCCCAAGATGAAAACTGTGAAATTCAAGTGTAGGTCAAGATGAACATTTATATGACATTTTAAGGGTGTCACAAACTTTGAGTTAGACATTAATGCCCTGGCTAACAGAAAATCACAAAAATTGCATTGACTAGGTAAGCAGCTGTAGCTAGATATAAAGGATTCTACACCAAAACATTTGTTCCAGAATGGATTAAATTCTAATTAACATTTCTGAATGTTTACTTTTTATCTGATTCATTAGGTTCATGATTATATTCCATTCGGATTTAATATGTGGCTCTCTTTAGGCCCTGGGCACTCTAATACAGCCCCATGTTCCAGATGTTATTCTAGAATTAAAAACTGATTTTAAAAGATGGCTGTGATACGTACAAGTGACTTATTCTGAGATAAGTAGGTATGACAACAGAGCCATTTTTTTTTACTTTGGTATAAAATTCTGAACTTAATATTTTTAAAATGGAAAAATATCTAAGTTCTTGTCAATGATACTTGAGACTTATCTGCATTTCCTTCTACTTCTTTTACACATTTTGGTTGGTTTGGTCATTTACCAGTTTTCTGTATGGAACACAGCTTTTCTTCTGATAATTTGAGACTGTGTATTATAAAAAATGCAATAAATTTTACTTAAAATTGATCTTACTCTGTGTGAAACTCATCTCTCTCCTAAAACCTACTGTACTTGTGAATATTAAGGTTCAGTTTCCAAAATGTAAACAATGGGGTGACCATACTGGCTTTTTAGACAGCTGTTGGTCCCCTGTAGGGATGGGCTGCTTTGCGCCTAAAGACAGCAATCAGAGAATGTATTTCCTCGATGACACCAGCTTATGCTCAGAACATTCCTATCTATACCTTTCTGGCCCCTCTCAGCAGCTTCTACTTTTTTGGTCCAGGTACAGTAATACCTCATATAACATTAGTATCGAATAACACTAAAATCGCATAACATTAAGGAATCTGGGGGGAAGAATTGCATCAGATAACATTAAGATCCTATGGGATGCTTCAGATAACAACCGCTAAAGCCTGTGTGGTTACAATGTATCTCTATGGATCCCATAGGATTTTAACATGCATCAGATAACACTAAAAATCATATAACACCAAGACTTGTGGAACCAGGTTTTAGTGTTATATGAGGTTTTACTGTACGATGGTTTAGGTTTGATACATTTCCAGCATGTGGAACCACTGGAAGCAGGATCATGAAGCAGCTTAAAAAGAAAACATTTCAGGATATTTTGCAAATTAAGCACTCCCTTAACTCCTTGGAGAAACCAAGACAGTGAAATAGAAACACAAACAAAAATCACTCTTGTTGCTCCCTCCTGTCTCCTCCTAGACCTCCTTCCAGGAGTAGGTTTTTCATTTCTTTTCTTCCTTTAAAGTGATATTGTGCATAGGACTGCCATAATAAACCACTTCTTTGACCCCCTCCACAGAGCTGAAAAAAGTGTTTATTTTGTCAATATACTCAAATGGCTCTCCTCCTTAAACCACTTTATGATACTGGCAAATTGACAGCTGGTTGGTGTTGACCAGGGGTCAGCAAACTTGGTTCTCCAGGTGTTCTTGGTCTTCAATTACCAGAAACCCAAGTCAGTACTTCTACCTGGCTCCTCCAGGTGGAAGTAGTCAATGAACAGTGGACAGCACTAGTTCACCATGTTTCAGCTTTATTTCCAAACCCTTCATGGAAAGAAGATTTCTCAGAAGCCCTTCTGGCACTTGTTCACACAGCTCATGTTCAGAAACACAGATGTGCCCAGTCAGTACTCCAGATTTCCTCTTTTCTTTTTTTTAATGAAGAAAATTAAAACATCCAACAGTCACATGAAATCTATCCCCTGTGATTGTCCGAGTCAACTCCTACACATTCCATTTATCTACTTTCTTCTATTACCACCAGGGAAGAGATGATTACTAGGGATGCACATTTACCAGCTTCCATGGTTTAGTCCAGGGGCTCCCAACCTACAGAGCTCATTAATATGGCCCACATTGGCTACCCAGACACCTCCAGAAGCTCCCCACCACTACCGGAAGTCCCAATACGTCACTTACCATGGCAGTGGCAGCTACTGTGCCATTTTTGCAGCTTCTTGCACAGCCTCTGCTGCTTCCCATGGAGGCTTTTCGGAGCATTTTTGCTCCATTCTGGGATTTTTTCCCCCACTGCTTCTCCGCTGTGTTTCAGCAGCTAAACTGCAGTGGTTGGGACATCCAGTGCCCGGCGGAGCTTATGTCAGTGCCTGGGTTCACACTATGGAAGTGCCCAACCACTGCAGTGTAGCTGCCAAAATACAGTAGAGAAGCGCTGGAAAAAACCTAAAATGGAGTGAAATTTCTCCAAAAATCTTCCTGCTACCATGCGAAGTGGTGGAGGCTGTGCAAGGAGCTGCAAAAATGTCATGGTTGCCACCACCAAAAATGCAAACAGTGGGAGTAACCATGCCTCCGCCCCCCAACAGCTGAGTGTCAGGAGCAGGGCTGGCCCATGGCGGGAAAATGTTGGGAACTTTTGGTTTAGTCTCTCCTTTATTTTTATGGTAGATCAAATGTTCATTTTATTCCTACTATACAATATCATTCTTCCTTTCCCAACTGTGTTTTGACACTACACACGGGATTCATTTCTGGATGAGTCAAGAATTTCCGAATCAAGTTGACTATAATAGGGTTTTCAAAGGTCAATTATTTCAATGGCCACATTCCAATGAGTTTGTATGGATATGAATCCCTTTTCCTGAATACTAGTCCAACACTTACAACTACACCTCCCAGTCTATGGCATTTTTGTTAAGTATTTGCAAAAGTTGCCAGATATCATCATAGGCTTGATGGAGAAAACATGAAATGAAGAAAAACTGAATGCAAAGAAAATTGAAATGGACAGATTCACCTATCCAAAAATACTGGGATTTTAATACTCAACTTTGAAATGTCTGGGCTTGAATCTCTGGATGAAATCTTCTACCCCAGCTATATATCTACATATTTGAAAGTCACATAAGCAGTAGGGTGGAAATAATATTCATGAAAGAGTTTTATAGATGAGTTGTGCAATAGTTGCAAATTGTGTGATGTAGGCTCTCGAAGTGTAACACTCTGCACAGGTCTGCGTAACTATAACAACCTCCAACAAGATTTCAACTACTGTACTGTGTACTCAAACATCATTTATTGTGTATTCAACATTTTGTTACTGAATTTAGTTTTGACCTCTCTTCTCCTGATGTATTTCTTCATCTTATCAGGCACATTAGAAGAGAAATACACACTCTTTCTTATGTAGAATGACTGCCTCTACTGTATTTGGCCAGGGCGGATGGTGAACAATTTCATTTGGCTTGCTTTTGAAATGGACTTACCTAAATCCACAGGTTTCTTAACATATTCATTTAAATTGAGATTTAAGAAACAGTTGTGGAAAAGGCAATTCTGGAATATTAATCTATTCCACAACTGCCCACGTTCATCCCCAGAATCCTCTGTGCATGTACAGCTCAGGCTTTCCCACTTGTGTCACCATGTATGCTTTAGCTTTGCTTTACTTCTTATTTTTCTTCTTCTTTCTAAATTATCTTGCTATGCACCTCTGAACAACTGTACTTCCATCATTACCACTAGGAACCTGCTACTGCCAGATTTTTCTTATTATCTCACTTCTATGGAAAATACCTTGTATGAAATTAAGGAAAAGTTAATTTATAAAAGTTGTATCTCGTCCTCAACATTTACAAAAATTAACAAGTTAAAACTTTTCCCCCAGTCTTAATTTGAACATCATGCTAATTAAACCAGTCTACGTAAGCTGATGTTCACTTTAACTGGAATATTTAAAATCTTGACTTATTAGAATAAGTTAATTTTTAAGGACCTGTGAACCTTTAAACCCGTGTTACACATTACAAAGAAAAACTGAAGGCAGCAGGGAAAAACACAAGACCAAAATATGAAATGGGTTCACTCCATAAAGGAGGCCATGGTCTTGAGTTTGCAAGAGCTGAGCAAGAATGTTAATAAGTCATTCTGGAGAACACTCTTTCATAGGATCACCATTAAGCTGGAGACAACTTGACAGGACATAATGGCAACTACACATTGTTAGATGTAATGCAAAAGATAAAATTACACATGACCCATCATTAGTTCTATAATAGGTCATCAGGAAGATTTTATACTCAGCAAGACTGCTAAGAGGGCTGGTTAGACTTGAAGTATCAGCCACTATGTCATTCCTTTCCCACCACTCCTTTGATATCTGAAAAGAGAACACAGTTTTGTTCTGCAATGCAGCCACTATCTTTTGTCTCTCACATTTGCATAATACATTGTATTAAGTGTGTTCTTCAAGACACAGGAATAACTTTCCCTGGTTGCATCTTGTGTATATGAAGGCATGGGCTCTAACAATATAATAATAATTGCATGCTGTCAAGTTAATTCTGACTTCAGGCAACCCTTTCCAACATTTTCCAGGCAGAGAATACACAAAAGTAGTTTGTCATTCTTGTCTTGTGTAGAATTGCACAGCTTGCCCATGACTTGACATATTGGCTCTTCTCATAGAGGGCACAGTGGGAAATCAAACTCCCAACCACTGGCTCTACAACTAGATAGCTAAACCACTGAGCTGTGCAGAGAGGGATTAAATGATATCCGCAGGAACAAGACTATAGGCATAGCAAAAACCAAATAACTCTGAATGGAAGTCTCTTCTGTGACTCAAGGAAGGACAGAGTTCAATCTCTCCTCTCTCTGGAAAAGAACAGGCCATCAGCCTAATGGAAAAATAGGTCACGGGAAGACCACCTGCTAGAAGCAGCACACAAGAGGCTGTCATTTACTACAAGATATTAAACCAGGAGTGCCCAAACTTTTCAGGTCGTGGGCCGGTCACGTGGTTTAGCGTGCTGGTCACGTGGTTCCTCTCATCAGAAGCGGAAGTAAAACAAACCTTGCAATCTGTTTTGCAACAGGATGAGATAGATTTTAGGCTGCCATTTTCTCTGCTTAAAGTGTTTAATAATTAAACACTTAAAATATATATAGTGTCTTAAATTTGCAGCAAAAAATCCTCTTTTTGCCATTCTCCGCAACATCAATCCATTTCTAAATATTGCCTTTTTTTACAGGATACAATTTGCTTCAACTAAACAACAAAAGCAACTGCAACAACTTTAGTAATAGCATTACATTTATTGTCTGGAAGATATTTTTCTCTCTCTTCAGAGCATGAGGAAAAACAGTGCCTGCGCTTATAATTTAAAATAGCTACATGATGCTGCTAGCTTGTTGTATTTTTGATTCATTGCAGACAAAGTTTCCATGCCTTCTGGGAATACAGCAATTGTTTATTGATATCTCTATGCCCCCTCAAGACACACACTCTCTCTCTCTCTCGCCCAGTTTAAAGCTGGCAATTGAACAGACAGTTGTTTAGGACAATGAGTTACTGGATTGTGAAGACTGGGTTGTCCTGACATAGAATTGCTGTTTTTGCTTGCCATAGACATATAAGGTACTGTAGCATTATGAGTTGCTGCCAAAGATACGGAATAAAGGCTTGGCATCTCTCACACACTTGACACCTAAAGAGCACAGAAGCTCTAAAATTCCTATTCCCTCTAGGCACACTCCCAGTCTAGACAAACTGATTTCTCACACTCTGAAAATGCATTACAACACTCTATTGTGATCATTTCATCCACACAGCTCCAGCTACTGACAGAAGAACCTGTCCTTTTACCCAACATTTCAATGGGCTAAAGCTCACCCTTCAAAAATGCCATTTAAAACAATATAACACTTGAAAAGAACTAAGGCCAACCCTCTGTAATGCATCTCTTGTGCTTTATTCGGTGTCCAGCTTCTCAGTACAAATACCTGTGAACCAACTTTCTGAAACAAATATGCTTGGAAAAGGTTGTCTGCTTTTGTTTTTAAAATGGCATTTTGTGTCTTAGTAATTTTGAGTCTAATGGTTTTTGAGCATATAGCATTTGTTTGTTTTCAACTGTTGGCAGGAAAGCACCTGTGAGATTTCTTTGATGTTTAGATGTATGCAGTTTCAAAGTGGTTAAAGACGTAGCTTTTAATAGGGTTGGTTGATTTTTAACACATAAAACTCCTTTTGAGCTCTGTTTGGAATGCCACACATTTCTTACCAATTTGAAGCATGTTCTGGAGATACAGTAATATAAATAAGGAATTAAGGGAACAAAACCAGCCATTTTTAGAATTAAACAACATCCCATAATAAAGCTGTAAATAAACATAGGAAAATTTAGGGAAATGGTGTCTAAAGATCCATCCTGTAACTACCACTCCTCCCCTGGCGGGGGGGGGGGGAATAGAAGAATTTTAAGAAATCTCTAACTCAAAAAACAAACAAACAAACAAACCCATGAAGAGAGTTTCATCACAGATGTCCTCCTTTATTTCTGAGGCAGCAATCCTATTTGCTTCAGCCATCTTGTTAGAGGAGAAGTTGTCAGTGTAAGCTTTTAGAAAACTGGATGGTTAGCTAGTAATTGGATATTAAAAACAGGAAGACACAAAGACATGACACAACTCATTCACACAGACTATCTGCTTTTAGTTTTCCATGAATGAAGACTACACACATATTTCAGATCTGTGATATGCCATATCCCACAAGTTGTCGAGAAAATGCCCTAAGAGCAAACATCTACTGTTTAACATTATCCTCCTCTCTAAATAAAGGAAGCAAGTAGCAAGCAATGGGAAGTTGATGTCAAAATGCAGAAAACCTCCCAGCAAGCTCCCAGCAACCACCCAAGATTCAGATACTTGCTAGCTGCCCTCTTTTCATGCCAGAATTTCACACATTTCAATGACCATTATGACTTCAAAGAATCAAATTTTCAGCATTGTCTATCATCTGCTGGTTGATTTGTATGAAAGAGTTCTTCTGCGAGCATGCCAGACAAAAGGCTCCTTACTTCCATTGCTATATATCAAGTTTAAAAGTTCCGTTTGTGACAGTTGTGTCTGTAGTAAATTAGGGTAACACTGAAGGACTGCAGCTGCTCTGTAGGAGCCTCCTTTTTGGCAGCATTTCACTTAAATAAAAACTGAATAATTAGCCTCTGCCTTTATTAAACCACAAAAATGCTACTGGCCTTAGTAATTACTTCCGGTTGCCCAGCTTACTTAACCTCCACAGTTTATACTTTTATATACTACAAAATACAGAGAAACTATTACTGCTTTAAATATATCTGCTGTCATGCTTTATAGTTTTTTGTGGAAGACTAGACAGAAATATACTTAATGAAATATTTTAAATTAGCCACTGAGTATTACTAACACAGATCTTGGTAGAGAATGTAAATGGTGGGAGGTGGAAGGTCAGCAGTTCGATTCCCGAGTACTGCAGGACAGAATGAGCTCCCATCTTTGTCCCAGCTCACCTAGCAGTTCCAAAGCAAGCAATTGCAAGTAGATAAATAGGGGCCATTTCAGTGGGAAGGTAACAGCATTCCGTGCACCCCCGGTGTCTAGTCATGCCTGTCACATGACCACAGAAACGTCTGCAGAAGCAGACAGCGCCGGCTCTTCAGCTTTGAAACATATATGACCATTGAACCCTAGATTCGGATACAACTGGCTTTTGAGCAAGGAAAACCTTTATTTTTACCTTTAACATAATAGTATAATTGTAGCTCCTGCACTAATTTGTTACCCCTTAAAATTGCTTGTGTGGTAATTCAGGTACAAATGGGTGGGGGGGGGTGTTTTGGTTTTATTCTTGTTTTTCTATATCCTAATGTAGCTCCTCTCAACCTAGTACCACCCATCCACAGAAATACAAATTCCATCACTCCCAGCCAGTGTGGCCCTGCTAACATTATTCTAACCATTACAGTGGCTAGGAATGATGGAGAAAGTAGTTCTACACATCTGGATGGCACCCAGCTGAAGAAAGCTGTTAATTCAATTTAGGATGAGATTCAAGTGTAGGGAAATAGCAGAAATATTTTAACATGAGCAGGCGTGTGTGTGTGTGTGTGTGTGTGCATGCGTGCGCGCACGCGCATGCGCACACACATACATATTTCCTTCACTTTATCCTGCGTGCCTATGTCCAGGTCAAAGTTTGGAAATGTTTTTCATACATGCTTATACAGTCAAACCTCGCATAACGAGTGTTTTGCTTAGCGAAAAACTCGCATAATGAGCAAGTTTTTTGCTAAGCGGTCTGACTTGCATAACGAAAATTTTCGTTATGTGAGTCAGACTTTCCCTAAGGAAAAACTCGCATAACAAGCATTTCTATGCGAGTTTTCCCCCTTGAAATGCTCGTTATGCGAGTTTTTCCATAGGAATTTTGTTTGTTTCGCATAGCGAGCAACCTCACATAGCAAGCAACCTTGGATAACGAATTAAATTCGTTATGAGAGGTATTACTGTACATTGCTCTTCTAGATACAGTATTTCAGACTTCATCTTCCTAAAGCCCCAACTGGGAGTGAGGAGGGAAAAAAATCCCCTAGACATAAATCCTGTTATTGCACATTAAGATTAATATTTTTATTGAATACCTGAACAGAACTCTGCATAGAATTCTCTCTCTCTTACACACACACACAATTTATACCCCACCCCAATTGGTGCAATCATCACTCTGGGCAGTTTATAAAAAATTGGTCATCCACTGCATAGCTATTAGAATGGTTTCTATATACAAACAGCTTCATTCAGTTTTATTTCCTCACATGTGCCAGAAGGTCAGGAGGGGTCAGATGGAAACAAACAATCATATGCATCACCTCATAAAGAATAAATGAATGATAAATAAATGAATAAATACATCTCTAGTACTATAAAAAATATTCTACTTAATCATGACATTACAATGATACACCTGCTATATTTAACTCTAAGCAGCACTTAGGCATGGAATTAATTTTAGAGAGCTGATGTGTACAAATAACTAATTACACCCACACCCAATAGATCAACAAACTAACAGATAAGCAGTAATTAGTAACATGACTAAAAACTTACGTTAGACAGCACTATCAGAGGGGAGAACCTTCTTAAATGTGTCCTCAAAAGGCTCTGTTTTTAGCACTTTCTTAAAAGCTTGGAGGGAAGTGGCTTGATGAGTTTCCAAATTAAGGCCATTCCAAAGCAAAGGGACCACAACTGAGATAACACGATTACCGTACTAGTGGAAATTCAAAACTTGTAAATACTGGTTAGGACAGGCAGAAACTCTTTGGGAAGAGATGCTCCAAAAGGTAACAAGGTCTAAAACTGTTCAGAACTTTAAACGTTAACATCAAAATCTTGAACTTGGTACTATTAACAGCAGTCAGCCAGAACTGTGAAATGTAATAGAGGTAATTCACCCTGTAATCCAACTGCAGTATTACAATTTGACAACCATGAGTCTCAGTACTCCAACTGACAGCCATGACCCTAATTTATCTGTATCCTTGAACATTTTAAAATTTAGCATATGCAATTATGCCTTCAAACTATTCTTTTTTTATCCTTATTTATTTATTTATTTATTTATTTATTTATTTATTTATTAGTTCAAATTTATATTGCCACCCACTCTTATCCTGGATAAGAGATGTTAACTTTTCATGCTGCAATATGCAGTTATAGAAAACTGAAAAACAAGCTCCTAAGTAATGAACATCATTTTCATACAGAGCAGGTAGCGAAGCCAAAAGAGAACAGATCCAATTTTCTATTAAATAGTACTCAAATTTGAATGAATAGGCATCATTAGCTTAGAGATGTCAGATCTATTAACCGTTTAAATTCTTACTGCATTTTCACTGGGACTATGAAGTTTCCATTAAATGTTACTTTTAGAAATCTTTTTTTAATGGTCACATTTATTATAAACACATATACTCAGATTTTTGATATATAATGTACTCAGATGCTTCCATTATTCAGCAATTGGTCTTATGAGTAACTGTAAATTATCCAAATACAGTACATGCATTTTAGCATGCATTTCTTCCCATCTCACTTACAATGTGTTGCCAATTTTGGTCTGGAAGCATACCCAGCAGAGTCAAACTACATCAGTCACTATATAGTTTAACCATGCAAAAGCAATCCAAATTAAAGAGATCTCTCCCAATTTAGGTATGATATTATATTTCAAATTCATTCTCTAAGGAAAACAACTTGCAGGCCACAGGATATTAAATGAAACTCACACAAGTTCTTCCTTTGCTCTTGCAGCTCCCTTAGTAATTCTTTCTGCCAGCCTGACAACTAGGAAGAATGAGTATGAAGGCACCACTCCTGAGTATTCTGCCTAAAGTATGAAATTTCAGACAATTATCTTTATTGTAAGATTGTAGAGTTATAGAACTTTAGAACCAGAATAGTCTGGAAGGGTCCTCCAGTCCAAGACCCTGCCAAAAGAGAAAATCTATGAGCAAAGCATCTTTGCCAGATGGCCACCGAAACTCTCTTTAGTAACCTCTAACAAAACAGACTACAATACCTTTTTCATGTAACCCATTCTACTTTTGAACAATGATTACCGTTAAGACATTCTTTCTAATATTCAGTTGGAATTTCTTCTCTTGAAATTTATTATTTTTAAAAGGCACTGAGCTAAGCTGGCTAAGCTGAAAGATGGCTGGACACCACTGAAGGTACTCCTTTTTGATGTAAAGCAGGGATTCTCAACCTGCGGCCCATGGGCTGGATGCAGTCCACGGCACCATTTCATGTGGGGGGCCCTGCCTCCACCACACCAGGAAGTGCCATGTGGTGGAGGAAGGGCAAAATGGCCATCTGGCACCCGAAGCTGTTTGAGGGAGCATGACCCAGCCCCTGGCTTTAAAAGGTTGAGAACTCCTGCAGTATATGAATGAAGGTCTCTTGTCTGTTCTTTGCAAAAATATCCTTTGACTCATAGCTCCTGACTAAACCCTTGAAATTTCTGCACAACACTCTATCATAACAGTCCAGATAAAACAGACACTTCAGCTGTTAGAAAAATTCTGTAACACCAGTCTTCGAAATTTCTGCAACATGGCAGAGGCAGCACTGCCATGAACCAACATAAAAATTAACTGGCAAAATGAAATGAAACTCTTGCTCGCTCAATTTGAAAAGATAAATATATATTTATCAGGCTAGGAGTAATCACAATTTGGAATCAAAATTGCTGGGAGAAACATCAACAATTTGAGATACGCAGATGACACTACCTTAATGGCAGAAAGTGAGGAAGACTTAAATAAGCTCCTAATTAAGTTGAAAGAAGAGAGTGCAAAAACTGGCTTGAGACTCAACATCAAGAAAACTAAGATAATGGCAACAGGTCGTGTCAGTCCCTGGAAAATAGAAGGGTAAGAAGTAGAAGCAGTGACAGACTTTACTTTCTTAGATCAAAGATCACTGCAGATGGTGATTGCAGCCATGAAATAAAAAGGTGACTGATGCTTGGGAGGCAAGCTATAAGAAACATAGAAACATAGTTAAAAGTAGAGACATCACCTTGCAAACAAAAATTCACATAGTCGAAGCAATAGTATTCCCGGTCGTAATGTATGGTTGTGAGAGCCGGACCATTAGGAAAGCTAAGCACAGAAGAATAGGTGCTCAGAAAGAGAGTTTTGAGAGTCCCTGGACAGCGAAGAGAATAAATAGGTCAATCTTAGAAGAAATCAACCCTCTTTTTATGTTCAGTTCCCATGTAAGTTTTTCGTTAAGTGCCATATCCCAGACATCGGTATACCATTTGCTAAGTTCTAAGTTCATGGCACCTTTCCAATTTCTGGCCACTTGTTGTCTTGCCAAAGTTAAAAAAATAGATAATAACTCTTTTATATTTTCCTCTAAGTCCAATTCCTCTAAATCTAAAACAATAAAACAAGGTCAAATAGTAAAGATGAAGCTTAAGTACTTTGGACATCAAATGAGAAGAGAGGATTCACTTGAGAAAGCCTTGATGCTGGGAAAGGTGGATGGCAAAAGAAGAAGGGGGTGGCCAAAAATGAGATGGCTGGATGGTATTGTAGATGCAGTGGGCACAGAGCTGGGCGGGTTGAGGAGGATGGTGGAGGACAGAGGTGCCTGGAGGGTGGTGGTCCATGGGGTCTCAAAGATAATGGCAACAGGCCCTATCAGTCCCTGGAAAATAGATGGGGAAGAAGTAGAAGCAGTAACAGATTTTACTTTCCTAGGATCAAAGCTCACTGCAGATGGTGATTGCAACCATGAAATAAAAAAATGACTGATTCTTGGGAGGCAAGTGATGAGAAACCTGGGGAACATAGTGAAAAGTAGAGACATCACATTGCAAACAAAAATTCATATAGTGAAAGCAATGGTATTTCCAGTGGCAATGTATGGTTGTGAGAGCTGGACCATTAGGAAAGCTGAGAGCAGAAGAATAGATGCCTTTGAGATGTGGTGTTGGGGGAGAGTTTTGAGAGTCCCCTGGACAGCGAGGAGAACAAATAGGTCAATCGTAGAAGAAATCAAACCTGACTGCTCCTTAGAAGGTCAAATAGTGAAGATGAAGCTAAAGTACTTTGGACATCAAATGTGAAGAGAGGATTCACTTGAGAAAGCCTTGATGTTAGGAAAGGTGGAGGGCAAAAGAAAAAGGGGGCGGCCAAAACACAATGGACACAAAGCTGAACGAGTTGAGGAGGATGGTGGAGGACAGAGGTGCCTGGCGGACAGTGGTCCATGGGGTCGCAAAGGGTCGGAATCAACTGTGCGACTGAACAACAAAAGGGAGGTTAGCATCTCTTGTAGCATCACCTTTTCATGTAAAGCTCCTCTCTTTTGGAAAATATAAAACCTTTTACAAACAAAGATAATATATTGATTTTGTTGCGGAGTACTTGTTGCCTGAAGACATTTTGCAGATAACTCTGTGTCACTAGTCAGTTAGCTGAGGTTGCTAACACTGCCACATGCTTAATCAAGCAGTAATTACTAAGAAAAACAAGTGGCAGCAAGCCCTGGAGGCTGAATTGATATGTGTTGTTCTAATTAAAGAGAGAATTAATTGGCAGGCAATGAGTTGCAATGAATTGGCTATCTTTTTAAAAAAGTGAATATATTTATCCAAATATAAATATGCATGCACAACTAAAGAGAACACCTCTTGTTATCTATTGTTTATGCAGGGCTCTCTTTTTTAAATGCTGGAGGCAAAATACTTACAGCAGGCTATACAGTTCAAAGTGATATACAGTCTCAGGGGATTTTGAACATAGGATGCTTCTAACAGGATCTCAGGATTTTTATGGATCTAATTCTGCAGTACAGGTATGTTAATTGGGCTTCTATTGATAGCATTTTCTTTAAAATATAGCTAAGCTGGTCTGAACTGAATTCAGCTTTCTCAGAAGAGAAGAGAAAGGATTTCCACTTTTCCACATTTTCAAAAATCTGTCAATTTTCAAATAGCTTTCTATGTTCTGCTTCTTACTTTCGCACACACATAACTGCCATTATTAAGTGTGGTTTTGATTATCACTTTAACATGGTAGACATCAAAGTGATAATCAAGAACACAATTAGTGATGAAACAATTTGGCAGAGGTCCAGGTTAAGCATTCTAGAAATAAAAGCCTGAAAAAAATATAAATAATTAAAAACATGAAATTTGATCAAACATATGGTCTATTGCTTATACATTGCCGATGCCTTCTATTCGTCTTGGAATTCCTTTCCACAATATTGCCAGTACAGTAAAACCTTGGATAAAACTAAAACTTGGTTCCACAAGTCTTGGTGTTATCCGATTTTTAGTGTTATCCGATCCATGTTAAAATCCTATGGGATGGATCGGATAA
Source organism: Furcifer pardalis (assembly GCA_030440675.1). NCBI lineage: Eukaryota > Metazoa > Chordata > Lepidosauria > Squamata > Chamaeleonidae > Furcifer > Furcifer pardalis. Next base: position 87,651,291 of record CP126896.1, read on the forward strand.
CGTTAAAGCTCCATAGAGATACATTGTAACCGCACAGGCTTTAGCGGTTGTTATCCGATCCATCCCATAGGACCTTAACATTATTCGATCCAATTCTCCTCCCCAGATTACTTAACGTTATGCGATTTAGCGTTATCTGATCCAATCGTTATCCGGTGTTTTACTTTACTTCTATTTAATGGGATTCTACAGGTTTAGTGGTAGTTAAGTGCAAAAGAAACTGCAAATCACATTGGTGTTTGCTAGTTACTGTTAATATATTTAGAGGTTTTTACGAACTTCTGTTGCTTGTGTTACAAAATTGGTCTAGTATGATGCCAATAAGTGATAATTTAAATCTAAGCTCTATCATGTCTTAGAGTCACAGCAAGATTTAGATTCACTTTAGATCAGATGCTCCCATAGTTCTGTTAGATTTGTTAGAACCAAAATGGAATGATTTTGTATAAAAAAAGTATACTGTTAGTAGTTTATCTATCTATCTATCTATCTATCTATCTATCTATCTATCTATCTATCTATCTATCTATCTATCTATCTATCTATCTATCTATCTATCATATTTATATCCCACTCATCTGAGATATTTTCTTACTTTATAGCTGTAGACCCAGTGATGGTGAACCTTTTAGAGACTGAGTGCCCAAACTGCAATTCAAATCCTATTTATTTATCACAAAGAGCCAGCACAGCAACAGAGGAGGAAGGAAACGCTCCCATTGGGCTGCTGGGCAGAGGGGTGGGGTGAACTCTGTGCTGGGGGGAGGGAGGAGGTGTTCCCATTGGGCTGCTGGGCAGAGGAGTAGGGTGAACTCTGTGCTGGAGGAGGGAGGAAGTGCTCCCATTGGGCTGATAAAACTGATAGTATAAAAACAATTTTTAAATACTGTATGTACAAAAGATTTCCCTGTTTTACAGAGATGTCAAAAATCGTCACTCATTTCTATTGCCCCTTTATCTAGCAATGCAAATACAACAACAAAATGTAAGTTAGTGAGCAAAGAATCCTAGGGTTTTTTAAAATTCATCAAACAGCCCAGTAATCACAGGCAGAGTAAAGGAAATCTGCATCTGAAACAAAATGTTTTATAAAAGCTTTTGTGGCACATTAGTCAAACAAACAAAGGTTTTAACATATTCTGCTTAAATTTATATTGTATTGTTTGGTTACCAATAAGAACTAAATATGGAAGGACAGACTTTTATGTCTTGTTTAATCCTCCCCCTTTTGGAACAATTTCTCCCTCACATTTATAGATGCTGTAAAAAACCTCTATTTTCTGTACTTTAAAATAAAGAGCACAAACGCCTTTAAGATTAAGAACCATACACTTCCTTAAGCACAGTTTTGCAATTTTGTAAGACTAAATTCCTTAGATCCATTTCAAGCAATGATGACCTCTGTGTACTAAGAGATGTGGTACTGAACTGCATGCCAAGTTATTTAGGTATGTCTTGGATGTGTTTCTGAGGTCCCTTAGTTACTCTTAGAAAAAGCAAGGGAAGATAAATCAAACATTCAAATTAGAAAGCAAGAATGCTGCTTAAACAAAAATGCTTTATCTTTCAGGCCAAATACTGGTTCTCAGGGGATAGGAGGGCAATTATTTGTTTCCAAACCTCAGCACGGGCAGTGTCATTGGCTGCAACTCATATCTGAGAATGCATTTTTTTCCTGAAGCAGGAAAAATGCCATTGGTGTGAATTTGTTTAAGGTGGATCCCAGCTTGCCATGAAGTGACCCACACACTATGATCACAGAGCCATCTCCTGCGGCACATATGAAAGGAAACATGCAGGATTTAACACTGGGACTACAATGAACTGCTGCAGCCTTGAGGATATGGACAAGGTGCAACTTTACAGCCAGTTCATCTGGCATGGCCACTTCAGCCTCCATGACCATTGGGAATCAGAGTTCCTCCTCTGCTCATTTTGCCATTGGCCCCAATAGGATGGATTCCAGTGGCATTTCCTCCACTGAGGGGACCATCTCCCCACTTAAATGGGCTCATCCGCCCATAACCATTGGTCCTTTTAGGGAGTCAGGTTATTTACCGCCACACAACACTTGGCACTGAGTCACTGGCTGTACGGTCCACTCCATTACCGTAGTCGGATGTCCGACCAGACAGCGATGGGCAGCACTGAACCTGGAAATGGCTATTCTCAGCCATATACAGTATAATTGTCTCCAGACAAATACTTTGTTTTTTAAAAAGTTTGAAGATCTTAGAGAACTCCTCCAGGCCCCTCAAATCAAAACAGCTCCTTTTAGAGTAGTGGTACCCAACAGAGAGAAATTAGATTTTTTTTGTTTGGGGGGGGATTTGAGAATGAGTTACTAACAGTGAATGGCATTTTAGGTTTCCTCCACGTAAATAGGAGTTCACTTTTTGAATAATAAGAATTATATATCATGGGGGGGGGTGGGGATCAGGATTTTAGAGATGCTTAGGTGGGGCATGGCCAAAAAGGGATTGAGAACCACTGTTCTAGAGGATTCTGGGAACAAATATGGGACCCTGTGGTGATCTTGAAGTGTTCGTGAATGGCTGTAGGATGCTGACCCCAATTTTAGCCCAAGGAAGAGGTACGAATAAACCTAGATGCACCCCAGATCAGGAAAGAGATTAAGAGAGCTACCATCTCTTTCTTTGAGAAGTTCCTTACATAAAAAGGACAGCAATCACCAGTTCTGGAGGGGCGAGCTGGAATGGATGAAATTCTGGGTGATAGCTGTGATTATAACACGGTGGTAGAGTACCTGCTTTTTACATGGAAAATCCCACCTTCAACTGCTGTACTCGCTAAAAAAAAGACTATTCTCTGAAACTATGGGGAGAAGGTCAATAGAAATAATACTGAGCCAGAACTTAATAGGGCAAAAGTAAGGCAGCTTTCTTGTTCATATACTGAAGTTGTGGCACACAAAAGTTATCACAGAAGTTGTTTGAATATGACAACAGAATTGAGGATTAAGTGATAGATGTCAAGAAAATATCAACCTGTATAGGAATCTCTGCTAGTGTAAATGCAGAAAACTACAGTTTGATTCTGTGAAATAGTCAACACTGAAAATACATTCCCTAATCATAAGAGGTGTGCCAAGAGTCTGGCATGTTTGCCAACTGTCTTTTGCAAACACATTTTCTTAAAATTTCTTACAATAACAAAAAAGCCACAAAAATTGAAAATCCAAGTACTGTACAGCAAAAAATGGTAGTACATGTTTAACTAAAACAGAACACCATCATTCATCAACTGTCTCAAGTAACTCTTTTCCTGTATTTATACTATACTAGTATAAGTATTCACAATGGTATACTTGCCGTACTGTTAAGGGCAAAGATTTCCTGCTGTCAACAACACAACCTTCAGTTTAAACACAAAGCTTTGGTCACATGGCTATTATAATCCTGCATCCAAGGTACAGCTGTCTTTCAACTATGCTTTGAACTGGAATTAGCTGTAAGAATATATCTGGAGGGAGGAAGGAAAGTAAAACATTTCGGTGGCTAAATAAGGAAAATTAAAAGTAATTTCAGAACACAGATTAAATAAGACACAAGACCCCAAACTATCCAGGAACTGATGAATCTCTGAGGAAACTCTATAACATGCAATAATGAGGAACAAAGATTTTTTTAGCCAAATCCAGTGCTTAAGGTACTTTGTGTTGGCACAACAAATATTATATCAAATGGTGTATTGAGGTTACTGGATAGGGTTTGACACTTTGTTTGGGAGAGTGTTTTAGTAGAAGAGCAGGGAAAAACAGGAGCCAGGGTGAAACCAGTACTTCTGAGTTCTCTGTTGTATCCCTTCCCCATACTATTGTTGCTCTGTGATATCTCAGTATTTGTATGGATCTTAGGTCGCCCTCACTTGAAAGCCAGTCGTATCTGACTCTAGGGTTCAGTGCTCATTTCTGTTTACAGCCAAAGAGCCAGCACTGTCTGCATTTGCAGACATTTCCATAGACATGTGGCAGGCATGACTAGACACCGGAGTGCACGGATCGCTGTTTACATTCCCACCAAAGTGGTCCCTATTTATCTACTTGCCATTTCTTGCTTTCGAACTGCTAGGTTGGCAGGAGCTGGGACAGAGACGGGAGCTCACTCTGTCATGCAGTACTCAGGTTGCGAACTGCTGACCTGCCGACCTTCCAGTCATCAAGTTCAGCGTCTTAACTCCATTCTAAATGATTACAGTTCCTCTCTTAAGGCATTGTTAACTGGCAATATGGACTTTAAGATAAAGTAAGCTAATAATGGGTACAAAAGGTCTTGTAAGCAAAATTTATAAGATTTTGAATGTGGAAATGGTAATACAAGGAACGTTTAAAAAAATTGGGAAAATGACTTAACAACAACAAATAAAGTTGAGAATAACTTGCACTGCACTTTGCAGATGAAATTGCTTGTCCAAAATGGATGCTGGAATTAAGGCAGTCTCAGTGGATGTACAATACCTTTCATTGCTGCTCACCCAGTAATACATTTCAGCCTGTACAATATGAGAATGAGGACAGAATCCTTTAAAATGTAAATGCCATTAGCATAACCTAATTAAAAGTAGAGAAATCACCCTGCCAACAAAAGTCCACATAGTTAAAAACAATCGTCTTCCCAGTAGTAATAGAAGGCTGTGAGAGCTGAACCATAAGAAAGGCTAAGCACAGAATTGATGTCTTTGAACTGTGGTGCTGGAGAAGAATCTTGAGAGTCCTCTGCATGGAGATCAAATTAGCCAATCCTAAAGAGAATCAACCCTGACTACTCCTTGGAAGGACAAATACTGACGCTCAAGTACAAGTGAGAAGAGAGGACTCACTGGAGAAGGCCCTGATGCTGGGAAAGACTGAAGGCAAAAGGAGAAGGGGGTGGCCGAGGATGAGATGTCTAGATGGCATCGTTGATGCAGAGGGCGTAGATATGGGCAGGCTGCGGAGGATGGCAGATGACAGAGGAGCTTGTTATGCTGTGGTCCATGCGGTCGCAAAGGGTTGGACTTGACTGTGCGACTGAACAACAACAACCATTAGCATAAAAGTATCTTGGTAAATCTGGCTAAGTGGGTGAAGATAGTGTAGAACGCCTTTCTTCAAGTTAGCAAAATTCCAACCTGGTTTAAAAAGGGAGCTATAAGACCTTTTTTTTTTTTTTTTTTGGGGGGGGGGGGAGGGGAGGGATCTTCCTTGAGCTACACTGTGTTGGTAACTACTAGCCAGTCTGCATTATTTCATTATTGCAAAGTGTCTGGTGATGTGATGGCCTCAAAGTTTCAGAGATTCCAAAGTGAATTATCCAGAGCCATTTTGTTCATTTGGTTTCAACCCTGGGGCAAAGGACAAAAACTGCTTTGTTCACCTTGGTGGAAGACTTATACCAGTAACTAGACGAATGGATCTTTTCTCTGTTAGTTTTGCTGAACTTCTTAGTAGCTTTTAATACCATTGAACATACTATCCTTTTGGGTCACCTCTCTGAGATGAGACTTGGTGGCACTTTTTTTATTGTGGATATAGTTTTTCCCAGAGGTACAATCTCTGAACATGGCTAACCTTTCTCAAAGTAGGTCAGCTGAAAAGAACTGCAGAATGAACTCCCCAAAAGGTGCCTTCATTTTGGCAGTTTCACATCTGGCCTAGACACAGATGAAGACTACTAATAATCCCAAAATAGAATTTTAATTTGGATGCAGTACCCCACATTTCTCTGGGCAATTTCCAATAACTTCACTCAGCAGGTCAAATGCTTTAATTACACAATGGTGTTTTTTTTTTAAAAAAAACAACTATTGTCACCTGAAAACTCAAAAGAAGGCTATTATTATTAAAACAAGATTTACTGTAAAAAAACTAATTTGAAGTTATTCTTGTTCAGTTGCACAGCTGTCCAACTCTTCTTGACTTCATGGACCACAGCACACCACCACTATCCTCTGAAGTCTGCCCAGATCCATGCCTATTGCATCAATGATATTGTCTAAGCATCCAACCTCTGCCATCCTTTTCTTTCATCTTTCCTAGAATCGTCTTCTCTAGTGAGTCCTCTCTTCTCATTTTGTGGCCAAAGTATTTGAGCTTCAGCTTCTGTCCTTCCAAGGAGCAGTTAGGGCTGACTTCCTTTAGGACTGACTAGTTTGATCTCCTTGGAGACCAGGGGACTCTCAAGAGTCTTCTCCAGCACCACAGTTCAAAGGCATCTACTCTTCTGTGTTCAGCCTACTTGTACTTGCTCTCCATTCTTCCAATATAGCATATTGGACACCTTCCAACCTGACGGGCTCATATTTTGGTGTTGTATCATTTAGTTTTTTATACTGTTCATGGGATTTTATTGGCAAGGATACTGTAGTGGGTTGTCAATTCCTTCTCGAGTTGATCATGTTTAGTCTGAGATCTCCACTATGACCTGTCTGTCTTGGGTTGCCTAAATGACATAGCCTATAACCTTGTCAAACCACACTATCCTGTTCACCATGGCAAAGCAACAATCCTTGGTGGGAATTTGAAGTTATGGGTGGACAATTTGTTGATCTAGCTTATAAAGTCAGTTTGCATGTGGCTGATCCTTATACTGTGTATGGCGCAAAGCTTTGGGATTTGGTTTACAGCGCTCACAAAGTGGAGAAGATTCAATATTATTTTCAAGAAGAATTATCAGCTATTGGTATCATTACCATTTACAGAAAATGGCTGACCACCTGCTCAAGTTTGAATGTAAGTTGCTCAATTTTTACAAGAGAATGTCAGTTTTTCTATCTTAATACATGGTTTGCAATATTTAATTTTTTTTGGTTAAATTTTCAAATAATACACACTGGGTTAGATAGCTATTTAGGTTCATACAACCAAGGTGGCAGAAATGAATTTTCTTTACTTTTCTTTCATGTGGTAGCCTCTACAGCCCCTGAACATTTTATTTGAGGTTGGCCTCAAAATGCCGCTTCCGCCACCACAGTCATTATTCCTACCCACAGACGTTGAGCCCGAGCTCCAACATGGACATTGAGGCTGGGCTCCATCGCAGGCGTGGAGCCCTGGGCACCTTTGGGGACACTGTGGGTTGGTCTGTTTGGGTTTAATGTGTATTGATCATTATGAGGGGTTGATCTATTGTATATTGACTTATCGTGTATGGATTTATTGTGTGTATTGATCTATTATATGGTAACTACTGTACTTATTGCTCAGTTATAGTATATCCTAATGTATTTTTGTTGTATTGTAACTTTGATATTGGTGGATTCTGTAAGCCGCCCTCAGTTGGTTTTCACCAAGTAGAGCAGCATAGAAACAACAACAACTACTACTACAACAACTACAACAACAATAATATAGTCAGAGGATTCTGCTGAATAGTGTGAAGTGTAATATGAGGATAGGGAAGTGTTTCAAAAATAAAAAAAATTAATTGAAAGTGAAGTCTTTTTTCTGGCATTATATAGTTCCCTGATCCAACCAATTTGTTACCTAGTGTACTTTTCTATTTGTGCTGATGATTAGGAAACAATCTGTTGCTCAATTCTGAATGTTCCTTTTGTTGCATTATGGCTTACAGATAAAACAATTAAATTATTATTTCTAGAAGAACAAGTACTACATTCCCTGGCAGCTAGTTTTGACAGATGCACATTCTCTTAGGGACATACAAATGGTTAGATTAGATCTTTTTAAAAAAATATTTTCACAGATAAAATAATTTGGTTTCTTCCCTCAGCAAAATTCCATTTCTCCTTAAAATTTGCACAATGACATATACAATTTCACCACTGCATTACAGCTCTTCCTGAAAATTTCACTCACTTCAGTGAGTTTATTTCCTCAAATTATTGGACAAAATGCAAGCAACACATAAGAAACCCAGGACACCAGGCCTTAGAACATAGGAACATTATTTAAATCAGGTCAATACATCTGCCCATTTAATACAGGAAAAAAACAAATGGACCATACAACTTTCTATAGGTTTTGAAGATCTAGCAAGCCCTTGAGCACTATAGCACAAGGCTGCCATGCTATAATGCACATAGTTAAATGTCTATTGCTACAATGGTTCCATTTTCATTTAGGACTTGCAACCATTTTATCAAGAAGCAGCAATGCACTGCATTTAACTTAATGTACATTTGAAAACTTTTGTACTTACAGTACTCTTACAATTTACTCAGATATACAAATCAATGCTAATTTTTTTATCTATCAGATCCAAATAATCCATTGACCTTTGCAACACTGACCACAGTTTCCAAAGTTCTCCTATGTGCCACTTAGTTCCAGAATAAGCACTAACTTGTCCCTAGAACTGTCCACAAGATGTTCTAAAACTATGTCACAGTGAGCCCTCCCAATTATCTGGCTCTCCAAGCGTAACCAACACAAAATAAAGATAAACAGCTCAGCTGACAGCATTCACTCATCTCCAGTCTGAGGTCAAGCAGATCAAAGGAACAGACAAGGATCAGAGAGATGCCTTGAAGCCCCCTAGAGAAACAGAGAGGCCATGAAAAATAAGAGACCACATTGCTGAATCTTCCCCATATTGCTATGTGGAACGACGGGCACACAGCTACAGAACAAAGCAACATCTCTTTTTATGAGGCTAAGGAAATGACAACTAAATTCTGATTGAGGTATATAAGTCTGAACAATAATAAGGGCATATAAGTGCTAGACATCCTTTTAAAAACACCATGCCAAGAAGTTCCTACAGAATAAGATGGATTGTTGTGCTGATAAACTTCTGCTGATACCACTATGAACATTATCCTAATTCAGTGATGGTGAACTCCTGTTCAGCAGGAGTGCTGAATTGGGCTTCTGGAAATTGAAGTCCAAGAACACCTGGACAGCCAAGGTTAGCCATCACTGTCCTAATTGAAGCCCACAATTCTAGATCATGTTTCTCCCAATCCTTTCAATAGGAAAAATCTAACTAGAATATGAGGTGATGGCTTTTTAATGTTCTCATATGTACCGAAGTACAGTAAAACCCCAATTTACGAATGCCCCTACTTACAAATAATTCGACTTATGAATTGGTTCTGCACTGAAATCCATGCCTCAAGTTATGAACATGGCCCGATTTACAAATTAATTATTTTCCCCCATGGGTATATTTTATATAAATGCAGCCTTTTTGAACCCTGTAGGTGGCAGTACAGTGTTTGGAGTGATTTCTTTGTCTGGAGTTTTTATCCCAAAATGGCTGCTGGTTGCTGTTTCTTGCTCAATTTTTCTGAGTTTTCTGTCCATTTTCAAAGCTTCTTTAAGGTAAGTAACAGAGTTTTTGCTTATGCATGCTTTCCTTTCAATGCTGCTGTTGTATTTGGGTGGTTTGATTGATTTTTGGAGGGGGTGGGGCTTTTTCTTTATCTGAATGGGGATACCTCGAGTCCCAAACAAATTCGACTTACAAACAAGGCCATGGAATTGGATTTTATTCAAAACTCGAGGTTTCTTCTGTACAGTTGTACCTCGCTTAAAGAGCATAATACGTTCCAAAGGATTACTCTTTAAGCGAGTTTGCTCTTTAAGCAAAACACCATTGTAAGTGACCAGTTGTGACTTCTGGCAAGGGGGGGGGGGATTGCGAACCCTGATTTATTTGTTAAGCGAAGCGAACATTCAGAGAAAATTCTGCTCTTTAAGCGAGTTACTCTTTAAGTGAGGTACTCTTTATGCAAGGTTTGACTGTATCAATAATACAAGATAATTTCTTTGGCACTACCACCTATAAGAATGCTTTCACTCTTGACACATACTGTGCCAACTTCTTCAGCAGCAATCCTCCATTAGGATTGTATTATTAATGCTATTATAACACATAACCTACTAGTTTAAGTATGCCTTTGTGTAGCACTTGCCAACATTGGGATAGGTACCTCTATATGCTTTACCATTTTAACTGGCAAATAATTTGAAAGAACAAAATCAGCAATTCAGAATTTAAGCAAGAGTACAGTCAAACCTTGCATAAAGAGCGCCTCACTTAAAGAGCAGAATTTTCTCTGAATGTTCGCTTCGCTTAACAAATAAAACCAACCAAAAACTCGCTTAACAAATAAATTGGGGTTCGCAATCCCCTCCACAATTGGTCATTTACAATGGTGTTTCGCTTAAAGAGCAAACTCGCTTAAAGAGCAATCCTGTGGAACGCATTATGCTCTTTAAGCGAGGTACAACTGTAAAAGGAATACAATAGTCGTGACAGCTCTGAAAAACACAATGCAGATATTACTAAAGGAGAACATAAGCAGCACATAGCATCTTATACAAAGAGAAACATGATTTCTATAATACTAATGGAACCAATTTTGCTTCATATATTAGAAGTTAAATCACTGTAAGGTTCAGTGTAGTAGACCACTGCTGACATCTCACGTCAGCAACAGAGCAATTTCCCATAATAGGCAACACCTAGAGGGGCCACCTCTCACCCTGCAATTTCTCACATCAGCCAAGATCATATGGCAAACTTTGCTATCAGCTACTCAAGATAAACTCCAGACCTCTGTAATTCAGCTCACTGATGGCTCAGCAAAAGCTGCTATTAATCCACAAAAACTCAACATGCTGTGTAAAGACTTGTGTTGCAGGAATGAATCGTCCCTTTCTGCTCATATAGAAAAAGCAACTCTGACACCTGTAATAAATCAAAGTAAGGTATGTCTAAAATGCACTTATACAATTTGTCCCTTAAAGTACTCAAAGCTTTGGTTTAGGTATAGAGAACATAGCAGAATTAATATTTTTACAGCAAAGTGATCTTCTGTTATATCCAGGACTTCACTCATCTAAGCTCAGTTTGAGACCCAGGTACTGCATGATGGATTGAGCACCCGTCTCTGTCCCAGCTCTTGGGGACATGAAAAGAGCCTCATTTGGGTGTTCCCTGAATGGAGTTTCTTCCGCAAAAATCCTTTCAACCCAGAATAATTTCTGACACAAAATTATCATCTAACTCAGTGAAACCAGCCCCCTAAAACATTATTTGAAAAGTTCCACATTCTACTTCCCAATCCACGAATACAAAAAATGTTGTGCTTAGTTTATTAATCCTAAGTGTTATTAACGTACAAAGCACAGTAAGGAAATGAGTAATAGCTACAACAATTAAAGTTGCAAAAATGTTGGCTGAAAGTTGAGATTCCTTACACATAGAAGCTATAGAAATACTTCTTAAAGAAAGAGAACAAATGCAACTAAAGTACTCTTTATATAGCTATAAGTAGTTACATTCACTACAGTATGAACTTATTTTTAAAAATCAAATAATTTTTGAGAATTTGTCAGTGGAATTAATGAGAGTGCTAAGATGTTAACAAACAAGTTGAAATTGTCTTCCTGAAAAAGTTATATAAATAACTTCATAGCATCCAATTCAAAAATTCTTTTAGATTACATGAAGGAAAAATGGGATTAAACCAAATATACCTGAACAGCCAATATTTATGAGCTATGCTTAATTTCTTTTAAAATAGTTCCACTGAACTTAATGTTTGTGAAGAATGAAGTAGGAAATATCAGAAAAGTTTTCCTTTTCTGTCTCACTAATTATAGTAGGGCTCACAAGGCTAAAAAAAAATTGTCTTAAAGGATGAATAACCATAACACCTCCTATACAGAAAGCAACAACCAATTATGAAACAATCATACCAAACACAAACTGTAGATTCAGTGTTGCCGTAAAACATGTAAGAGATGCACAAGTCTATTCTCACTGTGTTTTTACTGTCAAAGAAGCACAAACTTTACTTTCTTCAATAATCTTGAAGATAACTATTTCATTCAGGATTTACATTTAAAAACATCAATGAATACCAGTCCAGCTGTGCTCCACTTTTTCAGTGGGCAGTATGGATAGAAATTTCTGTTAGGCTGGAAAAGAACAGGGATATAAGGTATTTTGTTGTTGTTCTTGTACAGTCGCATTCAATTCCAACCCTTTGCGACCCTATGGACCATTGCCTTACAGGCACCTCTGTCTTCCACCATCCTCCTCAGCCTGCCCATCTTTGTGCCTATGGCATCTACAATAACATCTAGCCACCCCATTTTTGGCCACCCCCTTCTTCTTTTGCCCTCCACATTTCCCAGCATCAAGGCTTTCTCAAGTGAATCTTCTCTTCTCATTTGATGTCCAAAGTACTTTAGCTTCATCTTTACTATCTGACCTTCTAAGGAGCAGTCAGGGTTGATTTCTTCTAAAATCGACCTATTTGTTCTCCTCGTTATCCAGGGGACTCTCAAAACTTTCCTCCAACACCACATCTCAAAGGGACCTATTCTTCTGTGCTCAGCTTTCCCTATGGTCCAGCTCCCACAACCATACATTGCCACCGGAAATACCATTGCTTTGACTATACGACTTTTTGTTTGCAGGGTAATGTCTCTACTTTTTACTATGTTCCCCAGGTTTCTCATAGCTTGCCTCCCAAGCATCAGACACCTTTTTATTTCATGACTGCAATCACCATCTGCAGTGATCTTTGATCCTAAGAAAGGAAAGTCTGTCACTGCTTCTACTTCTTCCCCATCTATTTCCCAGGGACTGATAGGGCCTGTTGCCATTATTTTAGTTTTCTTGATGTTGAGCCTCACAAGCCAACTTTTGCACTCTCTTCTTTCAACCTAATCAGAAGCTTCTTTAGGTCCTCCTCACTTTCTGCCATTAGGGTAGTATCCTCTGCATATCTCAAGTTGTTGATGTTTCTCCCAGCAATTTTGATCCTAAATTGTGATTCGTCCAACCCTGCATTGCGCATTATGTGCTCTGTGTATAAGTTGAATAAGCAGGGTGATAAAATGCAGCCTTGTCTTACTCCTTTTCCTATTCCAAACCACTGCATCATTTTCTATTCTGTCCTAACTGTTGCTTCTTGATTCATGTACAGATTTCTCATGAGGCAAATAAGGTGTTCTGGTATTCCCATCTCTTTAATTACTTGCCACATTTTGTTGTGGTCCACACAGTCAAAGGCCTTGGTGTAGTCAATGAAACAGAATTGGGATCAAAACTCCCTTGGTACTCAAAAGACTAGGGGGTGGGAACAATAGTTGCTTATGTAATCCTTCTATCCCAAATGTCTAGTTGAGGATCACAATAATGATTTAAGTTATCTCTTGATAAGACAGTTTTTGAAGTGGATTTTTTTTTAGCAACTGCAAGCATATCAGCCAAAAATCAAATCAAAACAAAAAAGACAAAAATGTTGTGGCTCCTTAAAGACTAACTGTTATGTGTAGGGTACTACATGGTTGGCTCCATGTTATCCCTCATGCTTTCAGTATCTACACATGGAGCTGCTAGGAAAAGTTACACCTAAATTTGGATTTCATTACATTACAGACACAACTCTAATTCTCTTCTTTCCCTCAGAATTATGAACTAGTGTCAGGATGTGAAAGTAGGCAGAAGAACAAACTGAAGTTTCAAGCAGGGAAGATACCAGTTATGTGGGTAGAACAAGTAGAAATTAAATGGCAGTATGAGCCTGTCCTAGCTGAAGCCATATTCCTCCCAAAAGGACCAACAGTGGAAACAATCAAATAGTTCCAAATGTTTTTGTCACATTCAGGTTGTCATCTGTTGCATTTCCTCAACAGGATAGCAGTGGGGTTTTGCAGTTGCTGATCTCACATTGCCGCCCGAGTCGCATGTTGATTGGGGTGGCTATACAAATTGTAATAATGATTGATGATGATTGTGCTGCCTGATATCAATCAATATATGAGAACACTGTCAGGGAGATATCGGCAGACTTTGTCATTGCTTTGGGACAAATGTATAGAAAGGCAAGAATACATTCGTCTTCTACCATATTCCTTGAGATAGATAAAAGTCTATCTACACCTTGAGGTGTAGTTATTGATTCTCAGGTTTTTTTAATTGTATGTGTTGACTGCTTGACTGTTTTTCCATTTTATGTGATGACTATTAACTTATATTAATGTAATGTCTATATTAAAGGCTAGCCGTGCCACTTTACATTGCTTCAAATTATATTGTCTGATGTCCACAGCTAGTGTCTACATATCTTCAGGTCCCATCCCCCGAAAATGCCACCTTGTATGCTAGCTGGAAGCCCTACGTGGGATTGTCATGTCTGATCCTGGTTACACATGAAGTAGTTATTTCCAAGGTGGGCTGCTGGAATGTACATCACATGAAGCTGCTTTGACAATCCTTAGAAGCTGCAGCAGGCACAAAATGTACTCAACTGGATGCCATTAGGGGCATGAAGTATGAAAAAATTACTCTAGTTTTTCACCAACTGCCAATAAGATTCCATGCACAATTCAAAGTGCTGGTCTTAATCTTTAAATCCAGGAATAGCTTAGGTCTAGTTTATTTCAAAGGCAGCCTTGACACATATAATCCTGCTGTGATGTAAGATCTGTTTCACGGGTCCTTTGAATATCTACTGCTAAGATATTTTAGGCTGGCATCATCAAGAACAAGGGCCTTTGCAGCACTGGCAACAAACAGTGACTTACATACATCTTGCTCTGTAAGTAAAGTCATTTAAGTGAGTACTGTCCATAGACTGCTATCAGTACAACCTAATTTCCTAAATCCAATCCAATTCTATTTTACCTCTCTCCCCAACAAACAAACAAACATAGGGTCAAAATGATGCTCCACATTAGGTGATCTAGGAAGATTTTCCTCTTTAATACTGCTTTAAAATTAGAATGTATGTTATGGAGCAGTTGCTCACAATAATATGCTAGTTTGTTAAATAATGATTATCTCTATATCTTCCTTTGGTCTTGTTTGTACTTTGTTTTGTGAAGACATAGCCCTAAAATTGTTGAAAATGCCTCACATAAATAAATCAGAAAATTGTTTATCAATTTTTTAAAGTCAAACATTTGTATTTAAGGCTCACAGTGAAAACAAGATGAATTTAACTTTTGCAGATTGCCTTACATATAGAACATTCATCTATTAAAAAATAAACTGTTGTTCCCAAACTTTCCAGCTTTTTAAAAAGAGCATGCCGTAGCACCTATTCTAAAACCTACACCCACTATCATTGAAGAAATTAATCTTTAAAAAATTCACTGGTGCAGTTTTCCTAATTTTTCTAGCCATTTGTCATGCGCTCAGGCACACATAGAAGTGTGTAATGCAGGAATGTCCACATGCACATCCAGAATAATTGCATATACAGTACCAGTCATGCAATTTCTTGTTTATGCTACTCAATTGTGATAGGATTCTGGCAACTTTGTGAATATTTTAATGACACCACTGAAAACAAGCAGTGCAGTTAATGCCCTGCATGATACATGGAAATGTTTCTGAACACACAAGAACCAAGTATGTTTTTCATATGCTAGGAATCATGAAGAATTTAAGCAACAGTTGTATGTCTTAAATTTAAGGCATCACTGCAAACCCTTGTTCTTTTTATTTTATTTTAATTTAATTAACTTTTAAAGAAATTTTAACAAAACACACAAAAAATCATAACACACTACATAACAATATCATACAAATACAACACAGTATAAATAAAAGAAAAAGCAAGGTTTGAGTAACACCTTAATATTAGTTAACAAAAAAAAGTAATAACAAACAGAAATAAAATTCACCTGTGATATTTACAAAGCCCCAGAGCCTGCGATTTCCCCTCTAACTCTTACTCTCCCAAAAAGACAATTGACTGGTGCTGGTCTGCCACCTTTATCCTTAGTTAACGTATGTTCTAAAAATGGTCTCCATATATTCCAAAATTTGTTTTCCTTAATTATACCTTTTTTAAAATTCAATTCCCAAGTAAGCTTATCATTCAATGTTATTCCCCACATTTCTTTATACCAATCTTCAATTTTTATCAAAGTATCATTCTTCCAATTCCTTGCAATGAATTGCCTTGCTGTTGTCAATATAAGATAACAAATCTTTATTTGAGTCCATGTTAATATTATCTGCCTCAGTCAATAAGGCGATACCCGATCCCAACTTTAGGCTCACACCCATTATTTAATCTCCTTTTCAATATTTATCCAAAAATCTTTAACCACATTACAACGCCACCACATATGTTCATACATCCCCAGTGTATTTCTAAATCTCCAACACATTGTTGTTTTTGTATTATCCATCTGATGCAACCGAGTTGGGGTCAGGTGCCACCTCCAAATCATTTTGTAATTATGTTCTTTGACACTAACAGACAAGGTTCTCATAATTCTTCTCTTCCATTTACTTTTCCAACTCAATTCTGTGATTTTTATGTTCAAATCTTGTTCCCATATTGTCTTTAATATCTCCTGTACATTGCCCTCCTGATTTAAAATCCTATAAATTTTACCAACCCTTTGATACCTATTTGCCCTCTTCTTATGATAGACCATTTCTTCAAATCCTGTCCTCACCCTTTCTAAGCTTAGTTCATCTAAATATTTTTTATTCCATTTATTTACTAATACAATTTGAAGCCAATTCAAGTTTGTTTGTCTATATAATTCTAATTTTCCCCCACTATCTTATACATATCTGTACCCAATATTTCAGCAGGAACACATCATTTTTAGCCAAAACTTCTTCCCTTCTTTTGTCTATTTTTACTGGAAAGATTTTTAAATCTCCCATTTTTATAATTGGAGATACATCTGGGGATAATTTTCCTTTCAGTTTGCTCCAAATTTCCATTGTTGTTTTTATCACTTTATTCTTAATTCTAATCTTTGATCTATCTTTATTTAGAAAGAGTGCATTCCCTACCCCACTCAATTCCTTCATTTCATTTTCTTCCCAAATTACCTCCTCTTTCATTAATATCTTAACCACGCTTTTCAACTGAAAAGCCATATAATAATTTTTAATACTTGGTAATCCTAATCTACCTTCTTTCTGGGGTAAGTACCACAATTTTTTTTTTTTTTGCTATTCTCAGTCTTTTTCCTCCATTGCAAAAATTGTTTAACTAATTTTGAAATTACATTATTTCCTTTTCTTTAAGTTTAATTGGCAGTGCATCAAATAAATAATAATAATTTTGGCAATAATTTCATTTTACATAATGCAATCCTACCAAACCATGATAAATTCAACTTTTTATACTGCTGAATTTTTTCTTTAATTTCCTTTCCTTGTCTTTGATACTTCAATTTCTTAAACTCATCAAACTTATTTGAAATATATATTCCCAGGTGTCTCAAATTATCTTTAGTTTGGATTTTGTATTTGCTCTTTATCTCTTTCTGTTCATCTTTCCCTATATTACAAAGTATTATTTCAGACTTGTCCCAATTTATTTTTAATCCTGTCATTTCCTCAAACTTGTTGAGATGTACTGGTAATTGTATCTTTTTTTATCATTTCTTGATTTTTTTTTAATATTACCAAAGTATCATCTGCATACAGACTTTATTTTATTGCCTTCTATTCCCTCAATATTTCTATCCTCCCTTATGGCATTCGCCAATATTTCCATAGCCATAATGAACAAAATTGGAGATAGCGGATCCCCTTATCTGGTGCCAGCTTTGAGTTGAATATCCTCTGTGAAACATCATTCACCTTCACTTTAGCTAAACCTCGTTGATAAAGTTGTTCAATTACTTTTTTAAATTTTGTTCCAAAACCATAATTCTCAACTGTCTCCTTTATTGTAACCCATTGAAGTGAGTCAAATGCTTTAAAAATATCTAACGACAAAATCCCAACCTTGTCTTTGTTTTGTTCTACTATGTACATTAAATCCACAACCCTTCTTGTTAAATCCGCCGTATGTCTACCTTTCAAAAAAACAGCCTGGTCTTTATTTATATAACTAGTCATAAAACCATTCAATCTATTTGCCATTATTGCTGTAGATATTTTGGCATCCTGATTTATTAGGGAGATTGGTCTATATGCTTCCACTTTCTCCATATCCTTCCCGCGCTTAGGGATTAAAGCTATAACAGATCTATACCATAAAGTCGGCATTCCTCCCCCAACTAAAATATAATTAAACAGCTTCAAGAGTTTTGGGACTACAATTTCCTTAATTTTTTTGTAAAATTCAGCCAGTAATCCATCTTGAAATGTATGTGATACTTTGATATGATATGTGGATTTTTGATATGTGATATTTTATGATTTATGCTGTTAGCCGCTTTGAGTGGCTTCGGCAAATAGAGCGGCATACAAATCCAAATGTAGTAGTAGTAGTAGTAGTAGTAGTAGTAGTAGTAGTAGTAGTAGTAGTAGTAGTAGTAGTAGTAATAATAATAATAATAATAATAATAATAATAATAATAATCATCATCATCATCATCATCATCATCTCCTGGGGATTTACCTATCTTCAATTTCATTATTACCTCCTTAACTTCCTTTTCAGTTATCCGTTCCTCCATTTTATCTTTATGTTCTTGAGTTATTCTAATTTTAGAATGCTTCTTTAAGTACTCTTTCAATTTTTCCACATTTATCTCTTTGTCAGAATATGTCTCAATAAAACTCCTTTACTATCTCAACTTTATCTTTAATCTTGTTGCACCTTACCCCTTGTTTAGTTATCAAAATTCCAATTTCTCTTTTATCTTTTCTCTCTCTAGCCGCTCTTGCTAACAACTTTGAATTTAATCCTTGTATCTTATCAAATATCTTCCCATCTCTAGTCCTTGCATGTTCCTCTTGAAGCTGCTTAATTTCCTTTTCAATTTTCTCCTGTTTAACTTTGAATTGTTTATTCTGTATACTAGCTAAATTGATACATTCCCCTCTAAATACCAACTTCATGGCATCCCATACTATATTATAGCTTACCTCATCAGAATCATTCCATTGCCAACTTTCCTCCCATTTTTAGCTATTAATTCTCTATCTTTCAAATCCCTAAATAACATTATGTCATATCTCCAATTTTTCCTTCTCACATTAACTCCTGCTAATTTTAATTCCAATATCACTTTCATATGATCTGATTCTTTAAAAATTCCCACTTCCATCTCCTCTACATTCTTGAGCATATTATCTGTTACAAAATATAGTCTATTCTAGAATATGAATTATGAACCTGTGGAAAGTATGTATAACCTCTTTCTGATCCCTTGAGTTCCCTCCAAGTATTCCTCAAACCCAATAATTTCATCCATTTATCTAAAATTTTCATTTTATATCCACTCCTTGCTACATTTGTACAATATATATTAGACCTAATTAAATTAAAATCTCCTGCCACAAACCCTTGTTCTACCACCACCTTGTTATTAAAAATTGCATTCATATGAAGCAAAAGCCAAGTAAACTGTACTATGTGTTTTTGATGTTTAATTTAATTCTTCATACAGTATCTGAAAAACCAAAGTGATACAACTGTTAATGAAGTTTCCGTACGACATTTCCACCAAGAGTCTTGGATGGCACACAAAAAAGCACAAATATCAGATTGCATCACAGTTTTCGTAATGGACCATACGGTACAATATGTCAACTCAAAAGCTGCCAAAACTGTG
Source organism: Furcifer pardalis (assembly GCA_030440675.1). Taxonomy (NCBI): domain Eukaryota; kingdom Metazoa; phylum Chordata; class Lepidosauria; order Squamata; family Chamaeleonidae; genus Furcifer; species Furcifer pardalis. The sequence goes on from CP126896.1 coordinate 87,670,762, forward strand.
ATCTGGCAATGATTGGTAAAATAATGCTACACAGTTGTTTCTAATTTTAATCCCTCATGCACATTTAAAACAGAGTGTATTAAAAACAGTTTATTGACAATGAATTTACATGCTTTTTATATTGTATTTTTAATGGGATAACTGAACAATTAACTTTATAAAGTGTGAGTGAAGTCATTATCAAATAAGTGTCTGGAATTCAAAATCACACTTTAATTATGTATTAAAATATTTCCTTCTGTTTTCTAACTAAGGTGTAATGAAAGTCAAGACACATTATTTCATATTTCAAATTCTGCATGTTTAAGCACATTTTTCTGAAGGTTTTTAATACTTATCAAAGTATTCATGTCATTTGAAGAAGTTTTTTTTATTTGGGAGCTACAGTTACATTGTTTTGCTAGCAGACTGTTGAAAACTGATACCTGTTGCACAGAAATACCCTGCAAGGCATCACACACAGCAACAACTCTTACCAATTTTTCATCAACTGTGATGAGTTGCGTGTCTTGGGATTGGTCCTGTGCCAGCTGCCATGTGGAAGTGTTCAGTGACCTGCAGTATAAGACCCAAAGCTTAAAAATGTTTCATGCAATGAGAAAATAGAGACAGACAAATCTTACATAAACAAGTTACTTTAACAATATCCATCCTGTTAAAAAAAGGGGGGAGATGAGGGCACTAAAAATCCTCCCTCCCCATTAGTTCTGTCTGCTGAGTTTTTGGCAGACTCCCACTTAACCGTTCACAACAGTCTGCACTTTATGTCAGCCCACTGTCTCTCTGTCACACAAAGACTGCCAGTGGCAAGGACTGTACTACTCTATGAAAGTACAGTAGCCAGTTTGTCACGAACAGACAAGGAAGATAAAAATACTAATCTACTGCAACTCCTCTGGAACTCTGAACCCCAATAGTGACATCAGTGGGTTTTTGTAAACTTTCTTTAACAATTCAAATTGAAAAAGTAGTTTGGCAGCAACATCAACTCCACTGAGTCTAGTTAAGTCACTGACTCTGAACTAATACCCAGTTCAGAATGCATGATTCCATATGTCTCTCTGTAAACAATCAATGCAATCACCTCCAGGAATTTCCCCTGCAGTTTCTTTTTGGTAGTAAATCAGCCCAAATATTTCCATGGGCAAAAACATGCTTTTATGTGTAAAGACAGTTCTTCTGCCTGGATATACCTTGCATAGTCAAAAATATAAGATATGCAATACTGTACAGACAATTTATGTCATCTCAATGTGAAGTCTAGTTCAATCACTTGTGAAATAGCACTAGTAGTTATTTTCTTTTCCTCAGATTCCTGGAAGGAAAGACATTGTCTTCAATTGCATTCATCAATTTCCATTTAAGTACCTGGGAACAAAGTTATCAAAAATCAAGTTTGGCAAAGGAAAAAAGAAAGATTTTGAATGCACACTTTTTTGAACATGGAGTAGATATCTTTATTTCATATGCTACAGTGGTGAACCATGGCACTCCAGCAGTTCTTGGACTTCAATTTCCAAAAGCCCTGATCAGCAGGTGTAATAACTTGGGCTTCTTTCTACTTCCTATATGTTTTCTTTTTTACTTTTTAGCTCCACTTTGAGCTTTTTGTAAAGTTACATTGATCTTTTTTGGTGTCTTCCACCTTTCTTTCTTGTTGGAATTGTTTCGAGTTCTGCCTCTAGAATTCTCATTTTTGGAAACTCCCGTCCATCTTGGCCTCCTTTTTCTGATAGGATCTCTTGTCATGGGATGTATCATTTTTCTGAGTTCATTAAAATGGGCTTTCTCAAAGCCCAATGTATATGCATGTAACCATATAGTAAATTAAGAGATTAGATTGTCTTTCTCAGCAGCTGCAAAGAAGACAACATGTAGATCGGGTCCTCTGATCTCTCTGGAGCAGGCAGGGGACCCGATCTACAGCTGTTACTGGGCTTCCCCGACGTCCTCAGCCAGTGGAGCAAGCCAAAACGTCAGGGTTCGAACTCTGACGTTTTGGCTTGTTCCACCGGCTAGGGACATCGGGGAAGCCCAGAAACAGCTTGGATCGGGTCTTCCCACCTCCCTGGACCCGGCAGGGGGGTCAGGGACCCCAAAATTGGTAAAAAAAAAAGGACCTTTTTTTTTTTTACCAATTTTGGGGTCCCTGACCCCCCTGCCGGGTCCAGGGAGGTGGGAAGAGCTGATCCAAGCTGTTTCCAAAGTTCCCCCACCCTCCTGGAGGCTGTAACAAGCCAAAACATCAGGATTCGAATCCTGACGTTTTGGTTTGTTGCAGCCTCAAGGAGGGTGGGAGAACTTCAAAATTAGCGCGCATCGGGTCTCCTGACCTCCCTAGAGCCGATGCGCACTATTTTTGAAGTTCCCCCACCCTTCTTGAGGCTGCAACAAACCAAAACGTCAGGATTCGAATCCTGACGTTTTGGCTTCTTACAGCCTCCAGGAGGGTTGGGGAACTTTGGAAACAGCTTGGATCGAGTCTTCCTACCTCCTTGGACCCGGTAGGGGGGTCAGGGACCCCAAAATTGGTAAAAAAAATGGATGTTTTTTTAACCAATTTTGGGGTCCCTGACCCCCCCTGCCAGGTCCAGGGAGGTGGGAAGACCTGATCCAAGCTGTTTCTGGGCTGCCCCGATGTCATCAGCAAATGCAGCAAGCCAAAATGTCAGGATTGAAATCCCGATGTTCTGGCTTGCTGCAGCCTCCAGGGAAACAGGGCTTTTTTTAATGTTGTGCAATCAATGTATCACACAACGTTAAAAACCGGATAACGACGAGACTTGTGGAACCAAGTCTCATTGTTATCCGGGGTACTAGTGTAGTTCGTTAATTTTGTTCTGAGGTTGGTAGTAGTGATGTGCTAATCCCAGATCAGTGTGTAGTGGTCTTATACAGGGTGGCCTGTAAGTCTCTATCCATCCTCTCTGTGGTCACACACACCATCTCTCCAGGATTTACCCCGCCCCTCTGCCCAGCAGCCCAATGGGAGTGCTTTCTCCCTCCCCTAGCAGAGACCTGCTCTCTTATGGGGCCAGGTAGGGAATTATGGGCACCCAGTAAAAACATGGAAAAGGGAAATGGATGGCAACCTTATATTTTGTTTAGTTTATTCTCATGAATTTTTCTATTCTGCACTGAAACCTTTTCCCCCCTGTATGTTTCTCTAATTTCTACTTTTTGGAACCAAATAAATGAACTATATTTTTTATCATGACTCATCATTGAAAAGAGGGTGAGTTTTGCCTAAAGAAGGCACCTTGCCAGGGAGAAGGCCAGAGCTACACTGTTTTTACAAGTGAAGATTTAATTTAAGAAGACTACCTGGGCTGGTTGCATTACAAAGTCAACCAAGTAAAACCTCAAGCAGATTCTCCCTAATCCTGAGTTCTATGCACTTTGAAACAGCTAAGGTTTTATCTGTCTTCAATAAAAAGGTGGTAGAGGGAAAGCTTGGGACTGAGGGAACTTTCTCTAGTTGATGCCCAGCTAGGATTGCAAGCTGGCATTGTCGCAATATCAGAAACAAGTCTACCTCTGTTTCATTGACTACACTAAGGCCTTTGACTGTGTGGACCACAACAAAATGTGGCAAATAATTAAAGAGATGGGAATACCAGAACACCTTATTTGCCTCATGAGAAACCTGTACATGAATCAAGAAGCAACAGTTAGGACAGAATAGAAAATGATGCAGTGGTTTGGAATAGGAAAAGGAGTAAGACAAGGCTGCATTTTATCACCCTGCTTATTCAACTTATACACAGAGCACATAATGCGCAATGCAGGGTTGGACGAATCACAACTTAGGATCAAAATTGCTGGGAGAAACATCAACAACTTGAGATATGCAGAGGATACTACCCTAATGGCAGAAAGTGAGGAGGACCTAAAGAAGCTTCTGATTAGGTTGAAAGAAGAGAGTGCAAAAGTTGGCTTGTGAGGCTCAACATCAAGAAAACTAAAATGATGGCAACAGGCCCTATCAGTCCCTGGGAAATAGATGGGGAAGAAGTAGAAGCAGTGACAGACTTTCCTTTCTTAGGATCAAAGATCACTGCAGATGGTGATTGCAGTCATGAAATAAAAAGGTGTCTGATGCTTGGGAGGCAAGCTATGAGAAACCTGGGGAACATAGTAAAAAGTAGAGACATTACCCTGCAAACAAAAAATCGTATAGTCAAAGCAATTGTATTTCCGGTGGCAATGTATGGTTGTGGGAGCTAGACCATAGGGAAAGCTGAGCACAGAAGAATAGGTCCCTTTGAGATGTGGTGTTGGAGGAAAGTTTTGAGAGTCCCCTGGATAGCGAGGAGAACAAATAGGTCGATTTTAGAAGAAATCAACCCTGACTGCTCCTTAGAAGGTCAGATAGTAAAGACGAAGCTAAAGTACTTTGGACATCAAATGAGAAGAGAAGATTCACTTGAGAAAGCCTTGATGCTGGGAAATGTGGAGGGCAAAAGAAGAAGGGGGTGGCCAAAAATGGGGTGGCTAGATGTTATTGTAGATGCCATAGGCACAAAGATGGGCAGGCTGAGGAGGATGGTGGAAGACAGAGGTGCCTGTAAGGCAATGGTCCATAGGGTCGCAAAGGGTTGGAATTGAATGTGCGACTGTACAAGAACAACAACAAAAAGCCTTGATGCTGGGAAATGTGGAGGGCAAAAGAAGAAGGGGGTGGCCAAAAATGAGATGGCTAGATGGTATTGTAGTCACAATGGACACAAAGCTGAGCGAGTTGAGGAGGATGGTGGAGGACAGAAGTGCCTGGCGGATAGTGGTCCATGGGGTCGCAAAGGGTCGGAATCGACTGTGTGACTGAACAACAAAAATTGTCACAATGTGTGGCTAGATTCTACTTTTGCTTCCCTTGAAATAAAGGATTGAAGTCAAGGATTCAAGTAGAACATGTTCACTTTCCCTTCTTCCAGCAAGTCATCTCTATTGATTAGAATTAAATTAAGGATAGCTACTCCTCTAGTTTCTTCCTCCATTTTTGTATGAAAACAAAGGAATGGAAATATTTTTAATGATAGTATCCAATACATCTCCATCAAAAGACAGATAAGCTTTGTAACATGCAAGGACTGGAAACACATGGACATAAAAAACTTCCATTCAGCAAGAATATGCATCCTTCCATATAAAACAACAGAATAAGGAGAACAGAAAGTAAAATAATTAGTAAGGTGACACAATTTAATCCATATTCTACTGCTGAAAGAGTATGCAAATTCTCAGGGGGGAAGTAAGATGAATGGAAGTTTTTTTTAAAATGGTTTTATGTCTTATAACAGATGGCTGGATAGCTTACCAAAAACCTGGTAAAGGTTTTGATTTAGTTTCAAGCTTTGTTAGATGATGATCATCATTGTAAGAGGACCAAAAACTAGAATTCCAAACTCTGAGAATTTACCATCAGACTTGCCGACAATCTTGCCAACTATCGGGCACTTTTACACTTTTCACTTTAAAGTGATAGAATAGAATGGATGGTTACAATGCTATCCATGCTTGTACAATCTCCTGTAATACCTTTCAGCAAAGTTTACAGCATAACTGTAGTACTGAGATTTGTTTCAGAAATGTACATTTGGAGATTAAAAAGGGGTACACAAGCCTTTTTGCCTTACCAAATGTTTCACTGATAGTTGATTTCATTAGCAGTGGTCTCTAACCTTTGCACTGGTATACACTAACCTTTAATGGTAAGGGATGAAGTACTATTTTAAAAAGCAAACCACTACATTGGATGCATCCAGCATTCTGTCCTCAAAGGTTGGGAGCTTCATGAAACATTTACTACCCTCTCTTCAGCAATTTATAATAAAATCATCCTGAGAGAGCAGTTAAGGACACAAAAACCTCTGACTGTCTGCACTACAACTGACAATCTTGAGAGGTTTCGTACGTTCCAGCATGTGCCAGAGAACAGAGTACCTCTCTTTAGTGACTGGACTAAGATGACTTGGGGAGGCAAAGCCTCACAAGACAATATTAACTTCCTTATCCAATAAGGAAGCCTGCTTGTCTTTTGTTCTGATAACATTTTGTAAGAGTTTCTTCCCAAGCTATCATTTTAAGGTAGTGTATCGTTTCGATACCGGAGAGCTGCACTTGGGGACATGAAAGGAGCCTCATTTGGGCATCCAATGAGCAGTTTCTCCAGCAAAAATCCTTTCAACCCAGAGTCATCTCTGACACAAAATTATTATTATCCAAAAATAACCTTCATGATACTTCAGAAAACACACCATGGATTAAAAGGCAACTTAATTCCTCCTGCTGCTTCTTTTGGGTTATTAGCGCATGTTGAAATATGGCCCATAGTGAAAGCACTGCAGTAATCTGGAATTATCTAGGACAGTACTTCCATAACCTCACTCTGTTGATGGGACTGAAGTACATCTCACAGAATCTTTGGTCACTTAAGATGGTAGCTGTGACTTTTGACATCCAATAATACCTTGGAATCCAAGACTGAGAACCAGTGAAGGCACGCATAATCACATTCATCTTTCGCAGAAAACGCCATAGTTGGCAAACTAAGAAGCTAATAAAAGGCACTCAACTGAATTTCAGAGGAAATGACAGGACTAATAACCCCAACCTGCAAGAGTACAGTAAAACCCTGATTTACAAATGCCCCTACTTACGAATAATTTGACTTACAAATTGGATCTGCACTGAAATCCATGCCTCAGGTTATGAACATGCCCCGATTTACAAATTAATTCTTTTTCTTCTGTGTTGCCTCCAATGAAGAAAAAAAACACCATTTCCCCTATGGGTTTGCTTCAGGTTACATAATCTGATTCCCCAGAATGCATTGCATCCTGGGAGAAAACACGTGTAGCCTTTCTGAGCCCTGTAGGTGGCAGTAGAGTGCTTAGAGAGGAGTTCTTAGTGTGGAGTTTCGGCACCAAAATTGCTGCCTGTTGCTGTTTCTTGCTGGATTTTTCTGTCAATTTTCAAAGCTTCTTTAAGGTAAGGAACAGCTTTTTTTGCTTATAAATGCTTTCCTTTCAATGCTGCTGTTGTTTTTGGGTGGTCTGATTGATTTTTGGAGGGGGGCTGTTCTGATTTTTGGAGGCTGGGTGGGGCTTTTTCTTTATCCCCATGGGAATGCCTTGAGTTACGAACAAATTCAACTTGTGAACAAGGCCACAGAACTGATTTTATTCTTAACTCGAGGTTTTACTGTACTCCTTCACTGGGAGCACTTTATGTTTTATAGTAAAACATTTCTGTACAGTAGTGATTCTCCTTGCTTTTTTTTACCAAATGGCCTCAAAGAACAATAGTAAACAATTGTATAGGTAAATTTTTGACATACCCTCAAACTTCCACTCTATACATACCGTATATACTCGAGTATAAGCTAAGTTTTTTAGCCCCAAAATTGCGACTCAGCTTATACTCGGGTCAATGACCACAAGGGTCCCAAGATCATATAAATCAAATAAATGAAATGAAATCATGACGGATTGAGATGTGCCAACAATTTAATTAAGTTTACTATATTTTCATGTATTTTGATTATTGAAACTTGCTAGCAGGTGCTGCATTTCCCACCCTCAGTTTATACTCAGGTCAATCTATTTTCCTGGGTTTTCAGGTCAAAATTAGGTACCTCGGCTTATATTTGGGTTGGCTTATACTCGAGTCTATACAGTACCTAATTTCTAAGACCAGTCATTTTACAGAGAACCATCCTCAATCATATACTTTTCATCCAATCAAGAAAAAACTATATCCTTTCCTAAAAACTACTACTACTACTCCTGCAACTACTACTACTTCGTGTCAGAGAAAACCGACCTTCCAGTATTCAGCTCAGAATCTTAACCACTAAGGCACCAGAGGAGCTGTAATCAATGTTTGGAAACAAAGCAAATGCATTAACAAACGGACTAAGAATTTAGACAGGGCAGAAATGCTGGTGACTGGTAATTCCTGGACCACAGTGGTGAGAATTTCATATGCAGCTGGTTGTATTTGCTCTCTGCCTCAACAGGGCAGAAAGGCAGAGCTTGAAAAGCTGTTACAGGGATCAGGAAAATCACTGCATTCTTATGGGTGCATCTCCACAGATAAATACAGTTACTAGCCCAATTATCAGTAATTGTCATAATAAAACCTGTAGGTTTTGATGTTAATTTTTACTCAATTAAGCTACAAGTCAGAGAGCAGCATTATTTATTATGTAGCCATATGCATTTTATTTCAACTAGAAAACATCAACAAATATGAAATATTCTTCTTACATGAATGTACTACACACATATGGCTTATTGACCAGATTTAAATCTAATCGCCTTAGTTTTCCATCTTAAATATGTGCAAGAAAGCAAGCAGGAAAACTTGACACAGCTCAAAAATGCTAACAGAAAGGGAATAATATCTGGAAGAGAACAACACGTGCTCTTCTAAATAGAGATATCATGTTGTTTGTCTTACATGTACGATCAAACACTCACTTTAAAAAAATTAAATTTAAACTTTTTTTTAAAAGATAATCATATCAGCGTACAAATGTATGTATTTTATAGCAAAACATCTCTGCAAGTACAGTTGTACCTCGCTTAAAGAACATAATGCGTTCCACAGGATTGCTCTTTAAGCGAGTTTGCTCTTTAAGCGAAACACCATTGTAAATGACCAATTGTGAGGGGATTGTGAACCCCGATTTATTTGTTAAGCGAGTTTTTGGTTGGTTTTGTTTGTTAAGCAAAGCGAATATTCAGAGAAAAATATTCAGAGTAATTTGGCTCTTTAAGCGAATTACTCTTTAAACAAGGCGCTCTTTATGCGAGGTTTGACTGTATTTTGTTCCCAAGTAACAAGAAAAATAGCAAACAAACCTACCTCTTTTCTATCTTACAGACATTTCCTTGCCTAGAGGAAATGTTTAACACAGGCAACCTGACAAGTCACATTGACTATGTTACAATTTGTAGATGCCTAAAAATAATGAATTTTCTCCTCTAAAGAATTTCTATATCATTTTGAAGAGTAACAGGATTGAAAACATGGGCCTGAGGTGGAGTTGTGGGGAAAAAAGACAAATAGAACAGACATAGAACCAGAAGGAATGAACCCTTAACATTTATTTGTCCAAACAACCTGGACAGGTGAATTCACTATATTTATTGTCCAAGACAACTGCAGTCTGAAAATACACAGGGGCTATGCATCTGGTGCCTAAACAAACACCAAAATAAAACTAATTTTAATGTTACTGGCCAAACCTCAGGCACTACTTGGTATCATATATCAAAGCCAATTACTACAGAAAGTTCACCTGTCTTTGGAAACTGAACCCATGACCCTCTAAGTACTAAATATTATAAAAGCACACAACTGCTGAGCATTTCTTATGGGCATTACTGTGGAACACCAATAAACAAATACATTGATCAAATGGAAGGTACATGTACTGTCGCTGTCAAAGTGTTTTTTTCATAATTCTCTAGCATCAGATGGCTAAACAGTTGTATCATGTTGCTATTTTCACACCATTACCTAGAAAAAGTATGTTACTGAGAGAAACAGCCATCAAATGAGAATAGTTGAAGAACTGCTGCCTGAACCAGACAACATAGGTAATGACATTTCTTTCAACCATCACTAAAACTGCAGAATTATTTCATTAACAAATCTAACAGACTAATAAATTATGCCTACACTGCATCTTCTTAACTCCTGAATTCTGTGTTCGTGGGCTGACTGTGGGAACATGGAGAAGACTGGGGGTGGAAGGATTACAGATTTGCCAAAAACACAGGTGACCTGCATTTTGCACTGCCTGCGTTTTCTGAAATGTCAAATGTCCACCCACACAAATATATTCAGATCACACCAACAGCTACAGGAATCAACAAGTGTGCTTTTATTATCACAATGTAATACAAAAGTCAAAGGGCTTAATTCCAGAACTGAGAGGAATGAAAAAGCTAACGTTCCACATCCCACCTCTACATTTGAAAAAATCTATGGCCTTGCTGTTCCAAAATGTTTTTGAGCCTTGTAAATTTTAATTACTGCTTTAAACAATAGGCTCCAAGTTGCAAAGTAACATTGTGCATTTCCTGCCTTTTGTGACTTACAGGACATAAGATTTATGAAAAGTAGAAATAAGATACTGATCACAATATTCTGAATTTAGTAATACGCAATATCATCAAATTCAAAGCTGCCTTATACCAAGTATATCTTTTGGCCCACCAGATTCAGTGTTACCTACACAAAAGGTGATTCTGCAGGATTAAAAAAAAACATTTTCCTCACCTTAGCTAAACATTTCAGGGTTTGAATCTAGGAATTTTTGTGTGCACTTAACATATGTTTTACCAGTTACTGAACAACAATCCCTTCCTCAGCAATCTTATTGATCAAAATAGTAGTTGATAACTGATTTTTCTAGATAATTTTAATCCAATTTCAGAACCAACATTATTTTGGTTATTTGGCTAGCAATGAGATTTTGGGAATAACTTGCTCATTTTAATATTTTCAAATGGAAAATGAGTTGCGACCAGCCAGAACTTATTCCTTGATAGTCTGGTCAACCAAGGAATTTTAAGACATTAAAGTGAAAGTCAATGCTTTTTTCAAGAAATAGGACAAAGTGCCACTACTACACCTAATGTCTAAAACCAATGTTAATAATGTTTCAATGTGAAACATAATTATCACTAAGTTTTCTGAAGGGGGACACGTATGTATGCATATTCCTCTATGGGAGAAGCATCACATACATTCAGTAATAGACTAGCCATATAAAGCGTAGTTACTTTATTTGGTCTCTATGTGTTTTGGGATTAGAACCTCCAGATAGGCCTTCTTGAAAATACAGCACAAAAACTTCAGGGACTTCAAGCTTTGAAAAACTTTTTTATAAATTGCCAATCATTCTCTTATCACTTTTACACAGACTTCTTTACAGAAGCTACTACAGAAAATACTGTACAGTAAATGCCTGCTGAGAAAAATGTGTTTCCTATTCTGTTTTCTTCCAGATTATGGAATTCCTTCCTTAGAAGGTAGAGTTGATTCCTTTCCTCCATTTCTCCCACAAGTTGCTGAAAACATATCTCTTTGGGAGTGGCTTTTGGTGAGTCAGCAGGCAACTGAGATGGGTATTTGCATATTATAGTTTTAAAAGTTAACTGGTTTCTTTAAAATAATTGTTGATGTTAAATTTTGACTCCCACTAGAGGGAAAAAAGATAAAAATACAACACAACAACATTTCAGATCACAGGATCTTGAAAAAATAGTCATACAATAGAAATCTACTGGTCTTCAACTACCAAAGCTAATTTAGTTTGAGAAATGCTCTAGGAAATTCATTTTCATGTAAAACTAGGATCTGGATGAATTAAATTTGGATAATCTGCATTCCCTTCAGCACGGCTATTTATTTATTTATTATTATTAGTTCAAATTTATATTGCCGCCCACTCACCGTGGCGACTCAGGGCGGCTGACAATACTTTACATTACAATACAATACAATATGTTGGTATGGGCATGGGGAGGGGCGGTGAAGTCCTCAACCTGCCCTGGCTTCTTCCTCCCCTGGCAGTTGGTATAGGTGCAGGGGGAGGGGCGGCAAGGTCCTCAACCTGCCCTGGCCTCTTCCTCCCCTAGCAGTTGGTGTAGGTGCAGGGGGAGGAGCGGCGAAGTCCTCAACCTGCCTTGGCTTCTTCCTCCACTAGCACCAAATATCTTGTCTGGAGCAAAATGCTTACCCACAGTTAAATTAATGAGACCATCTCTAAAATGCTGTGTTTAAGCTGGAGATATTCAACAGAAAGTTGGACAAACATCTGTCAGGTCTGCTTTGATTTGGAGTCCTGCATTGAGCATGGAGTTGGACTTGAGGCTTCATAGGCCCAGTCTAACTGAATTATTCGGATTCTATAAACCCTCTCTGGTCAGATAGATTGTATAGTTTGCAATGCATGTTAGGCTTTGCAGTTGCTGCTCTAAATCCTAAAGAACTGGAACTCTCAGCCTGGAAGCAGTTGTTCTAAATCAGAGGTGCCCAAATTTTTTGGGCCGATCATGTGGTTCAGGGAGACGGTCACTAAGGCCCGGGGGCGGCCCCCAATGCCAATTCATCTGGCCCATGAAGCCCTCGTCGCTCCTGGAAGCAGAAGTAAAATGCGCCCATATGGGCGTGTTTTACTTCCGCTTCCAGGAGCGACGAGGGCTTCGCGGGCTGGATGAATTGGCATTGGGGGCCGCACCCGGCCCCTGGGCGTTAGTTTGGGCACCACTGCTCTAAATCCTCATCCTGTTGCAGGTGCTAAACCTCACCTGAGAATCCTCTGGAAGTTTGCAGACCGTTGTAAACTCCACCTAAGACTGTGGCTAGCTATGTAAGAACTAGCCCTTCCTCCCAGAAGCTGCCTCAGCAACAAAATTCAGCAGGGCTACAGTTGGTTGGTTCTTCTGTCTTGTGCCTGGAAGTTGTCTTGTTCTTGATTCTGAAGATCTCTTGCCTGATTCCTGTGGGCTGTTGCTGTGCCTTGCTGGGCTCCTAGATGTCCATCCTCAACTTGCTCCAGCTCCTGAAGATACTCTGACTTGTCTGTTCTCCCAGTGACCTGATTTCTGGCTCTTTTGGACTACACTTTCATTGTCTGAACTAATCCTACTTCCCTGACTTGATTTGGTTTTGGACTCTGGACAGAGATAAAATTCTGTTTGACCTGTTTCCTGAAGGGCCTGGTATTTGTGTCATCTGCCAGTTGCCCACACCTGGGACCCTGACATCATAAATAAATTTCATGTCAGAAATTACTCTAAGGCTCCTCTCATATCCCCAAGATTTGTCGTGCAGCACTTGGGTAATGAACCCTGACCTTCCAGTCTTCAAGCTCAGCATCTTAATCACTAAGCCACTGCAGTGCTGCAAACCCTGACACCATGAAATACATAGAAAACAATACTGGGCAGAGGGGAAGTACCAAAATCCATTCACTTCCACATCTTCTTCTGCTGTATCTGAATATTGGTAATCCTCATGATAATCAGCCATGAAGATTGTCCTAAGAATATAATGCAGTGGCCTCTCATCTGCCTTCTGCATTGCAGTGTGGCACCTGTACCACTGATCCAGTTCCGCGAGTCACTTTCTGGTCTTGAGCCCTTTTGGCATGGAAGGTCCTCAACAACCCCAGGTCAGGATTGATGAAGCCGCTGCCCTCCATCAAAATTGATTCAAATTGGATTTAATCCACATGAGGACGATCACTCTTCCCTGTGGGATGTCAGATTAGTTAACTGCTGTCTGACACTTGGCATTAGTCATTGGCACTATGGTCTACTCTATTACCATAGCAGGATAGCCTGACCAAACTTCCACATACTGTATAACAATTTTTCTGGGAGGATTCTTACAAATAAGCACATCTTCAGAAGAGCACTAAGTGAAAGGAGCTTTATAAATACCACTATTTAATTAAAAACTAATATAATAGATGCAACTGAGTTCATTTAGTTTATTCTACAACACCACACAAAAAGTAGCAATTCAGATTTCATAGTAACAACAGGATATTGAAGCATGGAAAACAGGTTGAGTTTTTAAAAAGTAAAGGGACAACTTTGGTGGGAAGGTAAACAGTGTTCCGTGTCTAGTCATGCCTGCCACATGACCATGGAAACGTCTGCAGAAGCAGAGAGTGCTGGCTCTTTGGCTTTGAAATAGAGATGAACACGACAGAGTTGGATACGACTGGCTTTCGAGCAAGGGAAATCTTTACCTTTACTATGGCAATTATTATATTGCAAAAGTTTTAATCTAAACACTAGAACATTATTTGAGAGTTTGTGAAAATAAAATGCAATGGCTAAAAGTCTGAGAACAAATGAGAGAAATAAGACATGCTTTACAAATTAATAAAGTTTCCAAACTTTTAAAAAGAATATCTTCATCATGTAGAGCCTTAATATGATTAACAGAAGATGATAAACTGGCTTAAATAATAGAGTTGAAAGTTATTTTTAATTTTTTCTAAAATCTGAAAAATATATTTTATTTTGTGAAAAGTCTTCACTGCCAACAGCTAAACAACGAAGTTAACATGTTGTTTGAAATATCTAGTTCTCTTGGATACTGAGAATGACCTTATGAATAAAATTGAGTTTTCTCACACTGACAACCAAATATGTGCTTTGTAATGAATAACATTCTTGAGATTCCTGCAAAAACATAATGGCCAGTTAAGTAATATTTCTGCTAAGGAGACTTTATATGCTGAATATAGTTATCAAAAGCAAAAGAGACAAAATAGGGAATCATGACTTCATGGAATTTACTATGCAGATGGATCATCACGAAACTGATAATCCTAATGCACACACAAAATGACCTTGCATTATTATTTGGCAAATCAACTAGAAATGTGCTCAGCTCCAGAAACCCATTTTGGCTCTTATTCTTGTTTTAGAAAACACAGTACTGTACTAGCCTCTACTTCAGAGTATCTTAACACCTATTGTTCTGTTAAGTGAGTTATTTAAGGAGTGGTTTTTCCAATTCTATACTCCCAATGAGTTTCCATGGCTGAGTGTGAATTTTAACCAAGGCCTCCTGAGTCTTACTCCATTCATAAGACCACAACACCACACTGGATATCCTAAGACTCAGAGGAAGGAAATGGAAAATCACTTCTGTATATTATCCATCTAGAAAACCCTGGAAAGGATTGCCAACAGTTAAAATTGTAAGAGGCTATGGAGGATGGTGAAGTATCATGTGCTCTGATATGGACCCTCTACAGTAAGGAAAACTATGATATGTGCTTGAAACATCAAAGCAAGTCATTGACTAATAGTACAAGGTATGTTGGAACACACTTCCCAGTGTTACCTACTCAGTTGAGGTTATAAAATGCTGCAGAGGGGAAAAACTTGATAGTTAAATCAAAAGAGGGCATATAAATCCATCAGCCTTTCTCTACAAGGATATTAAAAGAAGAATGAAATGTAAGAAAGACTTAATTTCAAATAATTTAGGAGGATCTGGAATAAATATCATACATTGCTGCATAATTTTTTATTGATGCAGAAGACTATGAATCATATTGTTCCAGAAAATTAATGTATTAGTCTACTGTAGCATCAAGTCAACCAAAAACATACTGACACTCAGATATTCTGCATCTCACACTGTTGTGCTTGAATTATGTGAAGCCCCCACTCTTGTCAAAATCTGTTATCTAATGCACTTGTATCAAAAAAGAGCAAGGAAAAATCTGTTCTGTCCTTATATGCAATCCAAAGGTAAACATGTAGATGTCTTTATTAGACCACTTTAAAAATCACAAAAAGGAGCTAGCTAAAGAGGTCTTCAACAAGCTGGCCATCATAGAGTTGTGGATGGTGCAGAAAAATAACACAAAACCTTCAAAAATCACGGCTAGCAAAGAAACTGGCATATATAGCAAAGCATGTTTTTTGGAACTTTTATGTTTTATCAATACCATGCATAGTTTGATGGTGCAAAATGTGTAAAGACTTGCACAGTACCAAAGCTGGCTTCTGCTTATGGTTTAGCCATGCATCAAAGGTATTACTCATTCTTGCCTTCAAAATGCATTTGAAGTGCCATAACATTTCCTATGGAACAATTTAAATATGCACAACAAAAAAGTGATCTTGGGAAGAATAAAAATAAATCATTCAAAACTATCTTAGTATCATTTCACTGTTTCAAAGATTTTTAGATGTCTTAATTTCTGTGCTTGCTCAGTATGAAAACAGACCAAAGTTCTTCAATGTTAATTTCACTATATTTCATACTCACTAGAAAGAACAATAAAACTTTATTTATGGAAATACATTTACAGAATCTGAAGAAAAAGAAAAAGGTGATTTGCCAGTGTGCAAATTTCTGAGAAGCACATATGCAAATAAACTGACCTGTATAAATGCAAAAAAAAACACATAATTTAAAGGCCTGTCTATAGTGGCTCTCTAGGTGTACACTGTGTTGGGTTTTCTTGGGATGCTTAAGGAAGAAGAGTCAAGTAAAAAAGTTGGCAAATCTAGCTTAGCCTGCATGCTCCCTCCCATCTAAATAGCAATTACTTGTACTGTATTGTTAAGTGGCTGAGAACTTGCTTCACAATACAGTACAGGCATTGGACCATCCAAGAAAGTGAATTTATTCTTTAATATTTGGTGGATGATCACTGTGTTGATACAGCACTTATATGACATGGGACCTTAGTGATGCATTTAAACAACAATCATTTATGGAACATTTAAAAAAAATAGGAGAGAAGCAGACTCTTGGCAGTACAGTATGTAGCCTCTAGATTTGCCAGCTGATTGGTGGCAGTGCAGCTGTAGCAGCCACTTCACAGGTGATCAGTGGCAGTGCTGTTGTAGCTGCTAAATCAGTTGAGCAGCTGATCAGTAGTAGGATTGCTAGTGACCAGCTGGTGATCCTGGAAGCCACAAACTGCCAACAAGACTATTACAACCATGCTTTTTTGGCTGACTATCACTGTTTCAATCCTAACAGTGGTCACCTACCTAAGGAAAAAGATTCCCAATAAAATCAGGGGTTTGACTTTCTAGATCCACAGCAGCGAACGAGACACTGCAAGATACAGATGTTTGTGCTCTTTTATCTCTTTATCTTAGAAGTAGTTCAAAATGGGACAGACGGGAGGTTACTGACCCGCTTCACTACATGAGACATATACTTGTGATTTTTTTTTTTTATGATCCAACTCCACCCCAGAGCAGGCTGCTACATCATACATGTAGCTGTACATCATCAACTGAAATGTAGCAACTCCATTCTCTCAGTGGCACACTTGAAAAGCTTAAACTTGTAAATCTACAAGAACAGAACAGTGAGGCAGTTGAAGGATAGGTTCTGCTTCTTCCTCCTACACTGGCAAAATTTACAGACCTGCAAAAGGCCTTGCTGCACACAGAGAATGCTTCAGCCACTGGGCTTGCTGGACATTAATTTACTTATTTTATACCCTACCCCAATTGATGCAAGAATAATTCTTGGCAGCTTACAATGATAAAATAACAGCCCACAAAACAATAATCCAACCAAGAATTAAAAAAACAAAAACAAATAATAAACATTAACAAAATACCTACCTAGATGGTATTAATAAATTTAGAGTGGTGCAGTAATTAATAACCTATTTTTACGATTCACAGCCAAAATATAACTATCAATAAAACAAAAACCCAGAAAAATAGTTAATTAATTGAAGAATCCTGTACCTTTGTAATCAATTACATAGGAGAGAAATGCGAGTTAGAAGAGGAACATTTTTGTTTACAAAATGTCATAATTGTGAAAGTGGATCTAATTTCCACAGCCAAACACCCTTCCATAGCATAGGGGCCACAGCAGAGAAAGATCTTGTATACATGAGTGCTTAAGCCACCTGAAGGCAACACTTCACCTTTGCAAAAGTCTACCTACCTTTGCACCAAAACAAACGGGGCTCCTGTTTTTCAAAAGAAGGGAGATTCTAGCTCCACAAGGTTACAGCTCAACTGACAATAAAACAGGGTATACCAGTGCAGACCCATAAAGCTTTAATTTAATTTCTTCTTCTTCACGTACCATATCTGATTCCAAATCTTGGCAATCATCACGGCGATCAGCCATGAAGATTGTCCTGGGAACACTATAACGCAGTGGCCTTCCATTTGCCTTCTGCATCATAGCGTGCTGTGAGTCACTTTCTGGTCCTGAGCCCTTTTGGGCATACAAAGTTTTCCTCAGAACCCAGGAAAATATTAATGAAGCTACTCCCCTTCATCAAGATAGATTCAAGTGGGGTTCAATCGATTTTTGGGGCCCATCACCCTTTCCCTGTGGACTTCGCCACCCAAGGTCGTTAGCCTTTAGGATGGTCAGGTTAGTTAACCACCACCTCTGGTGACTGGCGTTGAATCGCTGACAGGAGAGTCTATATTCTATTATCATAGCCTGATCAGCCTGATAATTAAATGTAATTTATGTAAGGGCAGCCAGAAGGCCATCCACTCCCTTGCAGGTACCAAAGATGTACACACCCACCCAAAGAACTGGTTAAGGAAGGCCCTAGTATTGACACCTCACGTACCTGCACACTCAAATGCACACACAGGTGAAAGGGCTCGTCGAGACTCCGTTAACACAGAGAGGCCTGGCGAACAACCTCCACGCCCCGCTCCTCGCCCCACCGCTGGAGCGGGACGAGGCCACCCCTTTGCCCGCCCGCCCGCCGGCCCTTTGCCCCGCCCGTACCTGGCTCCGCAGCCCGCAGCCCCGGCTCCGTCTCCTCCCAAAGCCCGCAAGAAATGTCTGCCCAAAGCTCTCGTCATTGAGAGCTCTTTGAGCAGCAACACCGCCGCCATGATGGCAACCAACAGCTGTTGCCAAGACGGGCCGCCGCGAGGGACAAACTTGCCTCGGACGACTTCGAGAACGCGAAGGGAAAAAAAAAAAGAAGCCCGTTGCTAAGAGACCGCGAGGCGCTGGGGCCGAACAAAATGGAGGCGAAGGGAGCCAAAAAAAGAGCATAGTGGATAGGTTGGGCTGTGGTACGCAGCCGGTACATCTTGTATCTGCACACTTGTAATGAATAGTCAGACTGTATAATAAAAATGCAAACAAATGACACATCACAGAGTAAATAAAACAAAAAGGACAAAAAACCAGTTGTTTGTAGCACCTTAAAGATTGATTATGGTATTTTTTTAATGTTAGCTTTTGTGGATCCACTTTGTTTAATAGTGCTGCAGCTCCTGCCAGCCAACCTAGTACAGTCAAACCTCACATAAAGAGCACCTCGCTTAAAGAGTAACTCGTTTAAAGAGCAGAATTTTCTCTGAAGGTTTGCTTCATTTAAAAAACGAAACCAACCAAAAACTCGCTTAACAAATACATCAGGGTTTGCAATTCCCCCCCCCCCCCAGAAATCACAATTAGTCACTTACAATGGTGTTTCACTTAAAGTGCAATCCTGTGGAACGCATTATACTCTTTAAGTGAGGTACAACTGTACTGTAGTTTTATAGCAAGAAATTGCAAGTAGATAAATAGGTACTGCCTTGTCAGGAAAGGTAACAGGGTTCCACATGCTTTGGCTTCTAGTCGTGCCTGCCATGTGACAACGGAAATGTCAGCAGACAGACCACTGGTTCTTTGACTGTAAAACAGATGTGCACTGCACCCCAGAGTGGGATACAACTGACTTTCAAGCAGGGGATACCGTTGCTTATGCTTGGACAGACTATCACGCTTCTTTAAGTGTCAAATCCAATTCTGAATATTGGCTATCATCATGGAAATCAGCCATGAAGATTGCCCAAGGAGCAATATAATGCGGTGGTCTTCCATTTGTCTTCTGCATTGCAGTGTGACACCCATACCACTGAGTAGTAGGTAGGGTCTACTTAGTAGTAGCGTCTACACTGAGTAGTGGGATCTACTCAAAGCCCTTAGTCCTCAGAATTGTCAGGTTAGTTAAATGCCGCCTGACGATCGGTATTGAGTCTCTGGCAGTATGGTCTACTCTACTATAGCAGAATAACCTGGCTAGACTAACATGCTACCACTTCAGAAATAAAATAGAATCTCACCATAGATACTAAGTTGAAAATTAGAAAATAAATTTATCCTCATAGTATACACGAAGAACTTAAACTTATAATACATTTAGTAAAGGTAAAGGTCACAATGGGCACGGTGGTGGGCGGTTTGAGGAGGATGGTGGAGGACAGACGTGCCTGGAGGGCAATGGTCCAAATGGTTGCAAAGGGTTGGAATCAACTGTATGACTGAACAACAACAAAAAGGTAAAGGTCGCCCTTGCTGAAAAGCCAGTCATATCTGACTCTAGGTTTCAGTGCTCATCTCTGTTTATAGCCAAAGAGCCAGCACTGTCTCCGCTTGCAGACTTTTCTGTGGACATGTGGCAGTCATGCCTCAACACTGGAGTGCACAGAACACTGTTTACCCTCCCACTGAAGTGGTACCTATTTATCTGCTTGCTATTTCTTGCTTTTGAACTGCTAGGTTGGCAGGAGCTGGGACAGAGATGGGTGCTCATTCCAATGTTTGAAGATGGCTGTTATATCAGCTCTCATAATAATTTCATGTCAGAAATATATTAAGCTATCATTAAAAATATAATAGTCTTTAAGGTGCCACAGTCTCTTCTCCAAGCTCTTGTTACCAAACCATATACAAGTCACGACAGCACCTCTCTCATTGTCCCTTTCTCTTCAGCCTGTGGAAGTGATAACATAGCATATTTGGCCTCTTATGCAAAATTCCCATCCTCTTGTTCATAAACTCCTGTTAATGAATTAACAACAAAAATGTTGTATTTGCTGAAAGATGACTGGGGTGGAGAAAGGGGAAAAAATAAAGGGGGGGGGGGAGAAGATCAAGTGGAGGGAAAATGAGAGAACTTCTGATCTTCCAATGATATAATAAAAATAAGCTTTAGATAGTCATTCTTCGGAAGGGCCTGTAAGCAGCTCCAAGTAGCATTTACCCTGTTTCCACGAAAATAGGACCTCCTCATATAGTAAGGCAAACCCCCCCCTATTTTTCTTCACCTTGAAAATATAAGCCCCCCCCCCCCCCGAAAATAAGGCATTCACCTAAATCTTGCCCTGGCAATCCGCTGTATCAGCAATAAATGTGTACTGTATTCTTCGTCATGGAAAAATAAGACATCCCCTGAAAATAAGACCTTGTGCATATTTTGGAGTTTTTAAAAATATAAGACAGTGTCTTATTTTCGGGAAAACACGGTAGATAATGGTGGGGCCTCCAAGCTCTTCAAAAAGACTGAAAAGGTAGCACTACCTGGTCAATTGTAGTGCTTCTGGACTGACTTCTTGTGAGGATAATGCAGACTTTCTGGGGCATATAGTGATGTTGTACAAGCCTTCTCCGTGTCCGCCCCGGCCCTTTGGAACCTCCTGCCAACTGAGTTACGTCTACAAACAGAGTTTCTGCCCTTTCGGAAGGGCCTAAAAACCTGGCTGGCACGGCAGGTGTGGGGCTCCAGTAATACAGGGTCCCATGTTGGGTGGCTGATCTGATGGGATAGCCACCCCTCTCTCACTCTTTTAAACTTTTTTTAACCTTTTAAACTTTTAAATCTTTGAGGGGTTTTTTTTTTGTAAAATTATAGTTTAATTGTTGTTGTTTTTTGAAGTTGATTTTGCACCTTGGGGTTCGGTTTGTGGGGGTGTGGTGGGATTGTTTGGTTTGCACTCATTTGTGTAATCTTTTTTCTTTTTGTGAGCAGCCTAGGGTCGGGTTTGCCTGATTGGGGCTGGATAATAAATGTAAATAAATAAATAAACAACCCACTCAGCTTCCTCCTCCCAAAGCAAGCCAGTCAGGGCCTCTGATCCCCGCTTGCTTTGGGAGGAGTCAGCTGACCCGCTCAGCTACCTCCTCCCAAAGCAAGCCGGGAATCAGAAGGAGATGGGAAGTGCTGGAGGTGGCACTCCAAGCAGCAACAGTAATGGAATCTCTCCCCCCCCCCCATCTGCTTTGACTGGTGCTGTGTGTGCCCATGATGCTTTGGTTTCAAAGCAGATGGGGGGAGGGAGATTCCTTTACTGTTGCTGCTTGGAGCGCCTCTGCCAGTGCTCCTCATCTCCAGTTCGGCTGCTGTAGCTGTTTCAAACTCAAATTGGAGATGGGAAGTGCTGGTGACGGCGGCGCTCCAAGCAGCAACAGTAAAAGAATCTCCCCACCCCCACCCCCACTTACTTTGAAACCAAAGCATCGTGGGTGTGCTGGTTGGGGCTTCTGGGGAAAGTTGGTTCAGAAGTGTCCCTTGCGACATCACGCGCATGTGCAGTGGTCCCGTACAATGAAAAAAATGCACAACGAAGAACCCAGTGGAATGGATGTTTTTCATTGTATGGAGTTCCACTGTACAAGTATTGAGCTTACAGCAAGCAATCAGAAAGTAACTCATGTGGGGTGGCAAAGGTGATCCACTGCTTGAACATCTCATATATCTTGAAAAACTTATCAAGGTCACCATAAGTCAGGAGCACCTTAACATGATATAACAACAATAGCAAAGTCAGTTTAAGAGCATGGTAGTAGTTTTTACTGTGACCAATTGCTTGCATAATTACTTCTGGACATACTGGTTTAATCAAAATAAACTTTAATGCTGACAGCATAATCCATTTCTTCTTCCAGGGCTACAAATGGTACATTTTTCCCAAATGGTATACTTGAGTTTCTTCCCATATGTAAAAGCATCATTCCTTTAGTCAAATGTCAGACATCTCTTTCTTTTGAGTGTTGTCCAAAGCAGGGTTTGAAAAGGGAAAATCTGTCCATCCTTTACATCTTTAAAATTGAGCTAAACTTACTGTGCAACACTATTAAATAGTAACAGATGTGTTTTTTTATTTTCACACAAATTTCCATCTTCTAAAACCAATGAGGATATGCCCAGGACACATTTTATTTGTGAGTTTACGCAATCCCCAAGCAACAGTTGAGGTGAAGAGGAAAGGGGGCTGTTTGTTCAGGCTTGCTGGACGGCATATGAACATTTACAATGAGGTCAGAGCTGTCTGGTTTTAATTTTTCTCCCTCCCTTTTTATACAACTCTTCAATAAAATATCACAACCCATGGAGGAAAAGGAAAAATTAGAAACAGGCATCTTCTGAGGCATTGTCTGTTTCACATGCGAACAAACAGACAGCACAGATCTGCAAGGAAACCACACCTTTTCCCCTATATGTCTGAAGGAAAAACCCATTGTTAATGGAGACTATTTCCAAGTTGGTTATTGATGTGTGGATTGAAATCTATGGTTAAAATGTTTGTGTTGTTTTTATGTGCCACCAGGCCATCTCTGACCAATGGCAACCCTGTGAATGCGACAGCCCCATTATGTCCTGTTCTCAAGTATCCTGCTCAATTTCTGCAAGTTATAGCTTGTGGGTTCCCTTAGGAAATCCATCCCTCTTGAGTTTGGATGTCATTGTTTCTTACTGCATTATTGTATTTTTCAGAGAATCTTGCCTTCTCTTGAAGTGCCCAAAGCAGGACAATCTCAGTTTCATTGTTTTTGCCTCCAGAGGCAGTTCAGGCTTGACTTTCTCTCAGACCTACTTGCTTGTATATTTGAGAGATTTTGTACACTTGGGTTCAACCATGAAGGCAAGAAATCAGAAGAAGATTGAGATTCAGCCTTTGATTGTCCTGATGCATAACCTGTATTGTGGACAAGAAGCTACCATTAGGACAGAATATGGAGCGACAGAATGGTTTCCATAGGCAAAGGTGTAAGACAAAAGTACATTTTATCCCATTATCTGTTCAATCTTTATACAGAATGTATCGTACAGAAAATAGGACTAGATTAAGATGGAGGAGTGAAAATTGGGAGAAGAAACATCAATAATTTAAAGAGATG
Source organism: Furcifer pardalis (assembly GCA_030440675.1). Taxonomy (NCBI): domain Eukaryota; kingdom Metazoa; phylum Chordata; class Lepidosauria; order Squamata; family Chamaeleonidae; genus Furcifer; species Furcifer pardalis. Next base: position 87,694,228 of record CP126896.1, read on the forward strand.
CAGAGGATACCATCTTACTGACAGAAAGCAACAAGGAGCTGAAATGTCTTGTAAGGAAAGTGAAAGGAGAGGAGCTGCAGTGGCTCAGTGATTAAGAAGCTCACTTTGTTAGCTGGAATGGCTGGCAAGTTGGCAGTTCGAAACCCGGATACTGCATGATGGTTTCAGCGCCCATCTCTGTCAGTTCTTGGGAACATTAAAGGAGCCTCATTCAGGTGTCCCCTGAGTGGAGTTTCTCCAGCAAAAATCATTTCAATCCAGAATAATTTCTCACACAAAATTATTATTATTATGGTGAAAGGAGAAGCACCAAAGCAAGCTGCAGTAGAACATCAAGAGAAAAATCCTGATTACAAAGAAACAACACAGTTATAATGTTGAGACTGAAGATATGTTGTTGTTGTTCAGTCACACAGTCGATTCCGACCCTTTGAGATCCCATGGACCATTCCCCATCAGGCACCCCGTCCTTCACCATCCTCCTCAACCTGCCCAGCCCTATGCCAATTGCTTCTACAATACCATCTAGCCATCTCATTTTTGGCCGCCCCTTCTTCTTTTGCCCTCCACCTTTCCCAGCATCAAGGCCTTCTCAAGCCTCTCTTCTCATTTGAATCCAAAGTACTTTAGCTTAATCTTTACTATTTGATCTTCTAAGGAGCAGTCAGGGTTGATTTCTTCTAAGATTGACCCATTTGTTCTCCTCACTGTCCAGGGGACTCTCAAAACTCTCCTCCAACACCACATCTCAAAGGTGTCTATTATTCTGCGCTCAGCTGTCCTAATGGTTCAGCACTCACAACCATACATTACTATCAGGGGTGTGCTGGGCACTTTGGGAGGGCGGTGGACAGGAAGTGATGGGGCCACCTGTTGGGGGAGAAATCCCATATATTCCCAATACCTCTACCTGCCTCTGGGGGGGGGGGCAAGTCACTGGGGCGCACCGGGATGAGTCCCTGTATCCCTGTGGGCCAGCACACCACTGATTACCACCAGGAATAGATTACCACCAGGAAAACCATTGCTTTGACTATGCAAATTTTTGTTTGTTTGTTTTGTTTGTCTCTACTTTTGACTATGTTCCCCAGGTTTCTCATTGTTTGTCTCCCAAGAATCAGTCACTTTTTAATTTCACGGCTGCAGTCACCATCTGCAGTGATCTTTGAGCCTATGAAAATAAAATCTGTCACTGCTTCTTCCCCATCTATTTTCCAGGGACTGATAGTGCCTGCTGCCATTATCTTAGTTTTCTTGATGTTGAGTCTCAAGCCAGCTTTTGCACTCTCTTCCTTCAACCTAATCAGGAGCTTCTTTAGGTCTTCCTCACTTTCTGCCATTATGGTAGTATCATCTGCATATCTCAAATTGTTGATGTTTCTCCCAGCAATTTTGATCCCAAATTGTGATTCTTTCATCCCTGTGTTGTGCATTATGTGCTCAATATATAAGTTGAATAGACAGGGTGACAAAATGCAGTCTTGTCTTCAGTGGTGGGTTGTCAAAATTCTTGCTACCCCACCGTGACATCATGGACGTCGTGGGCATAGCCCAAATCATGACGTCATGATGTCATTATGTCCTGGGCGGAGCAAATTTTTTTTAAAAAAATTAAAAATGTCTGCACATGCAGACATATGTTTTCCTCTATTTCTTTGCACTGTTCATTTGGGAAGGTTTCCTTATCTCTCCTTGCAGTTCTTTGAAAGTTTGTATTCATTTGATAGAATTTTTCCTTTCTCCTTTGCCTTTTGTGTTCCTTCTTTTCTCTGCTATTTTAAGAGCCTCATCAGACAACCACTTTGCTTTCTTGCACTTCTTATCTTTTGGTATGGTTTTCCTTGCTGCCTCCTGCATGATGTCCCGAACCTCTGTCCATAATTCTTCTGGCACTCTGTCTATCAAGTCTAAACCATTAAGTCTCTTCCACACCTTCACAGTGTATTCCTTAGGGATGTTGTCTATATCATACCTGTCTGGCCTAATTGTTTCCCCTATTTTCTTTAGTTTAAGCTTGAACTTTGCAATCAGTAGGTTATGATCTGAGCCACAGTCTGCTCCAGGTCTCATTTTTGCTGACTGTTGGCCATCTGGTGACTGTTGGCCATCTGGTGATATCCATGTGTAGTCTCCTCTTGTGTTGCTGGAAGAAGATGTTTGCTATGACCAGTGCATTTTCTTGACAGAACTCTATTAGCCTTTGCCCTGCTTCGTTCTGTGTTCCAAGATCAAACTTGCCTGTTATTCCATTTACTTTTTGATTTCCTAATTTGGCATTCCAATCTCCTATGATAATACAGACATCATTTTTGGTGTCTGTTCTATGAGATGTTGTAGGTCCTCATAGAACTGGTCAACTGTGGCTTCATCTGCACCAGTGGTTGGTGCGTATGTTTGGATTACTGTGATATTGAATGGTTTGCCTTGGATTCTGACCGAGATCATTCTGTCATTTTTAAATTACAGTCAAACCTCGCATAATGAGCGTTTCGTTTAACGAAAAACTCGCATAATGAGCAAGTTTTTGGCTAAGCGGTCTGACTCGCATAACGAAAGTTTTCGCTATGCGAGTCAGACTTTCCCTATGGAAAACTTGCATAACGAGCGTTTCTATGGGGAAAACTTGCATAGCGAATTTTTTTGCTATGTGAGTTTTCCCCCTTGAAACGCTCGTTTTGCAAGTTTTTCCATAGGAATTTTGTTTGTTTTGCATAGCGAGCAACCTCGCATAGCGAGCAACCTTGCATAATGAATTAAATTCGTTATGCGAGATATTACTGTATATCCCTTTACTGCTTTTCTCACACTTTTATTGACTATTCTAGCTACTCCATTTCTCCTAAAGTTTTCTTGTCCACAGTAGTAGATGTGATGGTCTCCAAAGCGGAATTCGCCCATCCCTGCCCATTTTAACTCACTGATTCCCAAGATGTCAATGCTTATTCTTTCCATTTCCTTTTTCACCACTTCCTGTTTTCCTTGATTCATAGATCTTACATTCAATGTCCCTATATGGTATTATTACTTACAACACCGTATTTCTCCTCCCAATGTCCTATCCACCCCCTTCATCTGACTTGTTGGTCTAAACATCCTGTTTCATCTATTTTTTCCCTTTGTTTTGCCTTTTTTCTTCTTGTCCATAGGATTCTCTTGGCAAATTTCTTGACATGGTTTTCCAGTTTCTACATCAGTATTTTCCTACCATACATATTATATTATCACAATTTAACACAAAGTAACAGACTAAAAATGTGAGTTAATTAGTGCTGGATATATGAAGTTAGAAGTTATATATGAAGTAAGAAGTTATATATGTAGTTAGAAGTTAGCAAGTATCTCGTTAGTCATCATCCTTGGCATGAAAAGAAAACCTTGGTCTGAAAAGGAAAGTTCACTATATCAAGTCAACTATGGTAATTCAGCTACTTATCAGTTACTTATCAGTTACTATGGAAATTCAGTTACTTATCATATGCATGCAGCTATGAGTCTTTTGATGATAACAGCTGTCACTGTGACTCCTTCTGTCCTCATCTGGATGGTGGCAGCAGTGGCCCTGCTGGTCTACCTCACCGCCCACCCCTCCACAGTTCCTTCTTCCTTACTATTGGCTGGAGATGGGACTGGCCGGAGGCCTTTGGATGGCGGCAGCAGCGGCCCTGCTGGTTACTGCAGCCAAGAGTTTTGTGGTTAGTGTGGACTGTCAGAAAGATAAGTAGGTCCTAGAGCAAGTTCTTGCTGTTAATTTTCCTTTCATTGCCATCTGCTTTATGAACTAATTTTACTGATATGTTCTCCTGGTTTATTATTATTTTTTGCATTCCTACCAATGTTTAGAGCAAACACGGGAACATTTACTAAATTATTTTATACATAATTATTACTGGTCCAGTAGTCAGAAAACATACTTCTTCCTTTCACCACAAATTGTGTGTGTGTGTGTGTGTGTGTGTGTGTGTGTGTGTGTGTGTGTGTGTGTGTGTGTGTGTGTGTGTGTGTGTGTGTGTGTGTGTGTGTGTGTAAATGCAGTTAAGAAATTACTCTTATTGTTTGACGTAAGCAGGGATTTTATTTTTCTTTGTAAAAAAAAAAAAGTCCACCTCCTCTTTTCCTTCTCCCAATTATAAATTCTTCTGTTAGGAGTGATTTGGTCATGTTTTCCATGAGCAAGAGGAGGTCAAACAGTTTTTTGCCTTTGAATTTTTATAGCCATATGCACTTACGTTCTTTTTGAGATTTTTCTTCTTCTTTAATATCTTGGGTGTGTCTGATTCAGGGTTGAGCCCTGTGAACAATAAAGGGGGAACAACTCATAATGGCTCTAGTGCCTCAAGCAGGGTAAATCAGACACATCTTGCTAGATAATAATGTTAAATGCTAATCATTCTTTGCCAAGAAGAAAATCTCTCTGTTGTTCTTTTTGAAGTCTGGTTGTGGGGAGAAACAGGGACTTTTGAGACTGGTTTAGCAAAGCCCTGACATATTGTAAATTTGATGGGGGGCCTTGTCTCAGAGATCTCCCTGCTCAATGTTAAATAGGCTCTCTTTAGTAGTTGATCCATCTTTAGAATGTGTCTGATATTTTTCAACAGACTGTCGCACTCCCCCCACCCGCTTTCTCTCAAGTGCTGTCAACAGGTCTTGAACACAGCTGTTCAGCAAAAGATCTTTCTCAGCTCAGCTACCTGAGAGGCTGGGGGATTGAAAGTTGGGTCTCTGGGAGGCTATAGACTATATCCTATTTTTTTTTCCAATGGTGAAGGCCAGTGCGGCATGGTTAGAGCAATAGGGCAGATTTGGAAGCTTATTCAGCCCAAATGTTTCTTTTTCTTCATAGCATTCAGTGGAGTTAAAAATATTTTTTTAAAAAGTTCAGATGAGTTTTGATTTTATTGGCCAGAATCTTATTTCCTACATATTCTTGTGTAAGGAAAGTAATGTAAGGGAAGTAATGTACTGTACATGCTTTACTAAGTGCGATTAGTCACATGCAATATCTTGTTAATAAGTGGCAATTTGCCACCAAGACTTTTGAGACTTTTTTTTTGTCAGTCGCACAGTCAATTCCGACCCTTTGTGACCCCATGGACCACTGTCCTCCAGCCACTTCTGTCCTCCACCGTCCTCCTCAACTCTCTCAGCTTTGTGCCCATTGTGTCTACAATACCATCTAGCCATCTCATTTTTGGCCGCCCCCTTCTTCTTTTGCCCTCCACCCTTCCCAGCATCAAGGCTTTCTCAAGCGAATCATCTCTTCTCATTTGATGTCCAAAGTACTTTAGCTTCATCTTTACTATTTGACCTTCTAAGGAGCAGTCAGGGTTAATTTGTTCTAAGATTGACCTATTTGTTCTCCTCACTGTCCAGGGGACTCTCAAAACTCTCCTCCAACACCACATCTCAAAGGCATCTATTCTTCTGCGTTCAGCTTTCCTAATGGTCCAGCTCTCACAACCTTACATTGCCACCGGAAATACCATTGCTTTCACTATACAAATTTTTGTTTGCAATGTAATCAGTGGTGGGATGTCAAAATTTTTACTACCCCACCATGATGTCATCACAGTGTGGGCGGAGCTAACGTCATGATGTCATGGGCAGGGCCAAATAAAATAAAATAAAAATAAGCACACACACACACCTCACACACACACCCCACACACACCCCTGCAAGTGTGCATGCACACCAAGTGGGAACCGGTGAAAAGGTAAGCCGCCAAGGTGGTTCCCCCCAAAACCTGCTACCGGTTCTCCGGGACACTGGGGAAAGTTACTACCGGTTCTGGGGAACTAGTGAGAACCTGTTACATCCCATCGCTGAATGTAATGTCTCTACTTTTCACTATGTTCCCCAGGTTTCTCATCATTTGCCTCCCAAGAATCAGTCACCTTTTTATTTCATGGCTGCAATCTCCATCTGCAGTGAGCTTTGATCCTAAGAAAGTAAAATCTGTCACTGCTTCCACTTCTTCCCCATCTATTTCCCAGGGACTGATAGGGCCTGTTGCCATGATCTTGGTTTTCTTTATATTGAGTCTCAAGCCAGCTTTTGCACTTTCTTCTTTCAACCTAATCAGGAGCTTTTTAAAGTCCTCCTCACTTTCTGCCATTAGGGACTTATCTTACATAAGCATAAATTAACAATAGGATTCTGTCGAATGTTTATTTGAACAGGGGTGGCCAATCTACAGCCCATGGGCTAGACCTGGCCTGCAGCATCATTTCATGTGGCCTGCCGCCACTGTCACCAGTACCACAAGCAGAAGCAGACGTGTTTACATCAGCCATAAAACACACACGTGGCTGTCATCAACGCATTTATGACAGTCAGAGACACATTTTAAGACAGCATTTACGGTGGGAGGAACCATGTGATTGGCGTCAGGGGACATGGTCTGGTTCACAGCATGAAAAAGTTGGGAACCCTTGATTTGAATAAACCCTGGCTGTTTAAATTCATGGGGTTACTTTCTGTTTTCTTTCTTTCATACTATCTATTAGTCTAACCTAGGAACACATAATCATGTACAGAAATATAAATTATACAAATAAATAAACCAGGCAGCATGCCATAGGGGTACATAAAAAGAGCCTCCCTGAAGATTGTGTTATTTTTGGGTGTACCTTGGTAACAGCAACCTTGTGTTGCTAGCTAATCTTTCTCACTTTAAGTCAGGCAAAAGGAACTGCAAAATGAACTCACCAAAAGGTGCCTTCATTTTGGCAGTTTCACGTCTGGCCTAGACATGGAAGAAGAAGAAGAAGCATGCCATTAGCTTCCACATTTAAACTGTTGAATGTGATTTACTGTTTTATTGGATTTTCTCCTGGGAGGATTTGAGCAGAACTGCAGCCATAGATATATATACCAATAGTCTGGGAGTACAGCTTGTTGACGTCTAAGAACTATGTAGAGAATTGCATTAGTAAGTTGCAATTATGTAAATCTTTGTTTATGAGTAAGTCTCACTGAACTACTTGAGGTGTACCTCTCAGTTGATATGAATAGTACAAACCTCGCATAAAGAGCACCTCGCTTAAAGAGTAACTCACTTAAAGAGCAGAATTTTCTCTGAATGTTCGCTTTGCTTAACAAATAAAACCAACCAAAAACTCGCTTAACAAATAAATCGGGGTTCACAATCCCCCCCCCCACAATTGGTCATTTACAAGGGTGTTTCGCTTAAAGAGCAAACTCGCTTAAAGAGCAATCCTGTGGAACGCATTATGCTCTTTAAGCGAGGTACAACTGTATTGCATAATAAAGCAGTTTATTCACAGTCAACCCTAGAAATTAACCAGTTTCACATTATCTTTTTTTTTTTTTTGGTGTTTCCAAACATTTGATTATCTTTCTGATAAATTAATTCTGATATCATGGATTTCTTAATTTCTATAAAATCTAATTGACCATAACATCAAAACATAAAAAGAACAAACTATTTACCACACTGAAAAACTAAGACAATATATGCAACTGTTGATCATGTTACATTCGTGGGTTTTTTTTTCTGGCTTGGCTGGAATTCTCCCACAAAATTGTGTAGAAATAATATGATCTGATGAAAGGGCTGAAAAGTAAAGCTTTAAGAAGACAATTGGTTCTGTTTAATTCAAATTATAAAATAATCAGTTATCACTACCCAATAGAACGCCTTTTGATATGCTATTAAAGTTAATTTCAGACTCTGCAAGCCAAATTGCAAATTACAGAGTCTTTTTGAAAATTGGGGAGAACAGGCTTAAGGTAACCCATGGCATTAAAAGGCTTAGCATATTAATATCTATTTGACATTATCAACCATTCAGCTGCAGGATTCTGTCATAGTGAAGAAAAGACTTCTTTCTCCAACAGGAAACACTGGCAAAGCAAAAGTGACATTAATTCCCTGTCAGATGAAACCTCTCTTATTTCAGAGAGATAATGTACATGTAAACGCTGACCGGTGCATTAAAAACATTTTGGTAAAATTCTTCATAATTTTAGGTGCTTTCCAATTTAATTTTAGATCACTTTTTATATTTTGTTTTGCTGAGTTGTATGTGTGTGTATATTTATCATAATTAACACTGCAAAAATGACATTCACATGAGATGATAGATAGATCACAAAAAGTCACAGCAAACAAGAATCCAAACATGTGTTTTTCATTACACATCTATCAAGGTTTTCCTTCGGTACTCATTTTATAGTCAGTCTAACCCAATGCTGTATTAGACAAACAAACATATCTGATGTTGTTGCTGTTGGTGGTGGTGGTGGTGTTGCTATTCAAAAGACTTTAACTCTCACATTAAAAGGAAACCTATATCTACTTGCTATGCTTTCTGTATCAGAGCTGTCGTTGCAAATTTGCTGGGTAGAGTATCTTTCTGACTGTGAAAGTTCGATCCCTTGCAAATTTTTGTTTATGCAATTATTATTATTATTTTGCAGACCCACTCCTACACATTTTTATTGTCAATCATTATAATTTTTCCTTTTCAGTTAATGTTTCAAAAGAAGGGAAATAACCATTTAAGGGAGATAAGCTCTTCTATAACAAAAGAGAGAACTAAGTTTAAATGAGGCAGAGTTCATCAAAGAAGCTTGTAATCCCTATTATGTCTGGGTATTCCTCCGGTCACTTCACAAAATGCACTTCTAGAAACACTCAAAATACTGTTCTCGCCTTTCCTTATTTAGTGTATTAGTCATCTCTGTATAAATTAAAGCCCAGTTAACTTAATACAATAATTTGAATTTGACATGCTTGGGTCATTCATACAGTGTGTATTAAAACATTTTTTAAAACTAGATTTCCTTTCTTGTAGTTTCCATGAGTCACATGAATATATTTCAAGTACAGTAATATTTTGAGTATACTTCTACTGAATTTAGTTGTGCATACAAATATAATAGTAAGATAACCGTATTATTAATAAAAATGAACATTAAAATTACAAGATTTGGGTGTTTTCCTCTCGACATGAACTTATTTACCTTCAGATGAAAACTTATCATCTGCTAATTAGAAGATAACTTTTTAACTTGTAACAACCCTGGTATGTTTACTTCTTTAAAAAAATCTGAATAATTCCCATGGAATTTCCAAATGGTTCTAATACACATCATAGAACTAAAAGTATTTTTTTATTCTTTTGGAATATTTCACTCGATAAAACAAAGTAAAACTGTACAATACAGAGCTGTACAAGTGTCTTTTTTTTACAGTAGCAAAATCCCATTTGATTTCAGTTTACCGGTCACCCCTTGTAATTCATAGAAAATATAATGTTGTATTCAGTTGCATGGGCTGAAGCAGAGGATTTTTATTCATTTATTTATTACAATTTATGCATCTTGTGCAAGCCCTCATTTACTGCTCACATCTCCTCTTAATGGTCCCTGTATGCTGGCGGAGACATAGAAGACTGTGATGAATTGTCAAAAGTTTATTTATTTATTAGCCGTATTTATTATCCCGCCCCAATCAGGTAAACCCGACTCTGGGCGGCTTACAGCATGAATTAAAATCACAGGTTAAAACTAGTATAATAGTTATGTTTAAAACCATAAAAAATTCATAAGAAAAATTAAATTAAAATAGCGCACCGCTAAAAACCGGAGCAGGAAGAGGTGGCAGTCCCCTAAACCAACCAGCCTACATGGGATCCCACGTTACTGGGTCCCCATACATGTTCCGCGAGCCAGGTCTTTAGGCCTCGATGGAAAGACAGGAGATCTACCTGTAGGCGCAGCTCAGTTGGGAGAAGGTTCCACAGGGCTGGGGGAACACAGAGAAGGCCCTCTTCCTAGTGCTAGTGAGGCGAGCCTCCCAAGCTGATGGAATAACAAGAGAGCCCCTCCGATCCGCCCTGGTGGGACGGACAGACGTTCTTAGGGTGATGCGGTCTCTTAGGTATCCTGGCCCACTACCATATAGGGCTTTAAAGGTAATAACCAGCACCTTGAATTGCACCCGGAGACATACTGGCAACCAATGCAGCTCCCGAAGTAGTGGTGTGGCACGAGCATATCGCCCGCGCCCCATCACTACCCTGGCCGCCAGAGCTGAGCCGAATGGTGAATGACCTGACATTTTGGAGGTCACTCATTCATAAGGTTGTCAACTTGATGGCATATAGCAACAGCAATCATGATTGTACCATGGAGACATAGCTATTTACAGTATTCACAACAGGATTTAGGTAAGAAGTTGCAGCTGTATCAGTGATGGGCAGCAACAGGTTCACACCACTTCTCCAGAACCAGTAGTAATTTTTCCCAGTGTCCTGGAGAACCTGTAGTGGCTTTTTGTGGGAACCACCTTGGGAGCCTACCTTTTCACCAGTTCCCTCACTGCGCCTACAGTGCTTGGGGTGCATGTATGGCCCCCTTACTGTCCTCCCAAGCAAGGAGGAAGAAGAGAAGCTGCTAGCCTGAAGCTTCCTATAGCCTGCTCCCCAGGGTAAGTGACTCACCTTTGGGTGTGGGGTGGGTGGGTGTATTTTAATTTGTATTTAATGTGTATTTATTTTTAATGTGTATTTTTATGTGTTTTATGTGTATTTAATTTGTGTTTTTATGTCTATTTAGTGTCTATTTAATGTGTATTTATTTTTAGTGTGTATTTTATGTGTTTTATGTATATTTAATTTGTGTTTTTATTTGTTTTTATGTCTATTTAATGTGTATTTATTTTAACGTGTATTTTATATGTTTTTATGTGTATTTTTATGTATTTTTATGTCTATTTAATTTGTATTTTTATGTGTACTTATTTTTACGGGGGGTCTTAACGTTGGCTCTGCCCACATCATTGGCTCCGCCCAGGATGTCATGATGTTGGCTCCGCCCACAATGTTGGCTCTGCCCGCAGTGTGGCAGTAAAAAAATTGACTGCCCACCATTGGGCTGTATAATACCGTATTAAAAGTTCTCAGGGGAGAGAAAAGCAAAATGATTACTTCCTATTTATAAATTGTATAGTTAGATGTTGTTGAATTTGGCAGTGGCTCTTTAGACCAGGGGTGTCCAAACTATGGCCCCCTGAACCACATAACTGGCCCACAGTCTGAAACGTTTGGGTACCCCTAGTCTAGACTGAGGTTCAAAGAGGAGACTTTCCCAGCACTCCAACGAGAGGTGCCAACAAGCCTAAAGGTTTCATAAATTACATTTTTGGATGAGAGCCTCTCCTGGAATGGGCTGTGGCTTGTGATACTAGTTCTGAGAGTTTTAGTTTAAAAAACCCCATATCTTCCAAACTCTACAATGACCAGTCTGAGTAGCGAACATGTAAAAGTCCTATGGCTATACAATGGAAGATAATATTAAATGGAAGAAGTTGCTTGTACAAGCAGATTCAGAATACTAGAAGAAAGGTGTTTATTTCTCAAGCCACTGATAAATCCAGTCATGCAGCAAAAGCATGGTAGCTTTTAAGTTAAGGCAGCTGTAATAGTTATAGTTTCCTTACAGAAAAAAATCAGTTTAATTACAAGTGACTTAGTACTTGAAAATTACTTTTTCTGGATTAAAACTTCAGGAATCTCTAGTTCCCACTTAGCTGTAAGTTTCTGGGAGGTGATGTCCAGAAACATGTATTTGCTAAGCTCTAATTCCATTGATAAAATGAGCAATTATAAAAAGTTAAGTTAGAGAATATTGGTTTTAAATGTAAATGTGTTTGTGCATATGTGCATACGTGCTCATTTATATCTATATTTGTGTGACAGACAAAGAAAATCTTTAGGAGGATATTATTTGTCAGGTTCAAGGTGCAGTAATTACAAAATGCAGGGAGAATTGCATAACAGTGCCCACGTACATATTTTTTGTCCTTACATTTAATTGATAGGGAGTGGAATTGGTAAAATGATTCCTTAAATATTTCACTTACCTTGAACGAGCCACCATAAGTCAGTTCCAACTTGACAGTTCATAATTAACTAATTAGTGCCTAACATATTATTTTCTCCTATTCAAAATTTACTGAGGGAAAAGTTGATTTTGTTTAGTAAAAAACTAATGCCAAATACTAGATTTAACAACAAAAACAAAAATTTTACATTTAGAATAAGTATTTAACTGTCTTAGATTCTACTAAATATGTAGGAAGGATGGTATTAAAATTAATAAGGTGTGTTCTTTTGTAACAGATGTTATGCTCTTTCTGTTAGAGTTTGCTTAGATATAATCTACTCCTTCAAGGTCTCTAAAAAGAGGCAGAAGAAGAGGGGAGAAACCCTGATTTGGATCCTAACGTGATTTGTCTGTCAGTTGAGTGGACTCAGAATCTTCCATCACAATTAGCGCTTCAGTATCCAGATTTCCTTCTCCTTGAATGCTCACAAGGTTTGGCAGGGATGCCTATTCAGTGTGAAGACCTGGAACAAGAGGATGAATTCAATAGCAACCCAAATTGTGAATGAATGGTATTCCCAGGCTATTGTGCTGGCGAGTCACATGTGGGGAGGTAATAACAGGGTATTATAGTCTTTCTTAATGTCTCATCTACATATTGGTCTCATGGGACCTGAAGTCTTTTGAGCTAAAGCTTTCCAAAATAAGAGCTAAGAGGTATAGATTTCCCAGGACTGCCAGCATGAACATCAGTCATCTGAAATATGTTGTGCGTCTAAGGAAGTGAATTTTGAGCCACAAAAACTCACACGGAAACAAATCTCTTACTTTTTAAGGTGGCACTACCTCCACTCTCTGTTTTTCCCCAATATGTAGAAATATGTAAAATCACATTGATATCTCATTCCTTCTCTCTCCCACCACTGCTCTCTAATCCTTTGAATATTTTGGGATAACAGAAAGCATTGGCCAAGATTTAAATTCATTTGTACATTTAGAAACACTTGCTCTAAACCTTCTAAAATCTTTTTAATGCTGAGCATGGATTTTTTTTGGGGGGTAACATGCAGTTTTTTGTGGTGCATGAGCTCTCAAGCTCTCAGGTTAACGAACACATTACAAAAATTCTGCCATGGGGAAAAAATAGAAGAACTTCAGTAGTTTTTCTGTCACTCTGAGGGCTTTGAAAAATTACCCACCAGTTTTTATCCTCCTTACCCCCCCCCCCACACACACACACCCTAGTTTTCCATAAGATACTACCAATGTATCTTTTTTCAGGCCTGGGGTTTTGTTTGGTGGGGAGAGGAGAGATGTAGTAGTTTTTAGATGCAAAGAGTGCATTAATCCTTAGGGGGCAAAATGTAAAAGTTTTTTGTGGGGATAAGATTGCTGTAATTTGGTTGTTTGTTTTACAGAAAAGTAAGTTTTGCTGGGGCTCTAAGAAGTGGTTTAGCTACCTTCTGGACCCTAGAGCTATATTTTTTACACATAACAGAATGTATCAATGTTCCCAGGGACAGTTGTCTCCAAATGTCAATAGATATGTCCCCTGTTTACCAGAATACCATCTGGGAATTGACCTACATCACAATATAGTACTGGCTGAATTTTAAGTGGTTAATTGTAACCAGTGGTGGGCAGCAACAGGTTCGCACACACACACACGGAGGGTGGGAAGCAAAATTGGGTGGCCTCTGGGCAGGGTGGTGATGAAATTGGGTGGCCTTTGAGCGGGGGGGGGGGAGCAAAATTGGGTGGCCATGCCCAACTCCCTGCCCTGCCCCATCAGGTTTTGTCCCTGCAAGTGGTTCAAGGTATCCCTTGATCAAGAGCCAGTCATATCTGAATCTAGGGTGCAGTGCTCATCTCCATTTACAGCCAAAAAGCCAGTGCTGCCTGTGTTTGCAGATGTATACATGGCCATATGGCACCCATGACATAGGCTCCTCCCACAACATAGGCTCTGCCCACAGTGTGGTAGTGGAAACTTTTGCTGCCCACCACTGATTGTAACTACAGTAGACTTGTTGAATCAGTGGAACTTACATATGTTGAATCACCATTTCTCCACTGATTCAATGGGCACATTCTCGTTGTGACTTTCTACTGGACTCCAACCAGTTTCCAAAGCATATTGTCCAAAGCTATAAAGAAATGTTATTAGGCTTGCTGAAGGTAGTGGTAAAGGTTGTTCCTTCTTTTCTTCGTGTCCTTTTCCCTTGAGGCTGTGTGTGGCAAATGAATGAATGAATGCTATTTCGCTTGTTAGACAGACAGATAGATAGATAGATAGACAGACAGACAGACAGACAGACAGACAGATAGATAGATAGATAGATAGATAGATAGATAGATAGATAGATAGATAGATAGACAGACAGACAGACAGACAGACAGGCAATATTTTGATTAAAGTTCAGTCAGCAAGAAACAATTAGCATTGGCCCAACGTTAGCTGAGGGTCCTCAGTTTCTGTCATGACCATTGAGCTTGCAGTTATTGGTAAGCCTATTGTTACTAGTATAATGTGTTCTGTAGCTAGTTATGCAAATCTGAGTGGTTCTAGATCTCCAACTCCTTTCACATAGTCCGGAATTAGATTTCTGCCATAGCAATGTATTTACCACAGCAAAATAATACAGTTAGATATTGGCCAGTGTTAATACTTAATATGGATATTTTATATACATGTGTAGTGGCAGAATGAGCAGGAAATCAGCCTTTCAGGCTGAATTTGTTGCTGTGTCAAAGTACGCGGAGCCCCTGCAGGAATCCATTCGTAACTCACAAATTCTCTGTTAGTGCTCATTCTCTCTTCATTTGTTCCAGAAACGGTTCCTTGGAATCAGCAAGCACATGATTTTGTTATTTCTGAAACATTTTGCTCCAAGGCATATCTTCAGTGGGAGGGGAAAATAATCATAGTAGATGTATACTACACATGTAAATGTTGTATCAACACATTTCTCTACATAAATGTAGTTATCATTTTTTTTTAAATCCATGCAGTCTTCACAGTATTTCTTTAGTGAGTGTTGGTTAGAAGCTGATGTAAGGCTGGAAAGGCACTCAAGAAGTATGATAGTATAGAGAGATTTATGTTGAGCTCCTTTGTTTCTTTATATTATTGTTGTAGAGAAAGAGAACAGGGATATAACATCGAAAGCCAACCAAGATATTTTGGCACATGGCACAGAAAAGGTACTATCCTTGCTCCTGGCAATACAAATACAGTAATGAAATAAGGAGATCTTCCTATTAGGAGAGCCCCCCATTAGGTGAGAGCCTTGTTGAGGCACAGGGGTTTGAGTAGTCTAGCTAGGCAGTGTTGCCCATCACTTGTCAATGATGTTAGGCCGGGATTAAGACTCACCAAAGCATCCTCTGTCAGATCTCTTGGGCAAGGTGAAAGCGGAGGGCACACATTATGGTCTGGTTAGCCAGCGGGTGACATGATATCCAAATGGACCAAAAAAAAAAAAAGGATGCAGGGGGACTTGATTTCCCGAGTCCATTTGCATGTGATGTCTACCAATACACAGACTTCTTGCTGAATAACAACTCCAAGGTATCCCATTAGGGAAACACAAGAAATATCAACCCACGGACTTAGTGCTCTGTGTGAACTCTAGCTTGAAATTGCATGAGTTTGAAATTGCCCCATTGAAAACAGCAGAACTTCTATATTTACAACGGAATAGTGAATGGGGTTGCAAAGGGTCGGAATCGACTGTGTGACTGAACAATAAAAGTGAATAGTTATTGTCTAAACCAAATAAAAACAACAGGTGTGTGCATTGAACTGTTCCATGAATAACAAAACAAAGAAGAGTCTTCCCATAACAACTAATATTTTAGTGCTTTTTCATTGATGTTCAAAATCTGTTGCCTGTGGTGACTTTCTCACTCTACCTAATGGTAGGGCTGCTCTTGGAAAACATGAATTGCAATTGAAATAACTGGCATGTACCTTCCTCTGCAGGCAGGGAAGCAGTTTCTTATATAAATAAGTACCACACATTTTAAAGATTTCTTGTTCCCTGTGGCATTATATATTCTATTTCCCCATACTGTAGTGTCCTGGTAAATATCAAAGTACTGTACTAAGCAACAGATGGTCATTTACAATAGATGCTTGAGTGCAAAGATGGAGTAGGTGTAGGTGAACAAAAGATAACAACAGTACAACTACACCACATTAAAGTTGTAATTTCATATGTGCCACCTTCATTCAATTTTTTGGGGTATTTCTGAAGTTGTAGGTAGAATTCACAATAACCCATGCCAAATGAAACTAGCTAATCTTTAGGATGCTAAAAGACTTTGTTGGGTTTGCTAAAACATTGTTTTTTCTTTTATACATGCTGGGTTGTGGCTACATTAAATGATGAAAGATTATGTGGTTTAAATGCTGGCTCAGGATTTTTCTCTTGCTGCTACCTTGCGAGTGTTGGGATTATAGTGAACAAGAAAGTACAGTCAAACCTCGCATAAAGAGCGCCTCGCTTAAAGAGTAACTCGCATAAAGAGCAGAATTTTCTCTGAATGCTTGTTTCGCTTAACAAATAAAACCAACCTAAAACTTGCTTAACAAATAAATTGGGGTTCGAAATCCCCCCCCCACACACACAATTGGTCATTTACAATGGTGTTTCGCTTAAAGAGCAAACTCGCTTAAAGAGCAATCCTGTGGAACGCATTATGCTCTTTAAGCGAGGTACAACTGTAGTTGAATGTGTTTTTATTGTAGTCAGAAGCTTGTAGCATTTAGATGCTTTCTAAACAAGTAATTAAATTGTTATAGCTTTTTTAATGGGACAGCTGCTTTAAAAATTGAAATGTTGACAGAAACATATTACTTTATGAGGGTCTTGGCACTATAACTTTTTATTTTAAAAGGTTCTCAAACTCTACTTTAAATGACTGTCATAATCAACATAATTCTGCCAAACTTTTTGATACTTTTTATTTACTTCAGGAGATGTTTCTTTCTTTCGCTCGTTCGTTCATTCGTTCTTGGGAATATTAAATAAATAAATGAAATCAAATCTCTGTGCCTGATGAACTGAATTTAACTTCCAAAAGCTCTCACTGAAGTAGAACTGTTAATCTTTAAAGTACAGTACTACAATATTTTTTTCCTTTTTTTTTTTGCTAACATAAATAAACCTGACAATTCAATACAGTAATTCAATATTACTAATGTGTATCTAAGAGCATAATGTCCCTCTATCCAAAAGCTACTTTTAATTTTCCAGAGCAAAATTAATTCATTGGCTATATGAATACAACATGGAACAGTTGGCAGGTTAATACATTTATGCAAGTTAGCATGGACACCTCATATTCAGTTCATCTGCAGCTTTGTTACTTCCTTTAATCTGTCCCATTTATGCATTCAGTTAGTATCCCATAGGAATAAATGTCTCACACATTCTTTGCATTTCTCAAACAGAGTGGTATCTCTTTAAACATGTGGCAGACTTGATTTCATAATGGAGCTCAACCATACTAAGCTCCACAATGTCACTTACCAATTATTACTTAATTTAATTGCTGTTCTAATTATGAAATTCTTTG
Source organism: Furcifer pardalis (assembly GCA_030440675.1). Lineage (NCBI taxonomy): Eukaryota > Metazoa > Chordata > Lepidosauria > Squamata > Chamaeleonidae > Furcifer > Furcifer pardalis. The sequence continues at coordinate 87,711,662 of CP126896.1, forward strand.
TTTGTTTGTAGCAAAATGAGATATAATTACAAATTGTACAGGAAGGGAAAGTAGGAAAGTAGAAAAGAAGAGAATTGAATTTTATTTGGTTTTTTCACTTTTGGAGACCAGTGGGGTTTTAAAATACAAATTACAGTAGCTGAAAATCTGTTGTGCTGCTGTAACATAGAGTTACACCTGTGGAAGTGTGTTGGGCCTTATGCCCACACAGTCAGTATTGTGCAACTGATTGTGTGGCTCACAACTGTGCATTTCATGTTGCATAGTTCACATCAGAACTGTTGTACAGCAGGCCAGTAGAAGTGCTTCATGGTTATAATGTCTGCCCTGTTATAATGTTTTCATAGCATTGTGTTACATAGATGTAGCTTCATAACAGATTTTAGCTATTTCTTCAGACAAAAGACAAGATTGTGCACAGTCTTGTTGTTCTGCACATAGAACTTGAGAAAACAAGTGAAGTAATTAGTGTTGAAATGGCCATTTGATGAAACAGTGGCATCCTTCAATTATTTGGTTTCTGGTAAATGCTAGCAATGGGGACCTCTTTGCCGAAGTTCAAACCTGATTCTGTGATTACACCAATAGTACAGTAGATGCATTTCCACAGATTGTCCAGCTGGCTGATACAGAACCTCAGACTAACAGTGTGTCAGACAGTGTTACTTTTATAGTGGGTGCTCTCTATCAGGAAAAGATGATTAGAAAGAGACTGTTAAAGATACAGAAGCCCTAGATAGGCTCTGTAGCCTAGATGTCATAGTGTTGCTAATGAGGATATAGGATGCATTTATGTCCTGACTCAACACTCTCCAGCTCGATGTCAATCAGATTCTTGCTCATTGAGTGCAAAGGTCTGGTGACACTCTTGTAAGAACATTAAGATAAATGTGGGAAAGCCCCCCCCCCTTTTTTTTTTTTTTTTTTTTGCTTGGCAGCTTTGATAAGGAAGGGTCATGATCACAGGAGAACTGTAGTTGTATTCAACCAAACATACCTACAGACCCTTCTGCACAGTGATGGGATGTAACAGGTTCGCACAAGTTCACCAGAACCGGTAGTAACTTTTCCCCAGGGTCCCAGAGAACCGGTAGCAGCTTTTGGGGGGAACCACCTTCGGGGCTTACCTTTTCACTTGTGCACACCTACAGTGCTTGGCGCATATGCACAGCCTCCTTGCTGTCCTCCCAAGCGGGGATGAGGAGGAGAAGCTGTTAGCCTGAAGCTCCCTATAGCCTGCTCCCCAGGGTAAGTAATGTCTGTGTGTCTGTGTGTATTTTAATGTGTATTTAATACCTTTACCTATATTGACATACTACTACAGTTCCTAAAAAGGCCTGGTGGCCTGGCTTGGGGTTTTTAAGTAAAGACTGGACTATTTATTTATTTATTTATTTATTTAGATTTATAGCACCGCCCACTTGCCATGGCGACTCAAGGCGGCTTACAATCAGGAAAAAAACAAAACAAAACACACACACAGCACAAACAGCTAAAATCCATTCCTCCTCCCGGCCAGAGGATGTTAGTCTTATCCTTCCCTGGGCAGGTAGAGCCCAGGATTAGGAAGTGGAAGCTTCCATCTAAAAACCTAAAAACTGTTAAAATTTAAAATTAAAATCTAAAAAGGATTAAAAACAGATTAAAAACACACCAGATGCTACAACTACTAATTTAAAAAGTAGAGAAAGAGAGGGGCTCAGATCATCCAATGTGCTGGGGTCATTATACCTTCCGCACCCCATATCTGTCCCGCCAGCCATGTTTTTAGATTCTTCCTAAAGGATAGCAGCTCTGTCTGGAGACGTAGCTCCATTGGGAGGAGGTTCCATAGGGCTACAGCAGACACAGAGAAGGCCCTCCTTCTAGTGCCAAGGAGATGTGCCTCCCTGGCCAATGGAACAACTAGGGAGTCTTTCTGGTCTGCTCGGGTGGGACAGCCAGATGTTCTTGGGGTGACTAGCTAGTAAAGGACTAGTTAGTAAAGGTCACCCTTCCTCAAAACCCAATCGTATTCTGCAGACGTTTCTGTGGTCATGTGGCAGGTAGGAGTAGACACCGAAGTGCACAGAATGCTGTCTCACCACCACTGAGGTGCTACCTATTAATCTATAGTAAAACCTCGGATAACGCTATAACTTGGTTCAACAAGTCTTACTGTTATCCAATTTTAATGTTATCTGATACATGCATTGGATAATGTTAAAATCCTATGGGATGCATCGGATAACTTTAAAAATACATAAAGATACATTGTAACCAGCATAGGCTTTAGCAAATGTTATCCAATGCATCCCATAGGATTTTAATGTTATGCGATGCAATTTTTTTCCAGATTGCTTAACGTTATGCGGTTTTAGCGTAATCTGATGCAAATGTTATCCGAGGGATTACTGTACTTCCAAATTCTTGCTTTTCAACTGATAGGTTTGCAGGAGCTGGGACAGAGATGGGAGCTCACTCTGTTGTGCAGCACTTGGGTCTCGAATTGCTGACCTGCCGACCTTCCAGTCATCAAATTCAGTATCTTAACCACTAAGCCACTGCAGTCCCTCTGGACTAGTTACTTCTGTTTAATATTCTAAGTTTAGCATTAATCAACTGTGCAAGCAGAAATTCCAAAAATTTGTATAGAAGGAAAGGGAGCAAAATGAAGGAAAAGAAAGGGACAAGGGAAAGAAGGACTAATATCTTAATTCAATGGGTATAAATATCAACATTGAACACAATTTAAACTTTTGACTGTAAGCTGTTTAGGAAAAAGCCTGCTTTACTGAAATCCAGCAACAAGGTCCACAATAGTCTCCCTCCAATTTAGGAAGTGTATCAATCCAGAAGAAAGTGAAGGGTCACACAGTTGCTGTCTCTCCATAAGATAATAATAATTTCATACCTGAGTCGCCTCGGCGAGTGGGCGGCAATATAAATCTAAATAAATAAATAAATAAATAAAATAAATAAATATCAGAAATTATTCTGGGTTGAAAGGATTTTTGCTGAAGAAACTCCGCTCAGGGGATGCTCGAATGAGGCTCCTTTCATGTCCCCAAGATCTTTTCCCACCGAAATAGTCCCCGGGTCTTGAACTACCAAATTTCCTGCCTTCCAGCTAACAAGGTGAGCTTCTTAACCACTGAGCCACCACAGGCCCTTAAGGACATTGCAGCAGGCTAAGCAACGGTGCAAAGCCTGCGATTTAGTTTCATCTCTGTTTAAATTGATTTAAAATACTGTATATTGTTAGTTTGAAACATAAACTGCCTTGCATCTCATGCTTGATGAGCTTCAGCTGTAGTTTGACATAGCCTATTACAGTTGTACCTCGCTTAAAGAGCATAATGCGTTCCACAGGATTGCTCTTTAAGTGAGTTTGCTCTATAAGCAAAACACCATTGCAAATGACCAATGGGGGGGGGGGGGTTGCGAACCCTGATTATTTGTTAAGCAAGTTTTTGGTTGGTTTTATTTGTTAAGCAAAGCGAACATTCAGAGAAAATTCTGCTCTTTAAGCAAGTTACTCTTTAAGCAATGCGCTCTTTATGCAAGGTTTGACTGTACTATTAATCAGTGGAGGGCTCTTTTTTTTTACTACCACACTGTGGGCATGGCTAACTGTGGGCATGGCCAGGTGACTGGGTGGGCGTGTCCAGCCACTTCCTTCTCCTCAGCATGTATGCACTACTTTATAGTTTAGCGCATGTGCGCTAAGCCAAGTGACCACTTTCTGTGCCTGGACCGGACACGGAGCAGAGGCAGCGGCGGTGTGGCACAGGGGTGGTGTGGCAGGGAAGCCAAATGGGGAGTCCCCATTTGCCTTCCCAGTCATGCCGCAGTTGCGGGCGCAGGGGCAGCATGGCTTGGAAGCCGAATGGGGATTCCCCAGTCAACTTCCTAGCCTCGCCACTGCAGCAGGGGCAGGAGCAGCGTGGCTGGGAAGCCGAATGGGGAGTCCCTATTCAGCTTGCCAGCCATGCCGCCACTGCGCCACACTGCCACTGCCTCTGCTCTACGTCCAGTCCAGGTGCAGAAAGTGGTCGCTTGGCTTAGTACGCATGCGCTAAACTATAAAGTAGCACATGCACGCTGAGCAGAAGGAAGTGGTTGGCCAAGTGGGCGTGGCCTCTCAGGTTTTCCCCTACCGGTACGCCTGGACCAGGGCGCACCGGGTCCAGCACACCACTACTATTAATGCTTTTGAATATCTTTGTATATTTTTAACAGACATGATAACCAGCTCTTCATAGCTCAAAGCTCAGAAAGAATGCATCACCCATAATATATTTACCTCTAATATGTTAGCCTCTTTTTATTATTAACAGGAATGTTTCAAACTCACCTTTTACAATGAATCAGTACTTCCTGGAGTACAGTATTCAGGTTTGTTTGGTGGAAGGGGAAAATGTTTCTTAACTCTTCCCCATTTTCTTAAAAAATGAAACTAGTAGAAATTATTGCTATTGATGTTAATAGAATTTTATTGGGAAATTGCTAGTGCTAACACTAGTGTTTATAACGGGGGTTCCCGATCTTTTCATGTCAGGGGACAGGTTACGTTCCTCAGTCTGCTGTAAGGACTGGACAGCCATTTTGCCCTGCCTGCACAATGGGGGTGGCAATTTTGTCCCAACAACTTCAACGGGGTCGCTATTTTGTTTCTCAGATGCCATGGGGGGGAGGGCACATGAAATGGTGCCACAAGCCGTATCCAACTCACGGGTCTTAGGTTGCGAACTCCTGGTTTATAATATCAATTATATAACATAAAAAGTTATTTTTCTCAATCCCGCAGATTGCTGGCTGTGGGATTCTGGGTGTTGCCCCTAAAATCCTCTTCCAAACACTAACTAGAATCAGGAACTTTTTAGTCAAACAAAATATATTGTCTTGTTTCCAAACCAGATGGTGACTTTGATTCCTTCAGGACTTCTCGAACAGGCAGCAGGTAACAACAGAAATTCACTCCTCTTCATAGGGGAAGCAGGGTCCACTTGAAAATTGCCTCCTGAAAACTGGTCCCAATTTCAACTGCCTTCCAGCATTGTACTGTTAACTTGCTGTTTCGTGTGCCTCTATCTTTTGCTCTTGTCAAGCAGAATACCAGCAAAGCCCATTCATATTTCTTTATCTATTTATTCTGCTAATTCTGCGGGTGCCATTTCCAAAGAGCTCGTCTGAACCAGCCTCTGTCTTAAGGTTAATCTCTCCAAGCATTACTTAGCTAAGAGTTACTGGGTTTCAGTCAACTTCAGATTGAACAGTAAACTGTGGTACTTATTTTTGGAAGGCTGGCTAGTGCGGCAAAGGGGTCTGAAGATCTTCTCCACTTTTTTTGCTACCCTTGATATGGTATTTTCTCCATGTTCAATTTTGAAGCACCACCCAATTTTTTCCTGAAGGGCTACTTTTGGAATACAGTATAAACTACCACAATATGACTTTGTCCCTGAGACACTTGAACATTCTGGTTCATGCTTAAAAGGCATGTTTGTACGTTTGACGCAATCTACTTTATCTCTCACTTGAGCAGTTCTTCCATTCACCCTGATCCGAGGTTTTTTTTTCCTCCCTTGAGAAGTGTCCACATCAATCTTTGGATCCCTCCAATTTGTCTACGAGCAGCCCTGGTAGCACAGTGGTTAAAAAGCTGTACTGCAGCCAGAACATTGTGAGTTCAATCCTGACAAGGGGTTACGGTTGACTCAGCCTTTCATCCTTCCAATGTCGTAAAATGAGTACCCAGCATGTTGGGACAAAATGATAATTAATTTGTGAACCACTCAAGAGAGTGCACTAAGCATTATGGGGCGGTATATAAGAGTAATTGCTAATTGCAATTGTCCTTCATTTGATGGGCACATTTTACTTCCACTACCAGGAGTGATGAGGGTGGTGTGGACCAGATGAATTGGTGTCAGGGGCTGGATCCAGCCCACAGGCCGTAATTTGGGCACCCCTGCTCTAGATGCAGAAAAGGTCATTTTAGTTTAATGGATTGCATAATTTAGACTATAATCACATGCACACTTACAATGGAGTCTCGCCCACTGCAATGAGACAGCTTTCCTTTTGAATAAGCACATTTGGAATTACGCTGCTATAAATGGCAAACTCCTCAAACTATTGCTGTGTCTTTCAGAGTCTGGAAAATTTCCCTTCTTGGATTACAGTTCTCTGGTCTATGAACAACAGCTCCCAGACAGCCAGTTCTCTTAATAATGTATACTCTTCTGCAAAGTGTATGTGATCAGAACTATATGTTAGATAGAAACAGTCACTCATGGGATTAGAGTTGCCATACGTCCCGATTTTCCGTGATTTTCCCAGATTGAAGCTGTCCTGGCCGGTTCAAGAAAAAACATGTTAATTTCATAGAGTCACTATTCCGAGAGAGGGAGGACAGAAAGTGAAGAGTTGTCCATTGCAAAACAAGTCGCTTCCCGTCTCCTGCTTTTCTCCTTCAGGAGGGAAACGAAGGCTCCATGGGCCACTACTTAGAACTTTCTTCCAAAGGATCCTCGTGTGGGGTTTGAAGGTGAGTCTACTTCAGTGTGTGTGTGTGAAGGGGAGTGGGGTGACCTCAGGGGGAGTAAAAAATTTAAAAAGGTAAAGGCCACCCTTGCTTGAAAGCCAGTCATATCTAATTCTAGGGTTCAATGCTCATTTCTGTTTCATAGCTGAAGAGCCAGTGCTGTCTGCACCTGCAGATGTTTCCATGGTTATGTGGCAGGCATGACTAGACACCGGAGTGCATGAAATGCTGTTTACCTTCCCACCACAGTGGTCCCTATTTATCTACAGTACTGTACTTGCAATTTCTTGCTTTCAAACTGCTAGGTTGGCAGCAGATGGGGCAGAGATGGGAAAAGAAATAAAAATAAAACCACCAAGAACCATCTTTTGCGAGAAGAATCATAGGGGAAACAACCTCTTGACTACAGCTTTTTAAAAAACTGATGGTGGCTGCCTGCCCTGGAGGGAGATTCTGTGGGGTCTTAGAGCTGCTGTCTTCATGACACATGCAGTTTGAAAAATGCAATGATGGTCACATGGCTGTCCCGGTTTGGTGTGACAGAATTATGGCAACCCTACATGCGATGTCCCCAACATTTGTGCCCCAAGGATACCAGAACTGGATTTATAATCAAAGGAAACTGAGGGGCAGGAGATTCAAAACAGACAAAAGAAAGGACACCCACATGTCCTGACTATGGGTTTCCTTGAAAAATGTGCTCAATCACTGTTGGAAACAGGATGCTGGGCTAGAGGAGGGCAACCATTTGTTAGGCAGACTGTGATGGTTACCTCAGACAGCATATTTGTTCTGAAAGAGCAGCAAATACTAATTTGTTGTTACTTTATTTTAAACATTTTTGTAAGATAGAAAGAGAGAATTATGAGATTTTCTGTCTCATGTAACAAAATGGCAGCTAGCTTAGGATGGCACGCACCTTGACAGGTGAATAGGGTAGCCACAATTTGCTATTCCTCCTCAAGCTGCCATGTGCCTGCAGTAACGCTTTGTATGTATGCAGTCTTGCAAAACAGACCTTTTAGGTCAGTGGTGGCGAACCTTTTAAAGGCCGAGTACCAAAAAATGGGTGAGGTGCCAGTGCCATCACGTAGGTATGTGCTTACCCATGTGACATCACTGCGTGCTTCAAGCTTTGCCTTAAAAAAAACCTTTTATGTTTGGGATCACAAACCCATGTTTACTCATGAGTAAGCACCCAAGCACCTCAGATTTTCCTCTCAAACAATAAAATGCAATTTTGTCTTAAAAGAAAAGCACAATAGAGCTTTGAACAATACAATGACTTTTATTAAAAGATAACAGTGTGCTTTCAACAATACAAACAACTTTTTATTGAAAGATAACATTTACATTTTGAATAACTAATGTGATTTGTGTTGTATGCATGCTGATAATTTGTCCAACCTTGGTTCATACTTAGTAAGTTTGAGAGCAACACATACAGCACTCAAGTCATCTGTTATTCTGTTTCTTGTGTCATTTTTTATATAATTCAGAGATGAAAACAGCTGCTCACAAGCATAATTGAGCATAACTGAAGATTTCATTAGGGTTCTAATACAAAGGCATATTTTAGAAAGCCAGTCATATCTGACTTCAAGGTTCAGTGTTCATCTGTTTATAGCCAAAGAGCCAGCACTATCTGCATCTGTAGACATTTCTGTGGACATGTGGCAGGTATGCCTCGACACCGGAGTGCACGGAATGCTGTTTACCTTCCCACCGAAGTGGTCCCTAATTATCTACTTGCAATTTCTTGCTTTTGAACTGCTAGGCTGGCAAGAGCTAGGACAGAGACAGGAGCTCACTCCATCATGCAGTACCTGGGTCTCGAACTGCTGACCTGCCGACCTTCCAGTCATAAAGTTCAGTGTCTTAACCACTATAGCCAATGCAGTCCCTTGCAGAAATAAAACTTATGGCTCAGCTAAATGGCTCAGTTAGAGTAGAGCTGGCTCAAAAGGGCTGTTTAATGTTGTGCAGTTGGTGTTTACTGTAGTTGGTATTACTGTATCATAATTTATTTGCCACCAGCAACCTTCTCAGCACCATTCTATTAACAATTTCCTACATTTGATTTTTAAATGCAACACTGCAGAATACTTAAGAGGCAGTAGAAGCCTGCGTCCCCCAGAAATTTTTACTTGCCTGCTCTCAGTACAGCAACACAAAGCAATCACACTTATATACTGCCCCATATCACTTAGTGTACTCCCTGGGCAGTTCACACATTAATTAGCATTTTGTCCCACCATGCTGGGTACTCGTTTTTTCAACCTCAAGAGCCTCCAAAGAGTATGCAGCAGAATACCACTTTCCCCCGTCCACCTGAAAGTCCTTTGAAAGTGAGTGGGAGAGTCTTGCGTCCAGCAATGCCCACTTCTATTGCTTCCACCCAACTTTCCAGGGCCAAGCAAACGGGGGGGGGGGGGAGCCGGTAGATGCAGGAGTTGCTCTGGCTATGCAAGACTCTCCTGTTTGCTGACCCATGGAAAAGAGAGGCAAAAAAAGATGAAGCAAGTGGGGGGGATACGGCCTCCTCCCCCGTCCACTTGAAAGTTGTGCCACTGGGCGACCATACAACCATTTCCCTTGTCTTCTCCCCCAACTATTGCTGTACAGACTAAAATCCATACATGGAGTCAAAACAAAGTTAGGCAGAGAGAAACTCACATGCACCTGGTCCATGTAAGAGGAGAAGCACACGCACAGGAGATCCCCAGGAGATGTCTGGGGATATGTGGCCATGCCTCCTGGGAGGGATTTAAGTCTCCCCATCTCCTTTCCATTGGAAGACAGATTCAGGTGATTTGAGAAGCGGTACTGCCATTGGCAGCACTGGTGGTGGTGGTGAATGGGAGGGGCTTATCCTGACCTCTGCGCATGCCACCTGAATTAGGTCTGCATGCCACCTTGGGCACACATGCCATAGGTTCATCATCACGGTTATAGGCAACAGAAAGTTAGGTATGTAAAATAATGGGTTGGCACTCACATTAGGACAAATAAGTAAAGACATAAAACTGTTTATTTCTACTGTAAATACCTTTGATAGTCGTAGATAGAACTAGATCATATGATCAAATTTTCTTCAGTCAGTATGTGAAGGGGACAGTAGGGATCAGCTGCTGTGGATCAAGCTTTCATATTACCTTGAGCTCAATTTTTTTTTAGTGGTGGCATTCACATATTCACTTCCTGTGAAGTATGGCGAGATTAAGCCATCTTTTTGAAGCTTGTATAAACTTGCTGGGTGTAAGGAACATACAAGGGCAAATTCTCCACAAGGAGAATGGCTACTACATGATGAAAGATGCATGAGCTCAATGTCCATCAAAGAAAAACTTTATTGTAGGTAGACAAAATACATGGTTGTATCAATACCACATGGTTTTACAAGAGAGAGTGAACTGGGTGAATTCCCTAGACTTCAGAGGAAACCTGCAGCTGCACTGAGGTTTTATAGATTTAGAGTGTGTGTGAAAGAGTAAAGTTGGGTGATACTGCAATATTTAGTTGTTATAGCTTATTTACAAGGAGACAAAGGTGACATACAGTAATACCCCAGATAACACTAAAACTTGGTTCCACAAGTCTTAGCATTCTCCGATTTTTAACGTTATGCGATACATGTATCGCATAATGTTAAAATCCTATGGGATGAATCACATAATGTTAAAACTCCAGAGAGATACATTATAACCAGCATAGACTTCAGCGAACCTTATGCAATACATCCCATAGGATTTTAACATTGTGTGATGCAATTTTTTTCCAGATTCCTTAATGTTATGCAGTTTTAGCATTGTGTAGTACAAATGTTATCTGAGGTATTACTGTATTTGACTCATAATCCCCTCCAATACTCATTTCATCTCTACAACAACCTGTCAAGTAGCTAGGTCTGAGACAAAGTGACCGTCCTAAAATTACCCAATGAGTTTCATGGTGGAATTGGAATTTCAACCACTGCTACTCTCCAACACCCTAATAATCTTTGCACTAGATCATTTCTCAAGTTTTGGAGGCTGGAGGTTGCACAGAAAGAGCCTCCTGGAGGATTTTGGTATTTTTGAACCACAATCTGGCTTACACTGGTAACGGCAACCTTGTTTGCCAGCAAATCTTTCTCACACTAGGTCAGGTGAAAGGAACTGCAGAATGACCTCACCAAAGGGTGCCTTCATTTTGACAGTTGCATGTCTGACTTATATACAGAAGAATAAATAACAAGTTGGGGTAGAGATTTCTAAGTTTTGATAATGTCTTTACATCAAAAGGAAATACTTTCAGTGCTGCAGTGCAGAATTTTCATTTAATCCATTACAGTTGAATATGTGATAGACAAAATGGACAACAGAGAACTTTTTGTGTTCCTTTGTTATGTCTGCTTTAGCTCTGATCATTTTTAAAAACAGTCATAATTTTGTTGAGGTTCAGGTTTTCTTTCTCTAGGTTTAGTATGAGTTGGAGCAGATCTTTATATCGTGATTGAGGAATTATGATCTCCATTGCAATTTCCTACCGTGATCAAGTGTGGGGATTCACTATATAAATCTGTGCCATCACAGAATGAGCTTTGCTTCTTTCTGAGCCAAATGTTCAGCACTGATGTTGCCTTATGTGGTAAAGTTTAATTCTTATAAGTAATATAGATGGGAAGCAAAAGCCAGAAAATTCACCATGATATGGAGAAGCCTTAGATTAAATAGTGTAGCCATTCAACTTGATTTATCAAAGTTACTAGCCCCAAAAGAAACTTTACTTGTCCACTTCTACTGTCAGTGTTTTTCTGCTTATAAAAACCTCACTCCCTGACCATACGCAGGATACTGCTACTAACTGTAGATAATCAAGTAAATGGCATTATTCTGAATTGATCTAGACCTGTGGTTCCAATGTGGGGCACATGCCCCACAAGGGGGGCCAATTTGAGAATGAGTTCTTAATAGTTAATGGCCTTTTAGGCTTCCTCCATGTAACTAGGAGTTCACTCTTTGAATAATAAGAATTATATGTCATGGGAGGGGATCAGGATTTTAGAGATGCTTATGTGAGGCATGGCCAAAAAAAGGTTGGGAACCACTGATTTAAACCAACTCTTTGGCTGAACCTATCTACATGATTTTAAGAGATTTATTTTACAGAAAGGTAACCTATCAGCTTATTGTATGCTATCATAAGCAATTTTATATTCCATTTAGAACAGGAAAGTGCCAGAAAGCGTAGTCCTTCCAGGTTTTCTGTCAGAGACCAGCCAAAGTTACCCTTGCTTTATTTAGCAAAATTACTGTTATATATATCATGGGCATTCAGGCCATATTATGGGACAAGAAATATTATTCCATATGTTCTAAACTCATTGAGCGTCATGATTCAAGAGCTATTTTTTCCACATTCAAAAACATTCTTGGCAATGACATTAAGCAAACAATAATCAAAGCCTATATACATATAGGCCATATATATATATAAGTGGGAGGGAAATCCTTTTTTTTATTTTTTCACTCATAATTTATTTACAAATACACATTATAACTTTTATATACATTGCACATTTACATGGTAGAAAAGTACAAAACTATATTTAAATGAATTTATATTTAATTCGCCATGTTTGAAAATATAAAATTGCTTCAGAAAAAAAGTATCATGAAAATCAAGAAACTTGAACTGATAAAGCTTTGATATAATAATCTGTGAACATTTTAAATGCGAAACAAGATTTTTTTAAAAAATGGAACTGCAGTACCATCCGTAAAGATAGACCTAGTAGAAACACTGGTGCTTGTAACTTTTTTTTTTTTTTTGAAAAATGGTTGCATAACATTTAGCAACTCAGATTAACAGCCTTTGTAATCCAATCTTTGGGTTTGGATTCTCATAGTACAGTATAAATGCCCAGTACTTTGAGATCACCTCAGTACATGATACAATAAAAATAAGAGAGAACATAATCAATGGGAAGAGGTTTCATTAAAGATTGCCTCAATGCATCCCAAATATATAGTTAAGTCAGTTTACAGCGCCTTTTGGTCAGTCAAGATTCCTTGTAAACAAATATCCAAGGGAGTATGTATGTATGTATGTATGTATGTATGTATGTATGTATGTATGTATGTATGTATGTATGTATGTATGTATGTATGTATGTATGTATGTATGTATGTATGTATGTATGTATGTATGTACAGAACCGGCAAGAAAAAAATGCAATAAATAAGAACGTAACAGAAACTAACATGCAATATTTGTTAAAGTGGGAAAGAGTTAATGTCAGCAGAAACAAGGAGATGAGAATTATGACCAGGAGAGGTGTTAAGCTCTAAGGAATGGATTTATAGCTTACAAGAAAAAAAATCTTTACAAGCAAGAGACCTCACAATAAATAACACTGCTCATCCCGTAACGATTAAATTTCTTCAAAAAAAAAAAAAAGGTGTACAGTCAATCAGACATTTTTATGTATAAATTATAAAACATGACACAGTATAAATAAATGTCTACAAGATCCAACTATATGTATACTTTTTTCTTCCCCAAATAAATAAGCATACATTTATGTACAGTATGGACATTTGTATTTCTTGCCCAATGGCTGTTCCAAAAGGGATGGAAGTTTTTACCATTCTAGAATGGAAGAGATAGGAAAGCTGTAGTCCTGGTCATCCTCCTCTTCTTCGTCCTCAGGATCTTCATTAATGGCTAGATAGGAGAATACAGGGGAGCTGTTGTTTAAATATGGACAACAACAGCGAAGTAGCAGCTCAGTGCATGTTTTCAAAGCCCCCTGCACAGCCATAAGAGGGTGGTTGCCATATTTTTTTAAAAGCGTGGCTTGAAGTAGGATGTGCTTTGGCATCTGCTGTTATGCAATAAGTTTTTTTTTTGCTGTTGCTGTTGCGTGTGTGTTTGTGTGTCTCTCTGTGTGTGCATTACATTTTTTATGAAGTCATAACTGCAGCAAGTTCTGAAGACTCAATGGCTCAGGTTTTATTGGCAGATTCCTGAAATTAGATAAAAAGTGCTCTTGTGTTCTAGGTTTTTTTTTAAACTGCTTTTTCCCCGTTCTCTTTTTGAGGCCTTCATTCAAAGGCAACTGCAAGATGACAGCAGCCCACATTGGTTAAGTGTTAAGCTAGTTTCGGGGATGGAGGAGGGGTTTTGGAAGGAGGGTGCGATTAGGTTGTAGCCCGAGTGTTAATATAGCAAACAGCAATGCACACTAAAGCAAACAGTATTAAGGGGAGAGGGCGGGAAATAGATAAAAAGATGCATTTAAGGCAGCCCTCTGGTGTTAAACAAACCCTATCCTACAATGTGAAAAGGCACCCCGAAACATTCACTGTTGGCTCTCCATTGCATTAGAGCAAGCACAAGACATCTGTATAATAGACAAGATCTTTCTCTATAGGATCTCTCTTCCCCACACTTCCCTTTCAAGTTCACTAAAGGTGTCTTTCTAGGGTTTGGTGGGTGGGGTTTGTTTGGGTTTTTTTTTTTTTTTTTGGCCTTCAGAAGATTAAAGTTCTTGGCAAGGTTAAAAAGCTCACTTACAGTTGCAAGATCCCGGGTGCTTTACTTCCAAAAGTACACCCAGGGAACAGGCTGCTTCCTTCATGGCACACTCGCTTGGGTAAGTGGTGTTATCGCTGGCACAGACGGCTTCGTCCGATTTACTTTCAGGACACATCTCATCGCAAAGGGCACACCGTCCTCGGCCCACTTTAAAATCCCACAAACATTTCTTCCCAGTGCTGCATTGGATGTCTTCGCAAGTTTTGGCCTCTGAAAGGCAGAGATAAGAAAAAGAAAAGAGAAAGCAAGGATCAAATTGCTGACCATCCCTTGCAGGCAGGATGGATGTCTGGCCCTACCCTCAGGTAGCATTAAGAAACTGCCTCAGATAGAAGATATTTAGCTGGCATTCAGCTGGCAGTGGGAGAAATCCCTCAGACCTTTTCTCCTTATTTTTCCATCCCACCTTCAGTTTTGAAGGACAAGACTATAGGTTCTCCACAGCCGGCTGAACAAGTTTCTACACAGCCAGCACCTGCTCTTGAGTGTGTGAAATATGCTGTCCTGTTGGCAGTGTTGAACTGTGCATCGAGTCTGCATCTGTACATAGAAAAGGTCACCATCATACTCTTTGTCATAGACAGAAGATGTCAAGTTAGTCCCAGTATCAGGAGGATGTGTGTGTGAGAGAGTACAGGTAGTATTTTGTTTTTGTGGTGGATAGTGGGGTCTTGGGCTCTACTGATAATGGCTATGCGTGTTGAAACAGCTTTCTTTAAAAGTGGCTGAAGATCTGAGGTGCAGAACAAAATAATCTGTGCCTTGTACTTTACTTGGGCTTTGGTGGTGGTGGTGGTTTGGTGACTGTTCAAGTTGCACAGAGCTTGAAAGCCATTCCCGTGTCCTAATGCCATAAAAATTACTTCAGCTGCAATAAAATAATGTTTAAAAAGACAAAGAGAACAAAACAAGGAAGGGTAGTAAGCGTATCTAGTACTCAGCATTAAAATAAATATCTCTATTTTCTGATCTTAGCTATTGTACACAGCCCAGCGTGGCAAAATATCCCAGATGGGTGGTATAGAAATTTAATAAATAAACAAACAAATATCTCTGGGGACAGACAGAAAGACATGTACATTATTGACAGCCATTTCTCCTTTTTAAACTTCAAAATGACCACCAAAAGATAACCTGCTCAATCTCCTTCCTCCTGATTTAAGTCTTCATAGAGACATAAACAAGGCCTTTCAGGAATAACCTTGGAGTAAACATACTTAGAATTGTGCTACATGACTTTTTGCAAACATAACTTTTTAGGTTAAGAGGAGAGCCATTACAACCATTCCTTCACCAAATGATGAGCCAACACTGGGCAGAGGGTCAGCTCAGTATGCAGCACTGGCACAGTGATATGCATCATTAATTTCTATCACAAAGAGCCCTCGCCTTCATCTTGAGGGGAAAATGTGTTGCTTGCTTATTTTCCTAACTTGTGAACTGTCCAGAGAGTGCACTAAGCACTATGGGGCAGTATATAAGTGTGATTGCAGAGCAGGCAAATGCCTTCAGAGACATGGGCAAGCTTGAGAAGCAGTGTCAACACCTCAGCAAGTCTTCCACAGTCTCTTGGAAGGCATCACTGAATGCCATCTAGCTTTCCAGCCAACTAGTAAATTGGCCTGGTATCTTCAGCGCTGGTGGAAAACCTCATTTTGTTGTCAGTGTGAAAGACAGTCAGCTTCTGTGCATGAAATAAAGTATGATTCCATCTTGTTCTTTGCCTCAGAACCAACTTGGTTTATTTTATAATTGTGTGCATTTGTACACAAATGTCACAACCTGTACCCCTTGCATAATAATGTCTTTCAACTTCATGATTACCTTATTTTTCTGTCTATTCATGCTAGCTGAAGATAGAATTTCATGCATCTGTTTATTTATTATTATGACTTATATGCCACCCTCCTCAAAGAGATCCAGGGTGGCTAACAAAGGTTTAAAAAGACATAAAATGCAATGTAAAATTCAATTTTTGTATTTGTATTTTCGACTTATATGCCGCCCCACTCGCATAGCGACTAAAATTAATATTAAAATATTAAAAACTAAGCAAAGATGAAAAGATTAAAATTTCATACTTTGAGAGAAGGAGGGATCAGATGAGCCAACAGGCTGACACTACTGTCTGAGCCAAACCCCATACCTGTCCCACCAGCCAGGTCTTAACCCCCTTCCTAAAGGGCAGCAACTCTGACTGGAGACATAGCTCAATTGGCAGGAGGTTCCAGGGCAGACACAGAGAAGGCCCTCCTCCTGGTGCCAGAGAGATGTGCCTCTCTAGCCGATGGTACAACCAGAGATCCTCTCTGGCCCACTTTGGTGGGATGGACAGATGTTCTTAGGGCGATGCAGTCTCTTAGGTATCCTGGCCCACTACCATGTAGGGCTTTAAAGGAACCTTGAATTGCACCTGGAGGCATACTGGCAACCAGTGCAGCTCCCTGAGCAATGGTGAGGCACGAGCATAACGCCCGCATCCCATCACAACCTGAGCAGCCGCATTCTGTACCAGTTGCAGCCTCCGAATGGTCACCAGGGGCAGCCCCATGTAGAGTGCATTACAATAATCAAGTCTGGAGGTGACCAAAGCATGTGTGATCATGAGAAGGAGTCCCGGTCTAGGGGAGGGCGTAACTGGTGTATGACACGAAGTTGTGCAAAAGTCCTCCTGGCCACGACTGCCACCTGCTCTTCAAGCAGTAGTTGTGAGTCCAAGAGGACCCTAGATTACGCACTGGGTCTGTTTGGGGCAAGATTGCCCCATCCAGAACCAAAGATGGTAGCTCCTGAGTTAACACAGGGACCCTGACCCACAACTACTCAGTCTTGTCGGGATTCAGTTGTAGCCTGTTGTCCCCCATCCAGACCCTAACAGCTTCCAGGCACCTGGAAAGGACTTCCACTACATCGCTTGGGTCCCCACGAGCCAAGATATACAGCTGGGTATCATCAGCATATTGATGATACCTCACCCCATGGGAATTGATGATCTCACCCAGCAGTTTCATGTAGATGTTAAATAGGAGAGGCAAGAGTAGCGAGCACTGAGGCACCCCATATTGGAGCAGCCTAGGGCTGGATTTCTCATACTCCAACTACACCGACTGGGTCCGGTCCTTCAGAAATGAGGAAAACCAGGACCACACAGTGCCTTGGATACCCAATCCTCCGGGCCTTCCCAGAAGGATACCGTGGTCGACAGTATCGAAAACCGCTGAGAGGTCAAGAAGAGCCAGGACAGATGGATGTCCACCATCCAGCTCTCTCCAGAGATCATCCACAACTGAAGATGTAAGAGGTAGTGATTTTTTTAAAGTTCAGGATTGTGGCCACCTCTGAAGTAATTTTCTAGATTGTTTGCATCAATTGACAGTGTGCTGCCAAATTAGTAAAGTGTAAAAAAAAATCTGTAGAATCATGTTGCCTCCAGAAGTGCAGCTTGGGAATTTTAAAAAATCTGATGTGTGACTGTACACATATTACAAGCTACTAGCTACCATGTTTTCCCAAAAAATAAGACACTGTCTTATATTTATTTTTCCTCAAGAAGACACACTATGGCTTATTTTCAGGGGATGTCTTATTTTTATTACACCACTGACTGCCCATCTTCTTTACCGCTCTGTGCCGGGACGCTGCATAGCTATGCCTATCACTATATGTTATTTTCGGGGTATGGCTTTTATTGCACAACTGCTGAGAAATCCTGCTACGGTTTATTTTATGGGTATGTCTTATTTTCGGAGAAATACAGTATCTAGATCTTTGTATCTTACAGTGTTGGAAGAAAATAGTTTTTCTACATCCACGTTACTTTCTGCTTAAGTTTTTGAAACCAATGTAATGTTGTTTTTAAAATCCATTCATTTTAAAAGGATTCAGCCCAAACCCCATCTATTTTTCCACATTCCTCATTACAAGGGTGTGTAGCTAATAATCTTACATGAGCCAACATTTAGATTATGCTTCATTCAATTTAAATAGTGGTGGTTTCAGAAGACTTCCTTTATAACAATGTGCCCTCAATTTTATGAGGTTTCAGTTGTTTTTGATTTAAAATACTTCCAAAGAACTCTTGCTTCAGCAGATGTTTCCGCGGGAGTCTATTTGAACTGAATACTTAAGGCATGTGGTCTGAAAATTTCTACAAAGAGCTGGTATCCTTAAGTATTAGAAATGAGGCCTAAGATTCTCCTTCAACAGTTGTCAGCTAGATTCAACAGAAAGTTTTCCTGTCAAAAACCAGGACTTTATGACTCCGGGAGTACATTCCTACTCAAAAGTAACTTGTGCATTTTAGTATTTTTCTTCTGCTCTGTAGTATTAGTGCCAAATTTCCCCCACTAGGTTTCTAATGAAAAGCAGCAATTTCTTTGAACATGAAAATTTCTACTAAAACCCACATTTTCTGTTTTGTTTGGCTACTATGTTTCTTTAAACATCATTTTCCTTAGCTTTCTTTCTCCAGCCTTAATTAATCACATGGGTGTTCCTAGCTGCTCAGGCATTACATAATGGAGAGCATCACAATTGTGTGTAATCAGTCAGATTAGACTGAACAATGATTTAATAAATGAAGGCAGCTAAAGGAATAAGAAGGCAAAGAGCTGCAAAAACTCAAAACATTTTTAACACTGACCACAATATTATTGAAACATGAAGGTACAAATGCCATGAATGGGAAGGGGATGGATCCTTTGTGCCTATCCCTAGTGACCTTGAACTACTTTCCCCCAAACCCAGTTCCAGGCTAATTCCAGCATAGATCTTTCTAAGGGATGCCCTTGCATGAGGGAGTGTGGGAAGGGAAGCAAGAATGTTTCTTCATGCGTCCACAGACAACAAAGTCTTTTTCATTGTCCAAAAGTATTTCCAGTAGCTTGGAAAACAATGCATGCATATGTCCCTATGAGGAATGTTGGATACCTGTTCAAGTGTTATTCCCATGCCTCAATCTTTGGACTTGCCTTTTATACCTAGTCCTGACAAACAGCAGATCAGATTGTATCATACTGTATTACTGTCAGATTGCATGCCTGGGCTCATGAGATCAAATGCTTTCCACTAAGGATGTAAGGAATACTCACAATACACTTGCAATACAAATGATGTCTCAACCTGTTGATATACCCTCCAGGGGGAAGTTAATTGCTGTAAGATTTTTCATCCCTACACAATAGCAAAAAGACCAAAACTTTTTTCTCTCTACAGCATCATTAGGGACCCCTTCCCATGAACCTCTGTATTTTGCATAAAATTTGCATTTTATGCAAAACTTGCATTTTGTACAAAATACAGGCTCTTGTGCAAAATTTGTTGTTTTTCAGTCTCACAGTCGAGTCCAACCCTTTGCGACCCCATGGATTACAGCACACCAGGCTCCTCTGTCATCTGTCATCCTCCATAGTCCGCCAAGATTTACTCCCATCGTGTCAATGATGCCATCTAGCCATCTCATCCTCTGCCATCCCCTTCTTCTGCCTTCGATCTTTCCTAGCATCAGGGCTTTCTCCAGTGAGCCCTCTCTTCTCATTTGGTGCCCAAAATACTTGAGCTTCAGCTTCAGTATTTGTCCTTCCAAGGAGCAGTCAGGGTTTATTTCCTTTAGGATTGATTGATTTGATCTCTTTGCAGTCCAGGGGACTCAAGAGCCTCTTCTAGCACCAAAGTTCAAAGACATGCAAAATATAACTCTTTTATTCACACTTGTGAGAATAAAGTAAGAAAATATGGAAGTCCCTAGCTCTTCCTGTTCCACACACAAATAAAATTAAAAACCACCTGCAGATATTAGGAAAAAAGGCTTTTATCCAAGCTTTCCCCTGTCATTCCGGGGGGGGGGGGGTCCATACATCTTACTCAATAACATGAGGGAACATTCAACCATATGAATGGTTCATCTTGCCTAGTCCTGCTGAAGATTTACCATTTCAAGTAGCTGGTTGCAAGAGGAAGATCTCAGTCTTCTTAGATTAGGTTGAGAGCAGCTGTAATCCCCAAGGCTGAGTGGTGAACTTTATGGCTAAACAGAGCATATGTTTCACACATTTTGAAATGTTGCATTCTAGCTAATAGAAGACACTAGCTCATTTGTATTAACATTTATTTACAAAAATAAGCTCAAATCTGACCTGCCAACACAATTCATTACACAATAAATGCTATATATCCCTTTGAATCAAGAATGTGTCGTTCATGAATATGAGTATGGGAGAATAAATTTTAAAAAGCAATATAGAACCTGATCTGAGCATTGCTGGAAAAAACAGCCAATATGACATTATCTACCAGTGCCAATATTACCAACTAGCAATTCAAGTATTATACATTGTTCAGTCTTTCTTATTTTTCTGATTCTTTTTCTTTCTTGTGGTTTCTCATGCCATCTCAGTGCTCATGTAGCTTTCCCCATTGTTCTTCTTTTCCTGACACTGCCCTTGCAAAGAGCAGGAATTCTTCTCAGTCATTTGAAAATTCTTGGAGCCCCACAGAGAGAAGCATTACTTTGTGTTGTCTATAAACCCTCTACTGCATTGGTTCCCAATGTGGGGCCCAAGCCCCACAGGGGGACTTCAATTCCCAGAAGCCTAAATCAGTACACTGGCTGGTCAGTGCTTCAGGGGATTGATTTAGGCTTCTGGGAATTGGAAACACTGCTCTACAGACTGCCTCTAGAATGCAGAAAAATGAAAATCCAGGTCCTCCCAGCCTCATGTTTTCTGTTTGCCATCTAGGGACTGAAAATGGTACTACAGGCAGATTGTAATGAATTGAAAGGAATTACAGTAAAACCTCATATAACACTAAAACCTGGTTCCACAAGTCTTGGTGTTATATGATTTTTAGTGTTATCTGATGCATGTTAAAATCCTATGGGATCCATAGAGATACATTGTAACCACACAGGCTTTAGCGGTTGTTATCTGAAGCATCCCATAGGATCTTAATGTTATCTGATGCAATTCTTCCCCCCAGATTCCTTAATGTTATGCGATTTTAGTGTTATTTGATACTAATGTTATATGAGGTATTACTTGTACAGAACTGCATTTTAAAAAGAAAACAAGCTTGAGGTATACATCCTTAGGAATTCTCTGTTACCTATAACAGGTTTTAGAATCTTGGACGTATACTGGAACATGCAGACAGTGAACAGATGTTATTATTTGTCCTACACTCTGGGATTAACAAGAATAGAGCCTACCGTTCATCTTTATGACTATCTTTCAAGTATTTGAAAACTGCTATCATATCACCCTTCCATCTCCTTTTCCAAGGCTAAACATGCCCAGTCCTTTCATTCTTTCTTAAAAGTTACCCCCCTCTGATCTTGTTCCAGTTTGTTGGCATCCTGTTTAAAGTGCGGTATCCAAAACTAGACATAGTACTCTAGATGTGGTCTGACAAGTGCTAAATAGAGATTGTGTAGTAACTCAAGAGTTTTGGAGACTATACTTTTGTCAATGCAACCTAAAATGGCATTGGCTTTTTTTGCAGCCACATTGCACCGTTGATTCATATTCAGCTCAACAATTCCAAGATCCTTCTTGTTCATAGTATTACAGAGTCAAGTATTCCCCCAACTTATAACTGTGCACTTGGTTCCCACCCCCATGTAGAACTTTGCACTTATCCCTGTTACATTTAATTCTTTTATTTCTAGCCCAGTGTTCAAGCCTATCACAATCATTTTGAATCCCGTTTCTGTCTTCAAAGGTTTTAGCTATTCCACTAGAACTAATTTTGTGTCATCTGCAAATTTGATAAGTATTCCCTACACCCCTTCATCATTAACAAAAATGGTGAAGATCACTTGGCCCAGGACTGAGGCTTGTGGTGCCACAGTTCTACATCCTTTTCTATTAGCATGAATGGTATTGTTTGTTTGTGTGCCAGGGTGAGAGGCCTGAAACTATGAGAACATGTGTTGTAATACTGTATTATTGTATTCTGTTTTGTAATTGAATTATATATATTGTATTGGATTGTGTGTATTATATTATTGTGTATTTATTGTTCTGGGTTTATCTAAATTGTGATGATTTTTAATCCGTAGTATGATGTTATTTGATCATGTGTAATTTGTAACTGTATCTTGTATCCCTGTAAGCCGCCCACAGTCGCTTTTGTGAGAGGGTGCGGCATAAAAGTCTAAAAATTAAATTAAATTAAATTAAATTAAATTAAATTAAATTAAATTAAATTAAAATGTCAGGGTCTGATCACTCTTCTATCCTTTTTTTATGGATCCTCTAATCTTTTCCCTGCCCACTTCTTATCTATTTATGTTATTTGTGCTCTAATACAAGCAAGATGGAATGGAGCATCAACTCTCTCCTATACCTCCTCCCGATTTCTGAGACACTGCTATAGCTTCACACCTGGGAACAGAAAAACTAGGACAAATAGTTTGTCGCATATACATTGGAAAAGTCTGTATTTTATGGAAGTGCTAGGAAATTTGAACAAACCAATTGTGGACAATGCAAAATGTAGGACATCACAGAAAGAAGTGATACGATAAAACCTTTTATTTTGGGTTTCTACTGTTTGAGAACTCAACAGAGTTTTCCATTGGAAATGGAATAGAAGGGAAAATGGAAGGTTTTCTTTTGCTGAGAGGCAAACATTATATGTAAGCCATATCTGTATTTTTCAAGCCAAGGAATATGAACTTCAACACCAACAATAATGATGTGTATGTTAAGGCTTGTCTCACCTTCTTGTTACTTACACTGCTACTTTCTTCTCTTCTAACATGATAGGATATTATAATAATTGTAAATATGACAGTTACTCATTAATTCTCTGAGTGTTAGCTGGCTAATAAATCAATGAATTAATTAATAGTGCACATTCATATCTGCAGATAATTGTAACTGCATTCAGTGGCAGGTACTTCAAGATAAATGTACAGCCTACCAATCCAGTTTTATATACGTATATTGATTCAGAATTAAGTCCAATTATGTTCAGCGGAGCTTACTCCTATGTTAGTAGATAGAGAACTACAGCCCGAAACTAACCACATTTTCCATTGGGGGAAATGGCATAAAGGTGAAAGCATGTTTAACGTTGATAAACGAAGATATACACATATATTGACGCATGAGTCAGAAAGTGATCATCCTCTCATGTAGACAGAATGCCTCTTCCAACCTGTGCTCTATCTCACTCTCTACTGTTGTGTATCCTAAACATGTTTTAATCCTAGGTCTGCTGCTCAGTCAACTGGGAATACTTTCTGAGTCAATTAATCACACTGTAGATCTAGAAAATCAATTAATTGACTAAACTTTTGAAGTCCTACTTGTAAAATAGTGTAATCTGTACTACAGTAATCAGAGAGAACTTGTCCTGGAGCAGACACAGGTGTGTTGAAACTATGCCAGCAATTCATCAAAGAGCCTGATCAAGCATCTCCATTTTGTTGGCATTACTTCCTGATCTTTAAAATGAGAGTAATGCCCCCATGGATCATTCTGGAAACCAACTACAGCAAAATATACAAAGGCCTTAGCAAATCAAGAGAGACGTGTACATGATAAATAATAATAGTAAAAGGTAAATTATTTCTTTTATCAGGTACAAAACACTGACAGTGGGACAGAGCAGCCAATCCCTGGTTTCCATCTTCTGTCATAAACTCACTATGTTGCATTAGACAGATTCAGGGCTGGAGAGATAATAATATTCTCCTACTTATGTAAAGATTATAACTAGAGAATACATGCAAAGATTTTTCAACATTTTGGAGCACATTTGTGGTTGTTATTTATATAGCAACAAGTAAATAGTTCCAACATGTGCCACTCACTTTTGGGAAAACAGGATTTCCCCTGACAAGTTGTTACTTTACATTGCATTCTTATGGCTCTACTGATACCAATCATTGTTCATAATGTGCCAAGTCAATTCTGACTTATGGTGACCATTTCCAGGGCTTGCTAGGTAGAGAACACACTGAAATTGTTTACCATTTCCTTCTTCTGTGGGCACCCTGGGATTGTGCAACTTGCCCATGACTTCATAGGCTGGCTCTTCTCCCTGGAGGCACAGTGTGGAATCGAATTCCCAAAATTGGCTCCACAGGCCAAAACCACTGAGCTATCCAGCCAGCATTATAGCCTATCACACAATATGATCACTCAATTACTCACTAACTCATTCCTCCAGAATTGGCTCCCAAGTTCTGCCCGAGGGGCTTATGTAACTGATTTCTAAAGCTTGGAAAGGCTTCTGCAGAAAAACTCCCTGAACTCCAAGTCAGCTCTAATGCTGGATTATTGGGAATTGCAATACAAATAATTGGACAATTTTGGATGTCATGATCGGACAGGAATGTTTCTCTTTCCATTGAACTTACATAAACTGGTTCTTTTTTTAAAAAAAAAATATATCACAGAAGGGTAAGGGGAGAAGTGTTTGCATGATTTTCAGCCTCTGCTGTCACAGTAACTTGACTGGCTTTTAGAACTATGCACCTCAGTGCAGGAGTTGCATCCATTTTCTGTTGAGCCACAGATAGCAAAAAATAGGGGGTTGGCCTTACTGTCTATTCTTGCTTCCTGTGGCTAAAGGGTATCCATGCTCATCATTTCAAAGAGTCTGATATCTCCTGCTGCTTCTTTTAATTCTTAATGGGGATAAACTTGTAAATCTTCTGCCCCACAGCCATAATCCCCATGAGATAAGCAAAAGTACTATGATCATAGTAATAGCAACACCTTTAAAAGTGTCTTTATTGGACTTCTAATCCCTAAATCATGTAGCCAACATGGATGGATGGTCAGCCCCTTTGCCGGGAGGATTCTGGGAGCTATACTCTCAAAACATTACTTTTCCAGATTCTGAACTAGTAATATTCAACACTGTCCGAGCACATTTCCAGTGTTCAGTTGGCTTAACGTGAATATTTATTTATTTATTTATTTAAATTTGTTTATCGCCCTCCTCCCAAAAGGGACCCAGGTGATTTACAACAATTATAAAATCATTTTAAAAAATTAAAAACTCTAAAAACTTTTAAAAAATTAGTATTAAAAGCCAGAAATTGCAACACTGGCATACTGGGGTCAAACCAACCAATTGGCTGGGGAAATTGAACCATTTCCCCAGCCAATTGGTTGGCTGAACCATTTGAATTGTTTCTATAAAGCAATTAGTGACTGATATCTGCTAGTAAGTCACAAAAAGAATAGGCCTCTTGAATCAGTGGGAATTTGATAAGCTAACTCTTCCATAAATTAGCAATCACACTTATATACAATCCCATAGCATTTAGTGCATTCTCTGGATGCTGGATGAAAAGCTGAGTCAACTTTGATCCCTGTCAGGATTGAATTCATAACATTTTGTCTGTAGTACAGCAGTTTAACCACTGCACCACCAGGGTTTTGAATAGGTGAGCATACTCTTAATAGAACACTGGTGAACTTCAATTCCCAGAAGCCTAAGTCAGTACATTGGCTGATCAGTCCAAAAACCAAAGATTGGGAAACACTGCGTTGAGATTTATTACTGGATTTCAGCTAGTATTTCCATTATTGTTCAACAATTAGTTTTTCTTTACGAATCTGAAAGGGGACTGGACTGTATATATTGTCAGAAAGAAACATCTGGCCAAACTCTTATGTAACAAGATGAAAGGTATAAAACAGTTAAAGATAATTTGTGGGTACGAGAATGGGACTGGGAGTGTATTCCTAGGTATGGAGAACTCTGTAAAAATGGCTTGGAGAAAGGGGAGCAAGATCATGGGATGAGTGAAATTCTTCATCCACATCCTGATTTTCCAGGACCAGAAATGATAATTCTCCTTCAAAACAAGGTATGTGCCTTTAAAACATGATACACTCTATTTCAGTGGTGGCAAATCTATGGCATGCATGTCAGATGGGGCACTCAGGGCCCTCTCTGTTGGCACATGCACTATTGCCCCAGCACAGAGTTCACCAGGCCCCTCTGCCCAGCAGCCCAATGGGAGTGCTTCATCCCTCCCCCCTGCACAGAGTTCACCCCGCCTCTCTGTCCAGCTGCCCAATACCAATGGGAGCACTTCCCCCAGCACAGAGTTCACCCTGCCCCCTCTGCCCAGCAGCACAATGGGAGCGTTTCCTCCTTCCCCCCAGAACAGAGTTCACCCTGCCCCTCTGTTTGGGCATTTTGTCTCTAAAAGGTTTGCCATCACTGCTCTGTTTGTATCTCTTGTATCCCTTCAACAATGTTTTCTATAAATCAGAAATGACTGTGACATGTTGAAGGAGTGGTACAGCCCACAGGAAACACAGGATTTGCTCTTTACATTGACCTTGTCCATTATGATTCCCACTTAATGTCTGCTATCACCTTATAGGGCAGGGATTCCAAATCTGATGCTGTGCTTTGTTCTTAAGGCAGACATACATAATTCTCTCAGCCTTTTCACCATGAATTATGGTACTTACTGATACATTTTCCTTCATAGGCTAGTCCAATGGATCTTCCAAGTAGACAAGTAGCTTTCCTCAGATGACAGGCACTTGCATATGTTATTCCATCATTCCCACAGAGATACTGTTCAGGGGAGGTAGGCTCTGGGCAAATCCGATTACAGGTGACACAGTTGGCATTATTATTTTGATCGACCACACATGTGGAGCTGCCTCGGCATAAAACATCCCTACAGGTCTCTGAAACAAATGACAGACGGACAGTTATGTGAATAACAGAAGCCATCTTCCTCATCTCATCAGGTAGCGTTAAGCAAAGCAAGGAACAAATAACAATGATATAAAAGTATTTCACCATGCTCTTCCATAAAAGGGAGTGACCAGGTGACATTATAACTCTCAAGTTTTTTTATCGTGTCAGAAGCACACAAATGTCCTTTCTGGTTGAAAGGAGTTTTGCTGGAAGAACTCCTCTCAGGAGACACCTGAATGAGGCTCCTTTCATGCCCCCAAGTTTTTTTCCACCAAACTGGTCCCTATTTATCTACTTGCAATTTCTTGCTTTTGAGCTGCTAGGTTGGCAGGAGCCAGGCACTCATTCCGTCATGCAGTACTTGGGTCTTGAACTACTGACTTGCTGACCTTCCAGCTAACAAGGCGAGTTTCTTAACTACTGAGCCACCACACTCCCTTTTACTCTCAAGTTACTTCATATAACACTTGGAAAAGTTATTGTTTTGGATTGCAGCTTTCATTCCAGAAGAGTAATCTCTCCCATTTGTGTTTGGCATAATCAGAAAAAGGGAAAAGCATTTGTGCTGAGGTTCCCAGAATCCTCCATTTTGGGTGGGGTTGAGTAGTGGTGTTTTTGAGAGTGCTTTTTCAAGAAGGTATGTTTTCCAAACCCCTTCTATATGTTATCCATAGCACAAGGCAGAGCTGTGCTCATGACCTGAGGCAGACATGACCTAGAGTACATACTGGTGCTCATACTGACCAAGCAGGGGTCCATGCTCTTATGAAGGGCCCAATGTGAAGACTGTAGTGACCTTGCTACCACCATCTTTGCTCAACCATTCTTTCTTAGCTCTTGGGCAAGTATATGGTAGTAATAACAAAGGCAAGCAGTAGCAATGCTTCCAGTTGCTTGGCAGGAGCTGTAGTGTAGCTGAGGGTCAGCTTTTACTTGTCAAAGTCTCCTCTCTCCCTCTTTGCCAAGATACTTGGGTGAACCTCTGAAATGCTGTAATCGAGACAGATTACAATGACCAAGGAGAGCATGCCTGGGTATCAGTTACACTGAGAACCTTAAGTGACAGGATGTAGCTGTTCTCAAAGGCTGTTGACAAGGTATCAATATGTCTCTGTGATTTGCCACTGTGTGAACATAATGCTGAATGAAATAGGCCTCCATCTGATCCGGTGTGGTGCTAGACCCAACAGTCAAAAGTAAAAGGAAGTTTCTCATCAGAACTAATCAGAACAGAGAGCTTATAGGCTTTGAAGGATTCTTGGAAACATCATTTTCCCTGGATTTACTGCTTCCAGAATCTCTAAGTCAACATCCTTGCTAAGAGATTCTGGGATATGTAGTCCAAAAAATAGCTTCTCCAAACTCTATTTGGTAAACACTTTTGTCTAAAAGGAAGACTGATCTTTCTGTGCTGCAGGATGAAGCAGGAATAGGATGGAAGCGTTCTATGGCACAGTAGAACTGCTTCTGCAAATTTGAGGGAGGGTTTTTAAAATAAAAAAAATACTTTGAAAGTTCTCTAATGCAAAAATAACCACCACCCAATCCCTAGGAACAATCTTCTCTGCAAAGCAAGGTCAGATACGTTACTCCTTCTCTTCATGATGCAATTTCTGTTTACTAGTAGGGAGGTTTCTATCTAAGTAAAGAAGATTTAAAAGTGTCTTTCCCCACTTGTTACTCACACTGGTAAGGTCCACTCTGTCACTTCATGATGACACCATCTTGTTCTGCTACATGATACAGATCAGATCTCATTTTGATTGGCATGAATAGTACAACTTTTGGCAGTCTGAGCTTATCTGTTGATGTTTCTGTCGGAGTATTTACACTCCCTTATGTTCTCATTTTTGACACCCTATGTAGTACTTGTACAGGCAGCAATAGATTTTCATGTTATTCCATATATACTTTCTCCCCCCACCCCGGTAATTGAGAGGGCAGCTTTGTTGTGAACCTACTTTTGCATTTGCCTTGATATTGGACTTCCAGTTCAGGCTGCTCTTTACATCTGGCTTTCAGAAGGGCACACTCATTTTTGTAGGTCTTCCCATCCAAGCCACATACTGGGCCCTTCCAGGTGATATTAGAGCAATCCGGAGCACAGATGCACCGTGGCTTGTTCTTCTTGTTCATTTTACATTTCTTCCCAGGACCACAATCCACATTTTCACAGGTTTCTGAAGAGGAAATGGGAGGGGAGCAGAACAGAGGGGATGGTGTGTTGGTGCAGAAGCCCAGAGATTGTTTTAATAACATCCAGAGAAATTACCACAACTTAACAAACCAAAGGCAACACATGAGAGGGTATTGTTTTATTGTTGACCCAGAAAATAAGAAAGATCTCACCCCAGAAAAGAGGTGCAACACAGGAATTAATACAGGGTCTTCCCATTTTCTAAGCTGGATGCTTCAATGTGACTATAAAAACTTCCCACATTTCTGATGCCAGAGAGACAGCAGTTCACATCTGGATACTTTACACTAATTAATTTGTAATCAATGCACTATGTTGAACTCATAGATTGACCACAGATGAACACAAACAACAGCAACAGACATTAGGACCCTTACAAATTCACACTAAAGGCTGGCAAGTCTATCCTTTTCCTGCTCTTGAAAATGTTACTTTTCTGAGCTGCAACTCTCAAAATCTATGGGCAAGGGAGATTGTGGGGGTTACATCTTGAAAGAAGAACCACTCAAAATGCTGCAATTTTCTCCTCATAGACAATGGCTTAATGCAATCCAGAATCAGAAGTAGCTTTGAATACTTCCAGTCAAGGGCCGGATGATGGGAAAGGTTACTTTTTTGGTTTAAAGTTGGTAGAACAATAGAATAATAGAACCATTATGACCAAGAAGACATGGATAGGTTAGGGGAATATTAGTTGAAATCCATTGGTAGGTAACAACTAAAGTAGGTTTACTAAATCAGTAGGAATGTGATAAGTCACTTCTGTAAGTTCTGTTGATTGAATTGGCCCATTTTAGTTCTGACTGATTACTAGATTTCAGCCACTGTGTGCTGTATGTTTGTTTCTTGTGCAGTTGAAAAAATTGGCAAGTTTATGTAACAAATGTGATAACTTTCCCCACAAACCTAACCTCTTCAAACATATGTGGAATTAAAGAGCAGGGCCCAGAGATTAGACAGCAATACAGTCCAATCAATATTTGAGTATCAAGAAATGTCTTTAAAGAACAGCACCAGCAGAAAAACATATATATAAGTGGAAGCGAGCAAAAGGGAATGTGTATGAAAAAGTACCAGGTTCAATTGCCTTATAATGCTGGGAAAGATCCTGTTCTGAAAGTGGAGAATGGCTGCCATTAGTCAGAAATTGGATTGATTACTTTTGAGTGACAGCCCCAATAATTCCCCAGCGGATGTCACTTTCACCTGTCCTTATCTTACTTTATAAGTGGCATAACTGACACTGCAAAATCCCATGACTGAGCTTTGTCACAGACTTATATACCCTAACCTGGGGGGGGGGGGGGAAGAGAATTTTTCCTATTTGGGGAGGAGCCTGTATCCCATCAAGAAAGTTTTACATGTAGAAGAGTCCATGTCTAAGACCTGGCATCTCCAAGAGGAAAGGATTTTCAGGTCACCAGATAGGGGAGGGGGGGGAGAGAATGATCTCTGATTGTTTGGAACCTCAGAGAGATGCTGTCGAATAGTGTCTTCAAGACTACAATGGGTTAGTGGGATGGAAGACCAACAGGCATCTCCAACTGCCTGGGCTGTAGCCAGGGGGTAACCAGGGTGGGCCTGAGTTAGCAGTTTGCCCACCCTGGCAATGTGTGGTTTCCCATAGGAATGCATTGAAAAGAGGCTTTGTTGCCCATCCTGAAAAAGTATTTGCCCACCTACACCTAGAATCCTGGCTATTGGCTCTGCCAGCTACATCTTCTACTGTTGGCATGTTTGGCTAAGGTTTGATGGCAGTTTCTGCTCAGGATCTGTGGAGGCTTTGGGGAAGTTACTTTTGGGGGGAATTACACTGCAGCCAGGCTCTCATTGAGCAATTCTGAAAGCTGTCATGGAACAAATACATTTTCCCTTCTTGGGAAATTTTGGAGGACCAGAGAGATGCCCAGCAGTCCCTGTCTGACAGGAAGGGGGGGGCAGCAGGGAGCAGCTCTACTGGGGTCCTTAGAGAAGCACCCACCTTTGCAAGGGATGCAGTTGGGGGCGCCTCCGCTGAAAATCATCCACTTAAAGAGCACGTGGTCGCTGACGTCCTCTTCGGTCCAGGACGTGGTCAGCCTGCCCGTTTTGCAGCACTCCTCTTTGCTGAGACCATTTTTGTAGAGGACCTGGCACCGGCCGTTCCTGGCTTGCCGGAGCCAGCAATTCCCAGCTGCGAGACCAAGGAAAAGGGAGAGACGGCGAGAGATTGAGATTGAGCGAGAGCGAGAACGCCCCAGCCATATCAATGTCAGTTACCAGTGACCCAGACACAACACGTGCAGCTTTCATCGACTTTTACTAGACTGTTTACTTTTTATTCGTCCCGTTTCATAACCTGGGGGAAAGCGGTGTGCAAACAACCTGATCAGACGGGTTTGACGCTTCCCATTATTCCAGCGGGTGGGTGGGTGGAAACTGGGGGTGGGTGGGGGCGCGTGACTGCACGTGACAGAGTTTGGAAATCGGAGCCGGAGTCTATGAAAGAGAGCGGGCGGGTGAGATCGAAATAAAGGAAGAAGTCGGTTCTCTCTGGCCTCAGACACCACCCCCACCCCCACATCGCCATTCTTCCAACTTAAACGAAAGTTTGTACAGCAAACGAGAGGATCCTGTGAACCGCGCGCTACAGCCGTCTCTCCCCCACCTCCCATGTGCAGTACAGGGTTTGGCAATGGGCTCCCAGGAGTATTAACCCCACTCTTTCGAAATCCCCCCCCCCAATTTTTCATCTCCCCAAGTGGAGTAACTTGCGAAGGAGCGAGCGGACTCGAGTGAATGCACGCACACCAGCTGTGGATCGCAGACCCTCGGAGCAAGGGGGGGGGAGGGAGGCGTCAGGAAAGACGCCCGACCAGTTTGCACCTTGGAGGAACGGGGGTTAACCACTCATCGCACACACACGCTGACATTAAGAGCTTGTCTGTTACCGACGGATCCGAGCCAAGAGCCCCGATCTGGTCTCTCGGCTCCCCACCCCAATTCCTTAAGATAATGGGGAGGCTTGGGTTGAGATGAGCTCTCGGTGATTTTCACCAAAGCGACTTTTCCTCCAGCCATCCAGTGCCCTTCGTGTTTCCTTATCCCGCAAAGAACTGAGCGCACCAACACCGCCCCCAAAGAACCCTTCGAATAGTAATAATTATACTAGAAGCACTCGTCGTCATCGTCATCCTATCGGTTAAGAATGCTTTTCCACTGCCTTCTGTCCAAAGTTTAAAATAAAGCGCCAGGGTAAGAGAATAATTAATACAACTAACAAGAGAAACTATCTCAGTGACACGAACCCCTTGGCTTTCATCACGAACGATTATGGAGGAAAGAGGACATTCTGAGTTACAAATAAGCACATTTAGAATTGTTCTTTGTTTTTTTAATGCATGCCCAAAGCTGCAAGCCAACACACATTCACCTGGAATAAACTCCGCGGAAGTCAATGGAGTTTACTTCTGGTAGACATGCGTAGGATTGCACTGAAGTTCACTCGTCGAATGGTATACAACTGGAGGAGAGCGGGCGCACGAAAACATCTCCCAAACTTGAGAAGTCTGTTTTCTTCTTCTAGGAGCGTGAGCCACAATAGTAAATGCCTTCAAGACCCTTCGTGGGGCAGGGATCCTTGATTATAGCAATGGAAACATACATACAGCCCCCTCCCCGAAATACTGGGAACCAGATTTCCTCTGTGGTCCAGCGCAAAAAAGTTCTTAGCTGCCTACCAATCCAGGCAGTAACGCAAAAATGACCCCAGATACTTAAAGATATACATATAAAAATATATTAAAGCTATTGACAACATTAGGACTGATGATGATGATGAAGGTGGTGGAGATAATAATGAAGAAGATGATCGCAATAGTGGTGGTCTCCTCTAGCCTTTGCCCCAAGCATCCAATTAAACATGGCTTTCCCTGTCACGACTGCCATTGAGTATAAATTAGCCCGCGCAGAGCGATCTTAAGGGCGCGTTAAAAGTGAATAAGTCCCAGTGAGTTGGGCGAGACTTAAAACGGATGTTTAGGATCGCAGCGTTAGTTCCGTAAGCAATTCATCCGATGGAGTCTCTAGAGTAAGATAGATAGATAGATAGATAGATAGATAGATAGATAGATAGATAGATAGATAGATAGATAGATCACATCTGCCCATAAAGAAGGCAGCTGCATCTTACCCTGTGCTGTCCGATCTTCCATAAAGTGGCAGAAAAACATCAAGAGTAAAACCATGCCCGGAAAGATTCTCTGATTTAACATCCTCAGTGGTTTCTCCCCCCGCCCCCAGCGAAAACAGAAGGCAACCTCCAGTGCCAGTGGTGGTAAGGCGAGGAAAAACGCCAGAGCACGCCAGTTAGACAGCCTACTTATGTCGCTGTATTGAATGAACGTCAGGCTCTGAATGCAGTCTCTCTTTAAATCTATGGGGTCTTAGCTCTGCGGTGGGCGGTCTCCTAACGTGTGTGTATGAGAGAGAGTGAGTGTGTGTGTGTGTGTATGTGTGTGAGTGAGCGAGCGAGCAACAGAGAGGGAGACTATCTATGCGTCTGTGGCAAGGCGATTTAAAAAGTTCCGTGTGAATCAGTGTGAAACCCTTTCCACTTATAGGGTTCCCCCTCCCTCCCCTCTCTTCCTTTTGAGGTGAGCGCACGGCGCACACCAGGCGTAACTGGCTCCCCACCCCCACCCTCGATCAATACGCTGCTAGATCAAATCTAGCACAAACTTCGTAGTAGCAGGGCTGTTTTTTGTTGTTGTTGCTGCTGTTGTTGCTCTCGTTGCTGGGTTGGTGTTTAAGCCCACAACTCAACCAGGAGCTTTAAGGGGGGCGGGGAGAAGGAAAGCAAAGCACTTGTTTTCCCCTAAACCCAAAAGGAGAACAGCCAAGCCAATTTCGCCCCACCAGAGTTTGGAAGGCTGTTTGGAAAGACAGGGTGGGTTGGGTTTATTTTTCTCCCCCTTTCTCGATCCCCCCATCTTCTTCTAGGGGTAATCCAACCGTTCCCCCCTCCCCCCAAATTTATCCCCAATTTCTTTTCCCTCCCATCCCCGAGCGATTTGGCAAACCGAGACAGCAACGTCGCTTGGGGTTTTCTCCCCCCCCCCCCGGCTCCGAAGCGAACGCCCGTTGCCTTTGGCCACCAGGCTGCGTGGCCCCGATCCTGGGGGGCGTGGGTCCCGCACCCCTGGGGAGGCGCTGGACACCCATTACGGGGTGAAATCTCTTCCAAGGAGCCAAGGACAGCGTGGCCCTCTTTCCCAAGCCCTCTCCAGCCGACCCTCTTCTCTGAGATCGTCTGACCGCCCCCTCCTCTCCCATCCCAGATGTTGTGGCTACTAATAAATTTCTAACCCTCACACCTCCAAACAGTAGTTAAGTGTCTGGCGCGCACCGATCTCCCTCTCTGGGACTCGTCAAAAACAAATCAAAGTTTAATACCGAGTTTAATACGCCTCGGCGTTCGTCTTCTCACTTGGGGGCGTCTGGAGTATTATGGAGAAGGCAAGCCAGGCGGGTCTGGCGATGCCGGGAGTATTTTGGGTGTGTGTGTGTGGGGGGTGAGATTACAGGGGAGATCGGCGGTGGGGAAGCGACGTAGGCGGTCCTTTATCGACACAACACCCTCTCCCCACTTCCACCACCGACCCCAAAAATAAAATAATAAACCCCGGCCCTTTGGGATTATCGCAAAAATTAACTTTTTTTTTTTTTGCAGGGCTGCCTGGCATTTGCGGTCTCTCCTTTCCAGGAGAGTTGGAGGACTCGCATCTGTGAGAACATTTTTTGGGCACCGCTGAATGAAACAAACAAAAAACCCGGAGTAGGCGATTATTTCCTTGTATACGACACGATTACTTAACGGGGAAGTGGTGATGATGGGGAGTGTGGGTGCAAAATGCCGCCTCTTTGCAAGCAACAACAATCGAAAGAAAAGCGCAGCCGAACTATGCAGGCAGCAAATTCTTGCCCATTGCCAGGTCACTGTGATTTCTGCCCAAGTCCAGGCGATGCCCCCCCACCCCACCACCGCCTCCCTCGTCTTCCCTCCCCATGGCAGCCGCCGTCTGCCCTCCTCCTTCCCTAAAGCCAACCTCCTCGGTGTCTCTCCCTCTCTCGCCCCCCCCGTTTACCCCCCCTCCCCACAACTACAAATAACTCAGTGATAACAGATTTTTTTCCACCAACTGCAGGAGATAGTGCTAATCTTTTAATAAAAGATCCCATTACAATGGGATCTGTCTGGACAGACTATAATAGATCTAGAAATACAGCCGTGCTAATATTAGAAGACAGTTGTTTGGGTGCCTTAGACTGGGCCGTGGTCCTGGCTTTGAAAACGGGCATGAATCACAATACCTCGCCGCGCCCCCCAACACCCCGGCTCCCGCCCAGTCACACCCATTCACAGCCAAACTGGTAAAAAGGCTGACCTCTTTGCCTTGCAACCATTTTATTTTGTTTTACGGTCGTAGCGACCTTTACCGACGAGCATCTGGAATGTTTGGGTCACTTCTGCAGCTTCTTCTCCTTTAACTTCTCACTCCCTCCTCTTTCTCTTTCTGCCCCCTCCCTTTTTAACAGCTCCTGCTTCCTCCTTTTCCCAAATTACTACTACCACTCTCTCCCTCCTTCCCTCCTTCTGAACATCGGCCTTAATCCGGGTTTGATGAGCGCCCTCTTATGGCAGATGTCATGATCAATTAACAAGAGGAAATAATAGAACCTGAGGCCGAAGTCCACGCCGTTCCTGTCACAAAACAGGAGGGTTGGGAACAGTGGAAGGCGGGTGAGGGCATTTATCCCAGCCTCCCAGCATTGGGTTCCCCTCCCCAGTATAAATAAAGCAAGATTATTATTATTTTCTGGTCCCTTCAGTGAATTCCAACACACACACAAAGAGGAAATACTTGATTCCTCAGACTCTTCCTGGTTTGAAACAGGAAACTTGTTTCTTTTTTGTTGCTAAATCTTCCCCTCTGTTTGAAGAGGCCTTCTTAGGTAAAGGTAAAAGTCTCCCTTGCTATACTCTGGGGGCCTGTGCTCATGTCCGTTTTCATCTGCAGACGTTTCTGTAGTCATGTGGCAGGCATGACTAGACACCAGAGCGCACAGAACACTGTTACCTTTCTGCCAAAGCGGTGTCTATTTTGTTGTTCAATCGCACAGTCGAGTCCGACCCTTTGCAATTTATTTACTTGCAATTTCTTGCTTTCAAACTGCTACGTTGGCTGGAGCTGGTACAGTTGACAGGAGCTCAGTCTATTGCATAGCACTCGGGTCTTGAACTGCCAAACTGCCGACCTTCCAGTCATCAGGCTCAGCATCTTAACCACTCAGTGGCATAGCATGGGGGGCAGGGAGTGGCCTGCCCCAGGCGGAGCTGTGTGACCTGGGCTGAATGGAGGGGGAAGGAGAGTTGACTGGAAGGTTGAGGAGCACCAAGCCGGGGCACCGGGACTGGCTCTGCCCCTGCGAAAGGAGTGGAGCTGCTCTTGCGTCCGTGCCTCCTCCTCCTCCTCCTCTCTCTCCTCCCCTGCTTTGCAGCACCGCTGGGTGTGCGTGCCCCCCCCCCCCGGTCCTTCTCACCTGTCCCAGCTCCTGCCAACCAAGCAGTTTGAGGGCAAGAAATTGCAAGTCAATAAATAGGGGGCCAGGGGGGTGAGCCTGGGGGGGGGCAAGCCTAGAGGGGGGGCGAGTTTGGCCTCCGCCTCAGGCAGCTGAAACCCGTGCTACGCCACTGCAACCACTAAGCCACTGTGGCCTTAATTATGTCTTAGGTCACCCCTAAATTTCAAGGAAACTTTAAGTCATATATTGTATTACATATGGAAAGTCTTAGGTTAAAGGCACCTGAATTTCTGGGCCAAGCCTACAGGTACACCTTTGAGGAAGATGCTAAGAGAGCATTTATGGCCACCTGCATAGATTTCCTTTGCTGATAGCACAGAGGAAAGACACGAAGGCAGGAGCCTAATGATCATTAACTACAGGATTATAACCATAATGGGAGTAAATCCTATTGAACTTCATCTTTCATGTCCCAGTCAAACATTAAATTGTCAGAATGAAGCCACCTTCTTGGCCTTGTCATTAGTCAAACCTAAACCCTCATGTTTCCAGTAGTAACTGGCAGACTAGCAAATGAGCCAGATTCTGTATTTCTTCACATTAGCACATGTTATCTGTCAGCAGCACCCCCACTTGAGCATATTGGTGTTACACTTAGGCACCCCAACCCTCAGCTTATTCAGAGTCCTCCAAGTGACGTACGGGAAGTCGAGTTCCTCAGCCATATCCTCCTTTAATGTTATTCCTTGTCCAGTGAGCTGCTTCCTCCATCTTCTAATTTGCTTTTGCGTACCCTCAAAGATGTTTGTTCTTGCCATAAAGCTCTTCCTGGTTCTGCTGAACTCAATGGGATTTAATTATGTTGAGACGTAAGATATGAAGAAGTGTCATATCAGGCCAGAGGCCTGTTACTTCCATCCAGCATTCTGTTCCCACAGTGGCCAGCCACATGCCTGTAGTGGCCAGCCACATGCCTGTGGGAATCCCACAGGTGAAGCATGAGCACATCACTACCTCTCTTTCTCGATACCCTGCAAACAGGCTTCTCTGGTACTGGAAGTAATATGTAGCCAAGATGACTCCTAGCTAATGATAGCCCTGTGAATCTGTCTCATCCTCTTTTAAAACTGCAGTGATTGCTGCAGCTTGCAGTAGTAATCTCAGTTTCAGTTTGAATGGTGTGATGCAGCATTTCTCTTTGTCTCTTCCACTATTAATCTGCACTGAGAGGCTGCAGGTACCAACTTTGGGAGAGGGACAAGGGACAAATCATCCTATCCCCTTTCTTTTCAACAAACCTTATTTTATGCTCCTCTGTCATGCTCCTCTTACCAGAAGTTGCATCCCTTCATCATAATACAGTTGCTCCAGACCCTTGATGATGTTGGTTGCTGTTTTAAAAATAACTTCCAATAACTTTTTTTGCAGGGATGACCAGAATTGTGCACAGTATTCTTATACATGAGCTGAACCTAACGACTTGAAGGTCAACAGGTCAGCAGTTCGAGACCCAACTGTTGCATGATGGAGTGAACTCCCATCTTTGTCTCATCTCCTGCCAACCTAGCAGTTTGAAAGCAAGATACTGCAAGTAGAAAATAGGTATCACTTTGGCAGGAAAGGTAACAGTGTTCCTTGTGCTCCAGTGTCTAGTCATGCATGCCACATGACCATGGAAATGTCTGCAGATGCAGACGATGCTGGTTCTTTGGCTGTAAATGAAGATGGGCACCATTGCCTAGAATCAGACATAAATGGCTTTTGAGTAGGGGCAACCTTTACCTTTACCTTTACCCCACTAAGGTGTTATCATGGCAGCTTTTTCATTTTTGGTTCAACTCCAGAAGATCTGTATAGGACTCACCCTTTCTCTCAGCTGCCTTTATGCTAGTTCACTGTTTAAGACAGTTGTGTTTGGCTTCCTTGAGTCAATATAATAATAGTGTATATAGTGTATTTTACATTGTTATGTGCTCTCAAGTTGCATCTAATTTGTGGTGGTTCTAGTACGGTCTTCATGGTACATGAGATTTTTAAGAAGTAGTTTAACCAGCGCCAACACCCCCTTACCGATGAGTTTCCAAGGCCAAGCAGAATTTTGAATTCAGCTGTCCTGAGTACTAGTCTCTCACTCTATCCATTGGCACCACATTGGCAGCTCAGCAACAGTTCCTATGATGATAAATAATTACATCCATTAATGGCCCATGCTTTGAAGGGGTGGTGGTGGAGTTTCTGTGAGGGATGTGGTCAGGGATGTGGTTGCCCCTGTCGGTGCCCCATTGACCTCCAACATAGGATCTGCACAGCCCACCCATGCCAAGAAACTTACTCAGCTCTCCCTGCTCTCTCCTTTCTAGACTCTCGTCATCAGCCCAGTGTAGCATAAACACAAGGACACCTGCACTGAAAAGAGCCACAGGTTGGGAAGCCCTGGTTTAAAGAATATGGATCAAAGGATGGAGGAGGAGCACCCTGCCAACCAAGTCAGGGCCTGCAGGGTTCACAGTCCCTTATTTCATTCCATTAACTTATGTAGTATTGAATATGGTCAGCAAAGCACCAAAGTCCACAGCAGCCAACATTGGAGTAATATTTACTCATTTCTATATATCACTAAGATGACAGCATTCTGGGAATTCCAGGGATGAACAGCCACTAGCACATGGTTCTCTGCCTGCACCTCACAAACCTAAAAAAAATTTAAATCAGAAATATTGTGTCTTGACAGACCTCTGAGTAAAAGTGGTAGAAGTCAAGATTACTTGGATTTTGGTTAATATTAGAGGCAAGGGATAGGGAAGGCTTTAGTTCAGTAGGGCAGCCCAAGTTATTTCAGCTCCTGAAGTGAATGACACAGTGGTAGCCTTCCTTCATGCACAGAAGCCTACTGAACTATCCAATGGTGCTTACTTGAACACTGGCAATGAGACTGCATCTCAGGTAGCAGGGTAGTTCATGGGGCGCAATATGGGACCCATAACATAATTTTGCCATGGGATTTAGGAAAAACAGTCAAATGGTCACTACTGCACCCCTCCCTGCATCTTTCTCCTGAACCCGCTGCCTGACTCTGCCTTTTCCAATCCTGTAAGTTGAGGACCATCACCATATAAAACCACAGCCAGGAGCCTACCAGTAGGATAGAAAACCAAGGTTTCAGGAATGGTTCGTTCTCTGTCTCATCTATTCATGGTTTTTTAAAATCCTGTTGGTTAGTCCCTTGGCTGTTGTTTTGGACTGATCTGTTGGCCAAAAGTTTTACTATGATTCTAGAAAGTATTTGTTATTGCACAGAGGCAGTATTTAATAGCCTGTGTTCCTGGAAGAGAATCTCATAACAGATCCTAATGGCTGAATATCTTCCTTAGATGTGCATCATCTAAAGATCCATATGATTCTCTTGGAATGAAGACTTGAATCGCACCTGTCTTCTAACATCACACCAAGACAGCTGCAGTTTCTTTTATTGTTTAGAGGCTTCTTCTAATGCAAACATTTGGATTTGCCTGTACCTAAGTGTTGGGAAAGCATTGTTAGCTCTAAAGAATTTCTCATGTATCAGGAAGACTACTTTGAGTTAGCTTGCTAAAAAAGCAAGGTTGTTTCAGAAATGTATACATTTGAATGTATCAGACCAGATCACGTTGATAATAACAAAACTGCCATGAAATTAGTATCTCATTAAAAAAACCAATTCTTTGAGACTACCTATGTTGACATGAGTCCCATATTTCCTTATAAAGTATGCTGTTTTTATCATTATTGTTAATGAGTATTTGTTTTAATAAATAATGGAGATTTTCATCATTGTCTGCCCAAAGGCCTGTTATGACCTACACCCAGAGATTAAGAAACTTACTTTTTTGGACAGCTGGCCAGGAAATTTTGGGATCTGTAATTCAAACAAGTAATGTGCAAGTTCCATCTCAAACTCTTAAGATTATTATTTCTTAGTAATTGTCCTGGCTTTTAAAAAAAGTTATGCTCAACTAACTTGTTTCACTAAAACTATTTACTAATGAATAAGGTGGAGGCAACCAAAGAGTATTTCCTTCAAAAGATTACTTTATACTTTGTAGAGGCAGGCTGGGAAAATATTCTCACCTTCTTCAGCATTAAATGTTTTGTTATTGCCATCGTGCCCCAGAGGTACTGATTTGCTTAATTTGGTTAAAATTAAGTTCTTTTAGTCCATGTCTGAGATGTTTTCCAAAACTAAATTCCTGGGGGAAAGAGACAGGTTTAAAAGTGCCCTTGTTAGAATGTTCCTCCTTTATGTCAGTAGACTCTTGGACATGGGTTTTCCCATGACAGTACCAGGTGGCTATGCCAAGGCTACTATGGTAAATTTGGAGCTGATTGGATAGCTCAGTGGTTTCAGGGCCATAGCCAGGATTCTAGATGTGGGTAGCCAAATATTTTTCAGGCTAGGCACAAAAGCTCTTTTCAGTGCATTCCTATGGGAAACCATGCCTTGCCAGGGTGGGCAAACTGCTAAATCAGGGTGGGCCAAGCCCACCCTGGGCCTTCTCTGGCTATGGCCCTGAGTGGTTTAGGTATTGGATTGGGAAACCAGAGGTTGGTAGTTTGATTCCCCACTGTGCCTCTTGAGTGAAGAGACAGTCTGTCTAGCCGTGGGCAAACTGCACAGTCCCAGGAAGCCCCCAGAAGAAATAAATTGTATTTTGTGTATTCTCTACTTAGAAAATTCTAAAAAGCGTCACCCTAAGTCCGACTTGACTTGACAGCATGCAATTATTAGTGGAAAATCTAGCATGGCAGCTTAAAGACTTAGGACAGATGTCAAAATCAGTGGGCCCAGGCAGCTGCCCAAGGTTGCTTCATTGTAAAGCTTTTTCTGGTGAAGTTGGTGTTGAATAGACTTTGAAGTAAGAGAAAAATTGCAGCGGAGGATCAAACATTAATGTATTTAACAAAAAACAAAACAAACCCCAACATATTACAGTAATGCCTTTGTAAGGCTAAAAAAAAGCAAAGACGTGTAAAAGTTTATGCTACAAAAAGCTGACTGGTATAGGAAAAGGAGTGAAGACTTTATCAGTTGTGTAGTCTGCACTGTGATGTAACAAGGAGGAAAGGCCTAGAGACTCACAAATATCTTTAACTGAGGGATTGGCAGATTCTATATTTCACCAAGAACTGGAGGGCAACACACTGACCATCTTTTAATCAACCTCTTTGAGGCTTACTCTTAAGGTCTGCTGCCTACAAATAAAACATGGGATAAATGCTTCTGTCTGTGCAGCAAGAAATGTCTAATGTTCAAACTGGATTCCAAAAAGGAAGAGGTAGTTGAGATCATATTGCAAACATCCGCTGGCTACAAACCAAAGAATTTCAGAATATCAGCTTCTACTTTATAAACTGCCGCAAAGCCTTTGACTGTGTGGATCATGGATTGTTAAAAAAAAACCACTGGATGTGCCTCAGCAATTGATGTTCCTGATATGTAACTTGTATTGTGGACAAGAAGCTACCCATTAGGGCAGAGTATGGGCTGAACTTGGAGAGACAGAATGGTAGCCCGTAGGCAAAGGTGTCAGACAAGAATGTATCTGTTCATTCTGTATGCAGAGCATATCATATGGAAAGTTAGACTAGATCCAGATGAAGGAGTGAAAATTGGCAGGAGAAACATCAATAATTTAAGATATGCAGATGACACCGTTTTACTGGCAGAAAATAGCAATACAGTAACTTGAAATGGCTTCTGATGAAGATGAAAGAAGAAAGTACCAAAGCAGGATTGCAACTGA
Organism: Furcifer pardalis; assembly: GCA_030440675.1. Classification (NCBI taxonomy): domain Eukaryota; kingdom Metazoa; phylum Chordata; class Lepidosauria; order Squamata; family Chamaeleonidae; genus Furcifer; species Furcifer pardalis. The sequence continues at coordinate 87,753,999 of CP126896.1, forward strand.
ATATTAAGAAGGTAAAAATCATGACAACAGAAGCATTACATAAATTTAATATTCACAATGAAGAAATTGGAATTTTAAAGAATGTTGCATACCTTGGTTCAATCAACAATCCAAATAAAGGCTACAGTCAAGGAGGATTGAGATTTGGAAGGGCAGCCATGAAACACTTAGAAAAGATCAAGTGCAAGGATGTGCCACTGGAAACCAAGACCAAAATCATCCACACTCTAGTATCCTCAGTCACTATGTACCAGTGGGAAAGCTGGACAGTAAAGAAAGCTGACGGGGGGAGGGGGGATGATTCATTTGAAATATGATGCTGGAGAAGAGCTTTGCAGATATCATGGACTGCCAGAAAGTTGAACAAATGGGTCCTAGAGCAGTCCAGCCATAACTATCTCTGGAGGCAAAAATATGAAGCTGAAGCTGTTCTACTTTGGGCACATCGTGAGAAGTCAAGATTATCTGGGGGAAAAAATAATTCTGGGAAAGACTGAAGGGGGCAGGGAAAGGAGAAGACAAATACAAGATGGTTTGGTTCCCTGAAAAAAGTCACAGGGTTGATTTTACAAGAGCTGAGCAGGGATATGGAAGACAAAACATTTTGAAGAATGCTCAGTGATAGGATTGCTATAATAAGGCAACTTGATGGCACATAGAAGTAACAACAATGAGAGTGTTTCCTGGAATTTGTAATGAGTGAGAAATCTTTACCAAACAGAATCTCCATCGGAATATGTTGACACATAGATGCATACTTGAATAATGCAAGGAGTTCCCTAGACCACCAGAAATTTTTATTTCTGCCCTGAAGGCTTTCCATATGATTGGGTTCATCCATATAAGGCATGATTTAAAGTGCTGCTGCTGCCATTCAGGGGATGTAGTGTTAGAATTCTTTTTGTACACAGGGTCACAGATTCAGTTCTCAATGCTTTTACTTACAGTACAGGTGGATAAAACATAGGCCTCCCAATATTGTTGGACTGCAACTTCCATCAGCTCAAGTTCATATAGCCAAAGATGGGACATGATGCTATCCAGTGGTTTCTGGTTGTAGTCCAATATTTGGGAAATCAAATATCCCCCCTCCCCCATCATTGTTCTCCTATAAACCTTGTATTTCAGAATTATCTTCACTGAAATCAATCCAATTTGTAAAAAAAAAAAAACCTGCTGATCTAAGGATTTATCCATCCATCCATTCATTTTGATTTATATGCCACCCATCTACTATAAAACCACTATGAGCAATTCACAAAATAAAAATATATCAAAATATAGATCAAGAATGTAAAATTACATAATTAAATCAGCAAAACCACCCACAAAAACCCATAAACATAAAATTAAGTAAACAAATTAGACAAATAAGTATGAGAACAATGACAGTAACACTAATAGGTGGCAGGAAGGAATAATCAACATTAATTGGTTCAAGCACTTGAGGAGGCAGACCTAACAAACGATCTACCTATGAACTAATGTTTTTAAGAGTGTCTTAAAAGTCTGAAAGGAAGCATCCAGACATATCTCTTAGGCATAAGGAAGAGGCCACAGCCAAGAAGGCTTGATTTCTAGTCAGCATTCTCCAATTCTCCCTTGGATTAGGAACCCACAATCCTATTGCCTATGAGGGCCAGGAAAGAAAGGGAACAGAACTTCAGAAGAGACAAGCCAATAAGTAATGTGGTTTCAAACTATTTAGGGCTTTTTATGTAAGTACTGAGTCTGTGGTGGCTTAGTGATTAAGACACTGAACTCGAGGACTGGAAGGTCAGAGTTCGATACCCGAGTACTGCACAATGGAGTGAGCTTCCATCTCTGTCCCAGCTCCTGCCAACCTAGCAATTTGAAAGCAAGAAATTGCAAGTAGATAAATAGGGATCACTACAGTGGGAAGGTAAACAGTGTTCTGTGCACTCTGGTGCATGGTCATGCCTGCCACATGTCCCCGGAAACATCTGCAAATGCAGACAGCACTGGCTCTAAACGGAGATGAGCACTGAACCCTAGAGTCAGACACATCTGGCTTTCGAGCAAGGGTGGCCTTTACCGTTACTATGTAAGTACTGTACTAAACTTTGAACCTGGGACAGAAGCAGACAGGTAACCATTGCAAATGAACCAAAATTGGGGAAATCTGATCAAACCTTCTTGCATATGTTATCATTCTGGCTGCTGCATTCTGGACCTGTTGGTGCTTTCATATTAACTTCAAAGGAAGTCCCATTTAAAGAGCATTAATATAGTGAATTCTTGAGACTACCAGTGCATGGAACAGAGCTGTTGGGAATCTGCAATCAAGGAATGGATGCAACTGGGCAACCTGCTTAAGTGGGAGAAAAGACTGCAGCACTGACCTGTTGTTCCATGATCAATGTCAGGTCAAAACCACCCAAGTCAAACACATAATCCAAGAGAAGGAGGGTAAGACCATCTAATGAAGGAGAACAAATCCCCAAGTAGGAAGTTTGCCCCCTAACAACAAGGTCCCCATCTTTTCCAGATTTAGATTTAGCCTGTTAGTCCTCATCCAATGCAGCAATCAAGGGCCTGAATGACATAAACTGCAGGTAGAATTGTGTACTGATGGTTGGAAACACGAGATGTCTAAATGAGCTCTCCCAGGAGGCTCACATAACTGTTTAAAAAATTGGAGAGATGATCAAACCCTGTGGGATCTCACCATTGAGAGCCACAGGAGTGAGACAGCTTCCCCAAGTTGAACCCTCTGGAGATTACCCTTAAGGAATCAACAGAGCCAGCATAATGATAGGCCACTGATCCCCAAACCCAGAAGTCTCTCCAGAAAGATATTACGGTCAATGATATCAAAGGCCACTGAGACATCAAGGAAAACCAACAGGGTCATATTCAACATGCAATGTGACCAATGACATCTCAGTACCTTGACATGCCCTGAACACAGACTGAAAAGGATTGAGACAATTGGATGAGGCAACCAGATGATCAGAATCTAATGAACTGGTTAGCAAACAGTTTATGGGAAAGTATATTGTCAAAAATCAAAATCAAACCATGGAGGGGATTTAGTTTAATGGCCAAAATCTTGTTGCAATTCTTTACTTGCGCAACAGGGATGATATCATTTTTATTTATTTGTCATATTTATATCCTGCCCATTTGAGATATTCTCCTATTCTGGCCAGTGTACAACAATAAAAGATTTGACAAATACTCACAAATCACAAGCCATAACCTAAGGCCATAGAGACCACTCTACACTACTCTACACTAATCACTAAATTTTGAGCAGCAGATTTCTGATTAAATATGCCTTTTTTGATTTTGGGGTGTTCATGGCTCATACACAATTAGATGAAATAATGAAGAAAGGAAGTCTTTAATCGGTGGCAACTTGATGCTGTTACTGATGTCATTCCTGTTGTTTAGTGGAACCTGCCCAACCATATTTCAACACATAACAATGTTTGATATAAATTTCCCTGGGCATTCTTAGAATTATTTAAATCAACACATCCTACCATCCTAACCTACTGAAATTTCATGGGAGAATTTCTGTTTGTATCTTGTATACAGGGCCGGCTTACATTTAGCTGCTTCTTTTTGGCCTTGCTGAGCCAAGAGTCATAATACCCCAAGCTAGTGATGTTCTTTTGGTGTATGAGATACGAAAAACACACAAGCACCACTCTCACTTATTGGCACTAAAAATGCAACATTATGAAATTAAATAGTAATCCATTCTACATCTGACACCTGAAATTGTTGCCTTTCTCTGCCTTAGTTAGAGCAGGTACCACTAATGACAATAAGACAACTCACACAAAAGTTTGTCCCATTATGTTTTATTTGTTTCTGTAGAACAGGGATAACAATTGTGGTTCTCCAGATGTTGATAGATTGCAATTGCATAATAACAGCGTAACACCAAGAGATCATAGGTGCTCTATTCAAACAGCTTGCTCTTGTTATTTTTCTCCCACCTCCACCCAGTGGTGGGATTCAGCAGGTTCGCACCATTTTACCAGAACTGGTAGCAGAAATTCTGGCTGGCCTCACCCATCCAAGTTTTGAAATAAAGTAGTCCTAATTTGGGTGCAACACAAGGTTTTTCCCCTGGCCATGCCCACCATACCACACCCACAAATAGTTAGTAAAAAAAAAATTGAATCCCACCACTGCCTCCACCCCATTGGGTGTTGAGAGAAATCAAACAGCAATCTAACAATTATCCCTCCTGATGTGGAATACAGGAAGTTGACAGAACTGTTTCCGCTTTCCTTTGCTTCTTTTTGCAGATGTTCTGGAAACAAAATTGCCACAAGAAGCTGCACTGTGCTGTCTCTGGCAATCTGAATCACTCTGTAGCATTCTTATTAGACCAGTTGTCTCTTTCATGTATTTAGGCGATCAGGAGCCAAGAGGAAGAACAGAGAGGGGATGGGGATGGGAGGGATGGTCTGTCTGTGAAGTTTGTCTGTGACCTTACGTACAAGATGCCTCTTGAGAAGCCTCATGAAGCTTTAAGGACTATGATGACTGTGTGTGGTTAGACAAATGCTTTGTGTGGATATAGTTGAAAAGCCATGTGAGCAGGTGGCATTCCCAAATGCCTCCAAATAAATCTGCACATGCTGTATAAGGTCAAACTTACCCATGCTTGGGGTTTATGAGCAGCTCAGATAGTAATAACAGACCCCTGTGTCCCTACTGGAGGTCATTGGTTTTGACACACATTGTTAACAGTTGGACAGTAGAAAAAACAGAAGGGTGGGTTGGAATCTTAGGGGACTGCAACCCACCCTGTGGTAACAGGAATCTCCAAATAGTAGCCCAGAAGGGACAGAGCAAAAAGAAAGCAAAATAAAACATTAAACGTTTTATACTTTGAGATTGCCTAAAGAGAAATTCCAGTTGTTCCTATCACTCAGAAAACAGCTTGTGTCAACATCACCAGGAAGGATGGGATTTCCATGGGTGCAGCCCACTGCAGCATCTCAAAATCTGTACTCTGGAAAAGTTTCAAAGAGTGCAGCGAGAAGAGTGGAAGAAGGGGGAATCATCAATCAAACTGGAGATGGCGGGCAAGAAATCAGAAGAGTGATACTTGGAAGAACAGCTATGAAGGAACTAAAAAAGACCATCAAATGTTAAGGATATGTCACTGGAGACTAAGGCCAAGATCAATCACATGATTGTATTCCTGATCACTCTGTATGGATGTGTCAGCCTGGCAGTTAAGAAGGCCTACAAAAGGGGTGGGGGGTGGGAGGAGAGGATGATTTGTTTAAAACAGCGCTGGAGGAAATCTTTATGGATTCCATTGCCCACCAGGAAGACAAAATAGTGGACTGTATATCAAAACAAGACTGAATTCTCTCTAATGGGAAAAAAATGAAGAAACGGAGGTTCTTCTACTTTTCTTCTACTATGAGAAGAAAATCTGAGAGTAAACAAAAAAAAAAAAAACCCCTGCTGTGGCACCTTAAAGACTAACTCCTGTATTTTAATGTTATCTCTCATGGATCAAGTCCACTTCATTACAAAAGCTAACATTAAAATACAGGAGTTAGTCTTTAAGGTGCCACAGCAGGTTTTGTCTTCTTTTTTTGTTTTGTTTACTCTCTGATATGCTTGCACAGACTAACATGGCTACCACTTCAAAAATTTCTATGAGAAGAAAAGACTCATTGGAAAAGACTACAATGCTAAGAAGAGTTGAAGGCAGCAAGAAAAGAAGAACATCAAATATGAAATAGATTGACTTAATGAAGAAACCACGGTCTTGAGTTTGCAACAGCTGAGTAAGACTATTTATAGTAGGACATTTTGGAGTCACTCAGCCATAGGGTAACTATAAATTAGAGGCCAATTGATGGCACATTGGGAATCTTGGGAGTTATAATCCAACAGATTGGAATGCCATCAGTCCTGGAAAGGCTGTTGTAAATATTATAGAAATGTTCACCTACCTGAAGTTGAGAATGTGCTGTCCTTCTTGTCCATCCAAAAACAGAGATAAAGATGCCTTTTAAAACTTTCTTCTTCTTCTTCTTCTTCTTCTTCTTCTTCTTCTTCTTCTTCTTCTTCTTCTTCTTCTTCTTCTTCTTCTTCTTCTTCTTCTTCTTCTTCTTCTTCTTCTTCTTCGTCTTCGTCTTCGTCTTCGTCTTCGTCTTCGTCTTCTTCTTCTTCTTCTTCTTCTTCTTCTTCTTCTTCTTCTTCTTCTTCTTCTTCTTCTTCTTCTTCTTCTTCTTCTTCTTCTTCTTCTTCTTCCATGTCCAGATCAAACTTTAAACTGCCAAAATGAGGCCACCTTTTTGAGTTTGCCATTGGCCAAACATAAATCCTCATTGGTACATGTTTCCAGTAGTAACTAGCAGACCAGCAAAAAAGCTGGATTCAGTATTTTAAAACTGACGTCATTGCTTCCTATCTCTCTTGGGAACCCTCAGGAGGAAATTTGCCCAAAAGTCAGTTGAGTCACAACTTTTTTAGGCAGAGCAAAGAGTTTCCTGGTGACATAATTAGTGTTTCTGGTTTCCTGAGGCATGTATGCTAAGGCAATTTGCTAAGGGTAATCAATTATTGTAAAAAAATGTTGTCTTTTTAGCTTGTAATATTGGTTCCCTTTTAATACTGTAAACTGCCTTGGGTCCTTTTTAGTAGAAAGGTGGTACCACAAAATGGTTCAAAGAGTTAGCGAGAATGGCAATCTTCCGGTTGCTGGGGAAAAAAAATCCCCAATGTACTTTCCGCACTTGGAACCTAAGCTACAATGTACAAACACACATCTGCAGATGCGTCCATAGGCTTCTTTCTACATAAAATAGTCAGTTAGTGGTCATATCTTATAATTCTATTCCTGTAGCTTAATAAGTAGCAGACTTTGAAGAAGCACAGGACTCGTTATGACCAATAAACCAATGGATACATTTTTAAAAAACCCAATCCCATATCCTAAATGGATGCATGTAATTCATATTTACAGTAAGGGTTTAATATGAATTACTGTTTCTGTAGGTTTGGCTCAGCTATGCTGAATGTAGTAGTTTTAGAAGCATCCTAACTTTGATGTCTGGAAGATTGGCAGGTCAGTAGCTCAAGACCCGAGTACTGCACAACGGAGTGAGCTCTCACCTCTATCCCAGTTCCTGCCAACCTAGCAGACTGAAAGCAAGAAATTGCAAGTAGTAAATAGGTACCACTTTGGTGGGAAGGTAAACAGTGTTCCGTGCACTCCGGTTTCTAGTCATGTCTGCCACATGTCCACGGAAATGTCTGCAGATGCAAATGTCTTTGGCTGTAAACAGAGACGAGCACCGAACCTTAGAGTCAGATACAACTGGCTTTACCTGACTTCCACAGTCTGCTGTTAATACATTTCTTCTTTAGATCTGTGTCCAAGCTTCCACAAAATTTGATATATACATGGACAAGCAACTTTTAACTTTGGCAGTGGTGGTGTACTAGCAAATTTGGAAGAACAGATGCTCATCATGACAATCCCCATAGCTAGTCCTACAAGAAGAGTCCAAATAGGCAGGCTATAGAATCAATCCATATTGGGAAAAATATGTTCTAGCTTTCATTTCTACCAAGAGTCAAAAACCAAACTATCCTTAAACATAGAGATGACTTGCAACAATGTATTGGCCTTGGGAAAAGCTATTTCTCCCCTAGCTGCTGAGAGGCCATAGAGCAGTGATGGCAAACCTTTTAGAGATTGAGTGCCCAAACTCAACAGGCCGCTGTCTGCGCTGCAAAGGGATGGGGTGAACTCTGTACTGGGGGAGGGAGGAAATGCTCCCATTGGGCTGCTAGGCAGAGGGGCAGGAAGAACTCTGTGCTGGGGTAATGACGCACATGACCACAGAGAAGGCTCTGAGTGCACCCTCTGGCATGCATACCCAGTGGTGGGTTATCAAAAACTTTGCTACCCAACCGTGATGTCATCTGTGTCATAGGCGTAGCCGACGTCATGACATCATGACGTCATGGGAGGAACAAAAATAAATTTAAAAAAAATGTCTGCGAATGCGTCAAACCTCCGTTTGACACATGCACAGTTCTTTTTTTTAGTGTGCATGCATCAAACCTCTATTTGATGCATGCACACTAAAAAACAGAACTGTGCATGTGTCAAACGGAGGTTTGATGCATGCGCAGTTATGGGCAGCCATTTTGGCTGCCTGGAAAAACATTTTTGGACAGGGCCGGAGAGGTGACCTAACCGGTCACTTGGGGTTTTACCCCACCCCCCAGCGCCCCCTCCTGATGCAGCTCTACCGGTTCGGGCAAACTGGTCCGAACTGGTAACATCCCATTGCTGTCCATACCATAGGTTCTTCACCACTGCCATAGAGGGTGTGTGTATGGTAATAATGTCATAGTCTCTGCTAATCAAAATGGCATTGGGTGTTGACCTTGTGAACCCACTTCACCAATGCTTAGTAGAGCAAGCCTCACTGCTCTATGTAGTAATACAAACCCTTGTGAGTTCTATTTATCAAAGTTTATACTTTGTTTTAAACATATATTTAAAACATTGAAAAAGTTTTAAAATAAATCAAAGAATAAATCACGTTTGAGAAATTAGATAAATTTGAAATAGATATCCAATGACAGGCATTACCTTTCAACTTTATTAGGGAATTAATTAGCTTGTGTACAAATCCTACAAACACTAAAGCTATTAGGTAAATAATTTAAAATATGAAAATTTAAAAAGTGCAAAAAATAGAATTCCATGTATGGATGAGGTTGACCCAGGGGAATGCCAGTCACCCTTAAATCAAGGTTTGCAAGGTGAGCAACAACCACGCATAACTTGTGCAGGCCTAGAGGGCTGAGCTACAGCTCCTGAGAGGTTTCTTGGTCTGAGGCTAAGCATATCTGGTCTCTTGGAGAGAGAGAAAGAAAGCAAGGAGAAAAAAGATTGTAAGTAAAGAAAGACAAGGATTGTAAGTAAAGAAAGACAAGCACTTTGACTGTAGTCCAGGAGTTCCCAATCTATGGCCCGTGGGCCAGACCTGGCCTGCAACACCATTCCATCTGGCCTGTCGCTATCTCCCCTGCATCTGGAAGTGGAAGCAGACACATTTATGTTAGTCATAAAACATGCCCACGCATGCGCAAATGCACCCACAGCTGATGTAAATACGGAATTGGGTACATATATGACAGTTGTAAATGCACCCATTTTGGGGGGACATGGTCTGGCCCACTTAGTTGTTTTGGGGCGTGGTCAGGCCTGCAGTGCAAAAAGGTTGGCCACCCCTGTTGTAGACATAAGGAGCACACAGCAGCTCATCTTGGAAGCCATTCCACAAAGCGTGGAGTGCATATTTTCTCTTCAGTGAGCCCTGTTGGTTGTTACAGAGGTTACTTTTAAGGAAACATACCAGACTCTGAGGGACTGCAGTGGCTTAGTGGTTAAGACATTGAACTTGACAACTGGAAGGTCAGCAGGTTAGCAGTTTGAAACCCAATCGTGGAATAGCCAAAAATGAATGTGCCAAGTTCAATCCCTGGCATTTCCAGAGTGGTCTGTGAGGTTCTATTGTTGGGAATTCCTGAAGATCTGCTGCTTGTCACTGCAGATAATATAGGGCTATATGGACCCAGCTGTGTGAGGCAGCTTCCAGTGAAGAAGATCTCAGGCAAAGGTTTATCCCGACCAGTCCTCAAAAGATGCCAGGAAGCTTTTGCGTTCAAAATCTATGCCTCACGACTGAGCTGAGAACACTCACACCTGTGCTTTGTGGTGTTTCAATGGTCCCAATTTTTGTGGTTGAATTCTGAACTTTAAAAAAAAGTCACTGAATCATAAAGCAGCTTGTTGACAGCTGTTTCAAGGTTTGAGACACAACCTGTGCCAGCAAGCATTTCCTGACTATTTCCGCAGTAGCCACACAAAAACATGTGCCAGCTAATGCAGACAACAAATGGAAGAGTGATGCTGGAATATATATAATCCGTTAACTGAAACTAAAATGGGACCCATAAACAGTGCAGCTGGGGAAAGACTTGTGTTGATCTCAGTGCGCAAAGCCCTTTCTGTTAACATCTTTATTTCTCCTTGTGAGCAGGGTGCTAACAGAAAAGTGGCATGGATTTATGATGATTTGCTCAGTGTTTTGTGACTTACAACTTAAAGCAGGGTTCATGCTATCTCAGTCAGCTTTAAGGGCCGGGCAGCCATTTTGCCCTGCCTACACAATTGGGGTGGCCATTTTGCCCCAACAACTTCAAAGGGGTGGCCATTTCATTTGTCGAATGCCCATGGAGGGGCACATGAAATGGCACCATGGGCCAGATCTGGATCATGGTCCTTAGGTTAGGAACCCCTGACATAGAGAATGAAATATCGTTACAGCTTCTTTTATCTCTAGTTGCAAAATTACATCTAATGCTATTGCTGTGTAATTTTAAAAAAGAAAAAAGGAGTTATAAATAAAAACAAGTAAATAATAAATAAAATGTGATTTGCAGACTTTTAAGAAAACATGCATAGGATTTGATAGCAGTTTTTTGTTGTTGTTCTGTCGCAATTAAATAATTAGATATAAAAAAGGTGATGGCTAGATGTATAGTGATTTCCAGACCTGTCTATGGGAGACAACAACAATGGTTCCCATCATTTTTTGAGAACTTCTGAAGCATTTGCCTTCTTGAATAACTGTCATTCAAAATGGAGTGAGTCACCTTGAGCCAATGATGGGATGTAACAGGTTCGCACCAGTTCACCAGAACCGGTATCAACTTTCCCCAGTTTCCCGGAGAACCGGTGGCAGCTTTTTTTTTTTTTTGGGGGGGGGGACACCTTCGGGGCTTACCTTTTCACTTGTCCCCCCACTGTGCATGCACACCATGAATGCCTACAGTGCTTGGCGTGTATGCATGGCCTCCTTGCTGTCCTCCCAAGCGGGAAGGAGGAAGAGAAGTTGCTTGCCTGAAGCTCCTTATAGCCTGCTCCCCAGGGTAGTATACAAGTCTAAATAAAGGTAAAGGTAAAGGTTTCCCTTGCTCGAAAGCCAGTTGTATCCGACTCTAGCGGTCAGTGCTGTCTGCTTCTGCAGATGTTTCCATGGTCATGTGGCAGGCATGATTAGACACCGGAGCGGATGGAACGCTGTTAGCTTCCCACCGAAGTGGTTCCTATTTATCTACTTGCAATTTCTTGCTTTCGAACTGCTAGGTTGGCAGGAGCTGGGACAGAGACAGGAGCTCATTCCGTCCTGCAGTACTCGGGAATCGAACTGCTGACCTTCCACCTCCCAGTCAGCGTCTTAGTGACTTGAGCCACTGCAGTCAAATCTCCCTCTTCAGGGACTAATTTTGAACACCTGCCGATGTCTATTGACATGCCAGTGGGAGAATAAAGCATTTCTTAAATTTCTCCAACTGAAATCAACAACAGGAAGGCTTAGCTTTGTAGAATCATGAATGAAATCTTTTTGCATGTGGTTCTTCCAGGTGAAGCTTTAATAGTGCAATTGCAGATTTCCTTCATCAAAGTTTATGAGAGGTCCAGATTATGGTGTCTCCACCCTGTTGTTCTCTTGAATTTTCTTCAGAGAATAGTATATTACTGCTTTAAAAACTATGCATTAAGCCAGTGTGGATTTTGGTATTATACACATATTGGCAGAAATTCGGTTAGCGTAGTAAATTGCAACTAGGGTAAGCCCATTGATTCAGTGGGGAGGTGGCAAGTCAACTCCATAAATTCTATGCATTCCATTGCCCTATTCTGGCTGTGACTAATAATAATAATAATTCTTCTTCTTCTTCTTCTTCTTCTTCTTCTTCTTCTTCTTCTTCTTCTTCTTCTTCTTCTTCTTCTTCTTCTTCTTCTTCTTCTTCTTCTTCTTCTTCTTCTTCTTCTTCTTCTTCTTCTTCTTCTTCTTCTTCTTCTTCTTCTGTGTCTAGAGAAGACGTGAAACTGCCAAAATGAAGGCTGTGTCAATGTTACAGAATAGGGCCTCTAAATAAATTTTTACTACCTTATAAATTTTTTCTTTTTCATAAATACTCCTGACGTTTCTGGTACAGACTTTTATGGCTTAGCAGAGAAAGTTCCAATAACTTGGCCATATCATGAAGAACAACATAAAATATAGAATATTCTAACTTGCTCTGCACGGAAAGATTCCTGTGAAGAGAGGCCCTGGATGTAGATGGACTTCATGGCTGAAGAACCTGAGAGAGTAGTTTGGAATGTCCTCAGAAGAACTGTTCCAAAGAGTTAAGAACAGGAAGACAATCACCATAATGATAGCCAATATCCAGAACGAATACAACACCTGAAGAATAAATGAAATTTTCAAATACACTGTACCTACAAATGGTTTGGTAAATACTAGGGCAAGATACATTTGTGAAAACCCTTTTTCAAAATTCTGCATGCATAAAGGCAATTGTGAGTGTTGGCATTTTGTCAGTCATCTCTCACACACCTGGGCATGTGACTGCATACACAAACAATTCTGCAACCCAGGCATGTCTGAGCATGCAATGAGTCTACTGATTGAACAATTTCCAATTGGGTTTTTTTTAACACTAGCAGTATTTTGGCCACCATGTCTTAAACTTGACATAGCTTAGGATCTGTATGAGACTGAAACTGCTCTACAAGATCTTGACATCTGTTTACAGAAATATAGACTACAAATGTATAGGCAGCTCATTAAATGAGTTGGAAACCTGTTTCCCCTGCACCACCCTGGGACAAGATGAGCCTCCCTCTCCAGCTCATTCTACAGACCGCCAGAGTATGAATGCAAATAAATGGATGAATTAATTGTAATGGAAAGTCATAAAATATTTTATTTTATTTTAAAGCAATCACAGTTATATACTGCCACATAGCGTTAAGTACATTCTCTGGGCAGTTCACAAGTTAATTAGCATTTTCCCCAACATGCTGGGTCCTCATTTTACTCACCTTGGAATGATGAAAGGCTGAGTCAAGCTTGAGTCCTGATCAGCATCAAACTCACAACCTTTTGGTTGCAATACAGCAGCTTTTAAATACTGTGCCACCAGGGCTTTTCTCTCCATGAATGGGCTCAAGGCAGTGGTGTGATGTCAAAAATTTTACTACCCCACCGTGATGTCATCACAGTGTGGGCGGAGCTAACGTCATGACATCAAGACATTGTGAGTGGGGCCAAAGAAAAATAAAATAAAAAAAATAAGCACACACACACCCCTCAACCCACCCACCCACAACACAAACCCGTTAATAAATAAATAAATAAATAAATAAATAATACATTAAAATACACCCACCCACCCACCCCAAACACAAATCAACCAGAGCTTTTAAACCAGAGCTTAAAGCTTATTCTGGCTAATCTTTCTCACACTAGGTCAGGTGGAAATAACTACAGAATGAACTCACCACAAGGTGGCTTCATTTTGGCACTCTTCAACTTTTCAACAGTTAAAGAAGTTAGGTACTAAGTCTTTGCCTAACCAGTTCTCTAGGATAATATGCCTTAATGTAAATGTAAAGCAGCTGTAACTCCTTAAGGGTTCTCCAATTGGAACAGCAATTGGAACAGCACAGGTGTAGCTTATTGATGAGCTAACTACAAGACTTTGCTTAAAAAACCCAAGCCAGGCTGCCAGGCCTGCCGGCTGCCAGGCCCTTTTAGGAACTGTGGTAGTATGTCAATATAGGTAACGGTATTAAATACACATTAAAATACACACAGTGACACCACAACCAAAGGTGAGTCACTTATCTTGGGGAGCAGGCTATAAGGAGCTTCAGGCTAGCAGCATCTCTTCTTCCTCCTCACTTGGGAGGAAAGCAAGGAGGCCGTGCATACGTGCCAAGGACTGTAGGCATGCATGCACACCAAGTGCTTGGCGCGTATGAGCAGTGGGGGAACCAGTGAAAAGGTAAGCCCCTAAGGTGGTCCCCCCTCCCCCCCCAAAAAAGCTGCTACCAGTTCTCCGGGACACTGGGAAAAGTTACTACCGGTTCTGGCGAACTGGTGCAGACCTGTTAGATTCCATCACTGCCTGAACTGAATATCTTAACCTCTTTCTCAAAGTCTTTGTCTTTGAGAAGAGAGCTTCAGATCTTTGTACAGCATGAATGTCGGAAGGGAGCTTCAATGCATATGCAGTTGAATGATTATACCCTCTGCAATACTGGGTACTCCGTAAATCGCAGTGATGAATCATTGGGATTTAAAAGTGTTTAAGTTTGGTTTACGATGCTCATGATCTACAATTGTGTTTTAACTGACAGCATTATTTATAAACATAATCCAGGTTCATTTATAACATATTCCTAACCTACCTTTTCTTATCTACTTGATAGGAATATCACAATATCACAATATCACTGTGGGATCTTAAAGGAGTGGTTTAGCATAGCCACTCCCATTTATTTTCCACTGCTCAATAGAGGTCCTTCTGGGCTGAAAGGATTAGCTGTTGATAATCACCATTGCTCAGGGGATGCCTGATCGCTAACATAGCAGTCTTTGGGGAGTCTCCTTTCATGTCTAGCGCTGCTGGGTGAAGACCCAGAGTGAGTCTGATTGAACACAGGTTAGAGCTGCTATTAAAGCCTACCTTGTGGCGACAGAGGTGGTGAAACATCAATATTTCACCACCCTTATTGCCTCTACGGATAATCACCCAACGACCTTGTTTCAGGTGACCAGATTCCTCCTTGGTAGAGGGGGAGGGGGTCCGGCCCTGGTTGGCAGGGATCTGCTGAGGCTTTCGCTGATTATTTGATGGAGAAAATTACTGAAATTCGCTCGAGGTTTAATCCTGTTGTGGATAATGTAGAGCTGGGGTTGTCCAGAGTGCAGTCTGGCCAGGTTATCTGGGATCAGTTTGATCCAGTTGTCCCTGAGGAAGTGGACATGTTCCTTGGATTTGTTCATGCCACTTCCTGTGCATTATATCCATGCCCCGCCTGGTTGGTTAAAACTTCCAGGGCGGTGACAGGCAGTTGGGTCAAAGCTATTATAAATTCATCATTACGGGAGGGGGGTCTTTCCAGCAAATTTAAAACATGCTTTGGTGCGTCCCCTCCTGAAAAAACCATCACTTAATCCCACAGTGCTCACCAAATACCGGCCTGTGTCCAACTTACCTTTTTTGGGCAAGGTTTTGGAAAAGGCAGTGGTGTGACAATTACAGGGAGTCATGGATGAAACAGATTACCTGGACCCCTTTCAGTCAGGATTCAGGCCCAGATATGGTACAGAAACTGCATTGGTCACGCTGGTGGATGATCTCTGGCGAGAGCGGGATGGAGGTCATCCGTCTGTCCTGGCTCTTCTTGACCTCTCAGCGGTGTTCGATACCGCCGACCATGGTATCCTTCTGGAAAGGCTCCGAGGATTAGGGATCCAGGGCACTATGTGGTCTTGGTTTTCCTCATTTCTGAGGGGCCAGACCCAGTAAGTGTGGTTGGAGGGTGAGGTGTCCAGCCCAAGGCCCCTTTGTTGTGGGGTGCCTCAGGGCTCGGTACTCTCACCTCTCCTATTTAACATCTACATGAAACCTCTGGGTGAAATCATCCATTCCCATGGGGTGAGGTATCATCAATGTGCAGATGATACCCAGTTATATATCTCGGCCTGTGGGGACCCTAGCAATGCAGAGGAAGTCCTTTCCAGGTGCCTGGAGGCTGTCAGGGTCTGGATGGGGGACAACGGGCTACAACTGAATCCTGGTAAGACTGAGTGGCTGTGGGTCGGGGGTCCTGCGTTATCTTGGGAGTTACCATCTTTGGTTCTGGATGGGGCAGTTTTGCCCCAAACAGACCCGGTGCATAACTTGGTGGTCCTCCTGGACTTGCGACTACTGCTTGAAGAGCAGGTGGCAGTTGTAGCTAGGAGGGCTTTTGCACAACTTTGTGTGATTCACCAGTTACGCCCGCTCCTAGATCGGGACTCCTTACTCATGATCACACAAGCTCTGGTCACCTCCAGACTTGTTTACTGTAATGCGCTCTGCATGGGGCTGCCCTTGATGACCATTCGTTGGCTTCCACTGGTCCAGAATGCGGCTGCCCAGGTGGTGATGGGGTGTGGGTGGTGTGCACATGCCTCACCGCTGCTTCGGGAGTTGCACTGGTTGCCAGTATGTCTCCGGGTGCAATTCAAGGTGCTAGTTATTACCTTTAAAGCCCTACATGGTAGTGGGTCAGGATATTTAAGAGACCGCCTCACCCCAAGAACATCTGTCCCACCAGAGTGGACCGGAGAGGCTCTCTAGTTGTTCCATCGGCCAGAGAGGCACATCTCTCTGGCACTAGAAGGAGGGCCTTCTCTATGTCTGCTCCTGCCCTATGGAACCTCCTGCCAACGGAGCTACTTCTTCAGACGGAGCTGCTGCCCTTTAGGAAGAAACTAAAAACATGGCTGGCAGGCAGGCATGGGGTGTGGGAGGTTGATCTGAGCCCCTCTCTCCCTCTACTTTTTAATTAGTAAGATGTAGCATTTGGTGTGCTTTTAATCTTTTTAGATTTAAATTTTAAATTTTAACTTTAACAGTTTTAAGGTTTTTAGGTAGTGTTTGTATTTTATTGTCATTTTTTAATTACTTGTAAACCACCCTGAGTCACTTCGGTGAGAAGGGTGGTGGAGAGATACGAATAAATAATAATAATAATAAATAATAATAAATAATAATAATGTCCCCCAATAATAATTTCATGTCAGAAATTATTCTGGGTTGAGAGGATTTTTATTGGAGAAACTCTGCTCAGGTGACACCCGAATGAGGCTCCTTTCATGTCCCCAAGATCTTTTCCCACCAAAGTGGTCCCTATTTGTCTACCTATAATTTCTTGCTTTTGAACTGCTAGGTTGGCAGGACCTGGGACAGAGATGGGTGCTCAATCTGTCATGCAGTACCCAGGTCTCGAACGTCTGACTTGCCAGCTTTCCAGCTAACAAGGTGAGTCCCTTAACCATTGTGACACTGCAGTCGATATTGGGTGGATGTCATCTAATTCCTGTTTGTTTTAGATATGTTAATTTTAGTTTTGTATGTTATTATATGCTTGTAGTGCCTCTGACACAAATAAAGACAAGAACACTCTATTCATTGTATCACACTGGATCTCAATCTATTTTAGTGTTTAGTTAATTTAAGAAAGGAGGTACATTTTTATATATTATTGTCTGGAATCTATCAGCATAACATACAGTGTGTAAAGCTAGTGATGCCCTCAGCCAAGGTGCTTTTTTGAAATTAAACAGTTTCGATTCCACACACCACATTCAGGTCCCAAAGCTCCTTTGAGATTCCTTT
The DNA here is from genome assembly GCA_030440675.1 of Furcifer pardalis. Classification (NCBI taxonomy): domain Eukaryota; kingdom Metazoa; phylum Chordata; class Lepidosauria; order Squamata; family Chamaeleonidae; genus Furcifer; species Furcifer pardalis. The sequence continues at coordinate 87,771,285 of CP126896.1, forward strand.
TTATTGTGGGGCAACTATTAGAGCCTGGGAAAAGTTATTTAATTTCCTGTAATTGCCACAAGAGATATAATTTTACTGCCTGCAGGAATTTATGGGAAATTAAAGACTCCTCCTCCATCCCTCAACCTCCAATGGCTTCCCTGTGACAAAAGGGACCTCAATGGAATCTTTGCTGGGAGGGTGGGGGTGTAGACAGCAAAGGGAATGGAAATTCTTAATTTCTGAAAAACAGTCACAACTAATGACATCAGCAGCTCTAAGCAGCATAAATTACATTGCTCAATGACAGCCAGGGATTTTCAGGTTAACATCCCAAAGACCTATAAGTAACTAAACTTTGCAAAACTCATTGTTTAGGGCTATAGCTATTAGAATCTCTATCTGGCTGAACAATTCTGGGAAATGCAATCAAAAAGTAACTTTTCTATTTTCTGAAAATATGTACACATGGATGATGCAGTTCTTGCTTTCAAGCTTTCAGCTTAATGTGCCTCTGGTATTCTCTTCAGTTTATGTGCATCATTAGTGATGTAATTGAAGAGAAATGCAGGTGATCACAATTCTGCCACTCCCCCTTCCAAGGGCAATTATGTCATAAACTGTACTGCTGGGGGTGGAGGGTTGACTGATGAAGTGGATTTCTCTGCCCTGACAAGTGAATGAGGCAATAGGAAACCTTTTACATTTTACTGCTTACCATAGAAAAAGTAAAATAATAGAGGAATTAATCAAAATAGGAGCTGAATAATTCTTTCCTTTTCTTTGATGGGGCTCGTACTCAAATTGGCAGAAGCATGAGTAACATTCCTACGTGAGGTTGTTTCCATTTCAAATGAAAAAGATGGAAATTGTGTTTCAGCAAGCTAGAATCCGTCTGCTCAAACTCACGTGCTCTAGAAACTGAACCTGTATAGTCAGAAGTAAACATCAGGGAGTTCAATGCTGGTTCATTCCCTGATAGCTATGCGTATCCAGTGAGTGCAGTGGATAGTGTGGTGAGCTAGAGATCAAGAGACCTGGGTCCAAGTCCTCACTCAGCCACAGAAAGTTGTCGGTGGGGGTGGAACTGGTTGAAGATTGCTTTAATTTGTCACTTACCTTGAAAGTCATCTTAAGATTTCTTTAAGTCCATGGTGGTTTGATGATCCATTACATAAGAACTATGCATAGGTTTGCAAAGTCAGATGATTTCACCACTACTTTTTCCATGGCTAGGCCAGATGTGAAACTGCCAAAATGAAGGCACCTTTTGGTGAGTTCATTCTGCAGTCCTTTTCACCTGACCTATGGTTGCTGTTTCCTGGGGTATGCTTGATTGTGGTTCACAAATACCACAATGTTTTCTATGTTTTCACCAATGAAGAAATTTATTCTAATTACCTACAGTAGAGGTAATGTATCATTTAGTTCTTCTTCAGGGTTGACTATGAATTCTCTTTGGAGTCATAGGTACGAGGTTGTCACTACAGCATTAGGTACCATCCGAAGGCCATTATATAGAAATAATTTCAATTCTGCTTCACACATTCCTCTTCTTACTTCATATGTTCCCAACTGTACTCACTTTACCTGAACAACAAAATATTGGGCTTTGCAACTTAAGTGCAACTGTGGTCTATATGCATGTTTTATCATAAATTTGCAAAGCTTCAAAAATGGCAGGAATAATGATAGGTGGAAAGTGAACAGAGACTTCCAAGATTCGCAGTAGCATGGTAAAAAGTGACATTCAGGCATCATGATTTGATAATCAATGAACCAAATCAGCTCTTAGTTTCTTAAATCTCCACTTCTAAGGTTGTCAGAATCATCCTATCTCCCTCTCTTTGCATACACAGTGTAAGCAAACATTTAGCACAAGAAAGTGGAGTACATATACTGTTTGGTACTATTGTATAATGGTTTATTACAGACATTTCCAGTGGGTTAATTATAGTGTAGCAAACACAACACAGCACAGCACAATGCAACACAATGCACCTTGTGGCATCTCAAAAAACAACACTTTATTTTGCACAAACACTCATAGCCTACAGCAGCTTGCTACATTGAGGCCCATGAAAACTGATACCAAATTAAACATTTAATCCTTAAGGCAGGCAGGGATGGCCAAATTTTTTGCACCAAGGGCAAGTCACATGGTTGAGCAGGCCAGTCACATGGTTCCTCCCACTGTAAAATGTGTCCACAGTGTCATAAATGTGTTTACGACAATCACAGTTGCATTTATGACAGTGTTTTGTGTATGCATGGGGCATTCCGCTTCTGGAAATGGTGCGGGCAGGATGATTTGGAGCCATGGGCCAGATCCAGCCCATGGGACATAGTTTGACCATGCCTTCCTTAAGGTGTCACAAGACTCCTTGGTAGATTGTTCAGTTTTCCTTGGCTACCCTAAAATACATAGACAATGATGTGCCTTTTGAAACAGGCCACGAAGGAGAAACTGTGTTTGGAAAAGCTCTGGAGTAAAAGCCTTATCACCTGTTTCCTTTCATCCTTCTTTGATTCTGACTTATTCTTCTCCCTTTTCTGAACCTCTGCCTAAAGGACAGGCAGTCATGCTTTTCTGCTGTGACTGTGAAGGATGACTTTCTTCTGACCCTGTCTAAGCCGATGCTCTTGGGTAGCTTCAATATACTGTAAATAAGCAAATAGACCTTAGCCAGCCTTTCCCAAAGGAATGAACTTGTGAAATAACAACCAAACCAAGAAGGCTGTGGTGTATTCATCACATGATACAAAGAATGAAACAGAATATACAGCTAAACATCAGCTGAAGGGATACTTGTGGAATAGGTTATACCCACAGTACTGTAGGGTATATATTTTCCAAATACCATGACAACATAAGGTTTAGTCCAGGGATGCCCAAACTATGGCCTGTGGGCCAGATCCAGCCTCTGACACCAATTCATCCGGCCCATGCCACCCTCATCACTCCCGGAAGCGGAAGTAAAATGTGCCTGTACGGGCATGTTTTACTTCCACTTCTGGGAGTGATGAGGGCAGTGTAGGCCATATGAATTGACACTGGGGGCCAGGTCCAGCCCACAGGCCATAGTTTAGGGACCCTTGGTTTAAGCAGGGAAAATGGCAGCTTAAAATCTATCTCATCCTGCTGCAAAACAGATTGCAACATGTGTTTTGCTTCTGGTAGGAGGAACCATGTGACCAGCCCTCTGAACCATGTGACCAGCCTTCTGAACCATGTGACCATCCCATGGACTGAAAAGTTTGGTTACCCCAGGTTTAGTCTCACAACATGTCCAGTAAGGGCAGATTTACATCCTCAATTAAATACTTTCTTCTTATTTAGGACAAAAGTTGTCTGAATGGCAATGTATGATGCAATTATCCTTTCAACAGGCAGCCAGATAGGGCATTTCAATCCCATTGGTTTTAACTACATTTGGGCCATCTAGTTGCACACTGGATTGTATTCTTTTTCCAGCAAATAACCAAGCAATTAAACTGCATGCTTGCAAATGCACCTGAGCTTTTCTCTTTTTGCTTCACTCCACTTTGAGCTATGAAAATGAGTGATTGTACAGATCTCCATACAGTGAGGCACAAAGTTGGTTGCAGGCAGTGGAGATTTGTCAGAAATGAGAAAACTGAAGGGCGTTCTGGACTTTTATAGAGGATCAGGAGAAGGCTGTTTGGTACAGGTGTTTTTTACATTATGATACACTGGAAACATTCATAGTGATCCATAGCATTCATGCTGAGGGCACAGCTGTTCTGACACATATGTCTGTGTATAAGATGGTGTGCTTTGGAGTTAGCACACTTGGTTCTGTCATAGAAAACAAATGGGATTTTCCTTCACAAGCTAGGTTTTGTAGTGTGGTTAGAAAATGAATAAAGGGTGGGTTTGGTTACTGTTGCTTGCAGCTGGATGGTACCATGTCTTGGGAAAAAAATCTTTCTTTTGCACTGAAATTCCAAAAATTCCCAAATAGTTTTATACCCCAAAAGTCACATTTTGGGACTCAGGGTGGCAGAGGAGACATAGAAGCCAGAACTAGCTCTTGGTCATGTTTATCTGTAGGGCTAAGAAAATAGTGAGCCCCTCTTCCTTACATTTCCTGTCCCATAACAGTAGGATAAAGACTTCTTCTTCTTCTTCTTCTTCTTCTTCTTCTTCTTCTTCTTCTTCTTCTTCTTCTTCTTCTTCTTCTTCTTCTTCTTCTTCTTCTTCTTCTTCTTCTTCTTCTTCTTCTTCTTCTTCTTCTTCTTCTTCTTCTTCTTCTTCTTCTTCAGGTGCTGTATCCATTCTGAATATTGGTTATCATCATGGCAATTGTCTTTCTGTTCTTAACTTCTTGGAACATTTCTTCTTCTAGTAATTTAGTTGTTGTTCAGTACACAGTTGACTCCAAACCTTTGTGATCCTATGGACCATTGCCCACCAGCAGTAATGGGATGACCCCGGTTCCATCTGGTGCCCCGGAACTGGTAGGAACAATCTCGAAGGGTTCTCCGACAGGGTAGTCCATTTTTAAGGTGTCCGGTTCCGGATGCCTCACCGAAAGAAATTTTTTTTAAAAAAATGGAGCCAAAATGGCTCCAATTTAGTGCACATTCACAGAAACTCAATCTGGCTCCAATTTTTTGAAAAAATTCTTTTGGAGCCGGAGCCACACCTTACTAGTTGACCTTCTAAGGAGCAGTCAGGGTTCATTTCTAAGATCGACCTATTTGTTCTCCTCGCTGTCCAGGGTACTTACTCCAACACCACATTTCAAAGGCATCTATTCTTCTGCGCTCAGCTTTCCTTATGGTCCAGCTCTCACAACGATACATTGCCACCAGGAATACCATTGCCTTGACTATGTACATTTTTGTTTGCAAGGAGATGTCTCTACTTTTGTCTATGTTCCCCAGATTTCTCATAACTTGCCTCCCAAGAATCAGTTGCCTTTTTATTTCATGGCTGCAGTCACCATCTCCAGTGATCTTAGATCCTACGAATGTAGAGTCTGTCACTGCTTATACTTCTTCCCCATCTATTTTCCAGGGACTGATAGGGCCTGTTGCCATCATTTTAGTTTTCTTGATGTTGAGTCTCACAAGCCAACTTTTGCACTCTCTTCTTTCAACCTAATCAGAAGCTTCTTCAGGTCCTCCTCACTTTCTGCCATTAGGGTAGTATCATCTGCATATCTTAAATTGTTGATGTTTCTCCCAGTGATTTTAATACAACTTTTGATTCATCCAGCCCTGACTTTTGCATTATGTGCTCTGTGTATAAGTTAAATAGGCAGGGTGACAAAATGCAGCCTTGTCTTACTCCTTTTCCTATTCCAAACCACTTTTCCTATTCCGTATCCTGTCCTAATGGTTGCTTCTTGACTCATGTATAGATTTTTCATGAGACATATAAGGTGTTCTGGTATTCCCATCTCTTTAATTATTTGCCACATCTTTACTAGTTGATCTTCTAAGGAGCAGTCAGGGTGGTCCACACAGTCAAATCCATTGGCGAAGTCAATGAAACAGAATTAGCCTTGTTTCTGATATTCCTTTGTTTTCTCCATGATCCAACGTATGTTGGCAATTTGGTTTTTAGTTCTCCTGCCTCTTCTGAACCCAGCCTGCATTTCTGGGAGTTCTCTCTCTATGTGCTGCTGAAGCCTGTCCTGTATTATCTTGAGCATCACCTTGTTAGTGTGTGAGATGAGTGCAATTGTTTGATAATTTGAGCATTCTTTGGAATTTTCCTTTTTTGGGATTGGAATGTATACTGATCTTTTCCAGTCCTGTGGCCATTGTTGTGTTTTCCAAATCTGCTGGCATATAGAATTCAATGCTTTAATTCCATCATCTTTTAGGGCTTTGAATATTTCAACTGGAATACCATCATCTCCACTAGCTTTGTTATTAGCAGTACTTTTTAGGGCTTTTCTGACTTCACTTTCCAGGATGTCCGGCTCCAGGTTATTTATTTATTTATTTAGATTTATTATCCCACCCCAATCAGGCAAACCCAACACTAGTCAGCTCACAAAAAAGAAAAAGACTACACAAATGTGAGTGCAAACCAAACCAAAGTTCAAAGCTCTTATCACTGTGGTTGTCAGGGGTGTTGAGGTCCTTCTTTGCTATTTTAAGAGCCTCATCAGACAGCCATTTTGCTTTTTTATGCTTCTTTTCTTTTGGTATAGTTTTACTTGCTGTCTCCTGTATGATGTCCCGAACCTCTGTCCATAATTCTTCTGGTACTCTGTCTATCAAGTCTAAATCATTAAATCTCTTCTACACCTCCACCATGTATTCCCTAGGGATGTTGTCTATGTCATACCTATGTGTCCTAGTTGTTTTCTCTGCTTTCTTTAATCTAAGCCTGAATCTGGCAATCAGTAGATTAATTATCTGAGCCACAGTCTGCTCCAAGTCTTGTTTTTGCTGACTGTATGGAACTTCTCCAAATTTGGCTGCAGATTATGTAATCAATCTGGTTTTGGTGTTGGCCATCTGGTGATGTCCATGTGTAAAGTTGCCTCTTGTGTTGTTGAAAAAGGGTGTTTGACCAGGGTGTCCTAGTCATACAAAGGATGAATAAAAATAATGTGGAACATAGCAAAAGATAACAAATTAAAATCAGAATTAAGAGTAAAAAAAGGAATTTTAAAGAAAACAAATTTTAAGGAAATGTGGGGAGAGTTTTTTGACTAAGCACTGGTAAAATGGAAAGGAATGAAACCAGGTCAAGTGTATATATCATTATTAATTATAGAGACTGTGCATTAAACAAAGTAAAGAAGCATACAAACTGTCCTGCTAGGTAAAGGGAGCATACAGTATAATTGTATATTGTAGTACACTAATACCTCGGATAACGTTATGACTTGGTTCCACAAGTCATGATGTTATCCGGTTTTTAGCGTTGTCCGATACATTGATCGAACAACGCTAAGAAAAAAAGCCCTGACTTCAGGGACAAACCACTTTAAAGGCAGGCAGGCAAAGAAAGAGACCTCCCTGCCTTTAAAGTCACCCCCACCCTCAGCTCTGCCAGGAGAGAATCCAGCCTCCCCTGTTTACCTTGCAATAAGTGCCGACAGTCAGCTGGAGCCTTTTTTCTGTTCCACTTCCTGTAAACAGGGAAGGGGGGAAATACAGAGATGTGATTGGTTCTCTATCTTTTTTTCTTCTTAATGCCATGTGACACTAGAGAACCAATCACATCTCTGTGAAAAGGTAAGCCCTGAAGGTGGTTCCCCCCAAAAGCTGCTACCGGTTCTCCGGGACACTGGGAAAAATTACTACCAGTTCTGGCAAACTGGTGCAAACCTGTTACATCCCATCACTGTGTATATGTCTATATATACTGTACTATCAATCAACCACAATATCTTTATGGCTACTGTTAAGGCAACGATTGCTGTATGTCATTTTTGCATTTCACTTCCCTATCACCCCACTGGTTACCTCCCTTGTCAAATCACCCAAAAGACATTTTTAATATTCTGCCAAGTTGAGATAATACTCTTTGCATCTAATGAAATGGGCTACAGGTTTTTAAAAAGCCAATCCTGGAAATGTTTCAAATATAAATAAACTGCAACAAAAATAGAGGGCCCAACAGCATGGATATCTGTTCACAGCAGATAACAGCAAGCTTTCGGGTCTCGGAGACAAGAATGTATGGAAACATACAGGTTGTGGGTTTCCACTATTCTTTGAAATCTTGTACTGAGAAACAATGCCAGAACATATGGTGCACATTTTGTTGTAGGGCCTCCCTTACTCGAAAGCCAGTCATAGATCACGGTGTTCATCTCCATTTACAGCCAAAGTGCCAGCACTGTCTGTGTCTGCAGGCATTTCTGTCTCCATGTGGCAGACACAAGTAGATGTCAAAGTGCATGGATGTAATACTATTACCTTTCCTGCTGAAGCGGCACCTATTTATCTGTTTATAGTTTCTTGCTTTTGAGCTGCTAGGTTGGCATTTTGTTGTATAGTGGTACTGTATTTATAAGTAATCTGTCACATTGCTTCATGTGGATTAAGTCTGGTTCAAATATCATCATCACAGGAATGCATAGAACCCGTCATGCTCACAAAGAGACAACACTGCTGTGAAATGGGATTGGATGTGCTCCCTGAAGATCTTTGGTGCTTTGGTAAGCATCCTCCTTTTCTGATATTGTGCTCTTGAACAGCATGCCGCCAGATAAATGGCTGAGATACATGTTAATAGTTGCCACAATGGTTGTATTCATGTGGTGAGCTCTTCAGGTTTAAACCACAAAGGTCAGCAGCATGTACCACATGAATCAGAGCACATGAATGGGGTAGATTCTTATGCTTCAATCATTCATCTTAATCCTCTTCAGAAGGATTCCAGATTATCAGTTACCATTCATATCATACTTTCTAAACAGGCAATTCAAGGTGGCATGCAAGAGTCTCCCTCCTTTTATCATGCAACAACCATGTGAGGTAGTTGAAGGTCCAGGGAAAGTGAATGACTCCAAGCTGGATTCCCACATCTCACTCCATCACTCTACCATTATCTCTCATTAGGAAACATAAGATTCTACTATATTAAAAGATAAACCATCAACTTTTTGTCTGACTAATCTCTAATGGACTTTGGGAAGGTCCAACAGCAGTGTGCAGTGATGGGAGAGGACAATGGCAGCTCTAATGGTCCTATGATCTCTTCTTTGTTCTCCTTCAATGCAAATAATAGTTGATCAAAATTCCAGACATTAGGAAGCTGTCATGTGCTAGTTCAGAGGTGCCCAACTATGGCCCATGGGCCGGATCTGGCCTCCATGCCAATTCATCTGGCTTGCACTGCCCTCGTCACTCCAGCTTCCAGGAATGATAAGGGTGGTGTGGGTTGGATGAATTGGCATTGAGGCCAGATCTGGCCCACTGGCCATAGTTTGGGCACCCCTGGTTTAAGCAGAGAAAATGGCAGTCTAAAATCTATCTTATCCTGTTGCAAAACAGATTGCAAGGCATGATTTACTTCCGTTTCTAGTGGGAGGAGCCACATGACCGGCCCACTGAACCCTATGCCCGGCCCATGGCCCAGAAAGTTTGGGCATCCCTGTGCTAGTTCCTCAGTCAAAGGTTGCACCAGGAAATTCCAGCGTGCTTGTGCTTTGCACTGAGTTGCAGGTGCAGTCATTTTTGTACGCTAGAGGGCACTGCCTTCGACAACATGGAGGAGTCCCAGGCAGCCCTACAAATCTACACCCAGTCTTGCAAGTGCTGAACAACAGAGCTGGCCGTGGCACATTTTGTCTGAACAAAAGATCCCAAGCCATGGCTCTGGCCTTAATTCCATCCCACATTGAGAAGATGGGTTTAGCCTGTATTATATTAATCCCAGAGTGCATTGTGCATCTGCCAGGCAGCACGTTTGCAGCATTTTGGGATAAATCCAAACAGTAGGTGGTTGCTAGGCTTTATTCCTATCTGACTTTTTAGAACACAAATGAACAAAAAGGTAGCAATAGTACAAGTGGAGTTAACAAAGGGTCAGATAATCCTCAAGGAAGAGGTGTCTCAAAGGCTATACATGAAGATTATCCAAGGAGCTACAACCTCATTCTTAATCTATAATTGCCCTGTTTCTACGAAGCCTCCTCAGAAACATCCACTTGTCAATAACCATTGATGGCAGAAATCTTTCCACCAGTTTGCAGAGAAAGAAGATCTCAAGCAGTTTTTTTTTTTACTAGAATTTTTTGGAATAGTAGCCATGTTAGTCTGTGGTTCAGGCATATCAGAAAACAAAACAAAATAAACAAAACAAAATAAAAATGAAAACACTGTGGCACTTTAAAGACTAACTGCTATATTTTTATTGTTAGCTTTCGTGGATCAAGTCCACTTTTTCAGACAAAGAGTGAAACTTACAGGCATGGTTTTTATACACCAAATTCAGGGGGTCAAAGGGAGAAGGGTGAGGTCATGCAAGATGACAGACAAGCAAGCACAACAATACAGCTTCACACAGCCATTAGCAACAATAGCTTATTCAGATTAGCTCTAAATGACTCCCTTTCAATCTCAAGGTTGCTGAGAAAGCCCATTCTGGTCTCTGATCAACTTTTGACCTGAATGTCAGAAAACAAACAAAACCTGCATGTCAGAAAACAAAGAAAAACACTGTACCTGGTTACTTTCTGTTTTGCTAAAGAGAATTGGCAGGAAAGTTGTAATATAATATATAAAATCATATACCAATCTGTGTATCAAATTTGATAATGTCTCAGAAACCCTTCACTAATATTTAGTCCCCTGCGATGGGTGTCTAACAGATGGATGTATTTGATTTTTGCTGTCAGATTCTGCTTTCAGATTTACTAGAATCTGTTTGCAGATGACCACGTTTACATTTTCTTAATTTTTTAAAAAAAGGTATTGAATGAAGTTTTTGAGAAAACAACACCAAAAAGCATAATCCAAAGAGTCATAAAGTAAAGTCTTTTCAAGCCCTATTGATTTTGATGGACTATAGAATATTATGCAGTGAGACTTACTTTTGAGTAAAGATGCATATGGTGCCATGGCATATTCTATTTGAATAAATAGGAATCCAGTAGTGCTGAGCAGTGGTGACTTTCTGCAAATAGTATAACACTATTTAGTTTAGAAATCTGACATTTATTTGGTATTGCCTTTCACTTCACAAAGAAACCTAAGATTCTGGGGCATGGGCCAGGCAAAATTAAACACTTTAAAGTACATTAACTTTGACAGGGAAAAATTGAATATAAATTTAACTTTTCCAGTGAACCGCTCAAAAATTTTGATATCTCACAGACTGGGCTTGAACAGAAGAAATATGGTGTGGGGTTGTATCAGATATGTGTTCTTTAGCAGGACATCCGGTATATTGTTTACATCTTGTTAGACAGATGTGCATCTGTAAATACCAAAGCAATGGCGGAATATCATCCCAGCCACCTAGTCTTGTCCAAAATCAAGCTGACACAGACAATAACAGCTGAAAATTCCAAGCAATATCCAACATAGTGCAGATAATGAGGCTACAAAGACATGAATTATAATTGTTCAATGAGAATCTAAAAGCAATAGCCAAGCAAGTGTCATAATTGCAGTTACCCAAATAACTTATGTTACTTACTAATAGGCATGATGATAAATACCAAACTTTTAAAAAGTCAATACTATATATGTCTTGTGATTAAATAAGGACATCGTATTTATTATTTATTAAAATATTATTCTAAGGCCACTATTTCTTTGTCAATGATGCTGCAATTTTTTTTGGTTTAGCTGCTTTCCTGGGTGAAAAAGAAAACAAAGCAAAACATGCAAATAGAAAACAAACTCAAACAAAACCAGAAAAGGGAAATATGATCCTGTATCATCCTGGCAAAGTATGAATATTTTGTTCTTGGGGCCTGGCAATGTGCTCTTTTGTACTTCTGTATCTTTAATAGGCAGCTGTGTAAAACTTTATTTTTATTTTATGCTTGTCTAACACATCTGTTCAGTTAACAACCTTGTACAGTTTTATTGCAGCTGGATTTGGGTGACTGCTGATGAAATAGAAAACTAAAATTCAAATCCCTTTCTCTCCCCTTCAACCTATTTTCATTTCTTTCCATGTCATTTGGGCTGAACAATTTTATAACTCCAAATTTCGTTCTAAAAAGCTGCCCATTAGATCATAGATTTTATACAATGTAAAGGTTTCTCTTACATGATACAAATATCTGAAATAGAAGAGGATATATAATTGTTGCTGTGGTAGTATGATGAACTTCAGGCCATACAACCTTTATTGGCATTGCATCAAAATGCCAGTGATGCATTTTCCATTATGCCCACTGTAAAGTATCACAACATTCAGGAAAGGGGAAAAACACATATTTCCGTTTAGTTAGTGACTAAAATCCTGTTGTTTGTTTACACATGCCAGAGGCAAATGGCCTAATATTTAGCTGCTTCTAAGTAGTAATCAGTGAGTTACTGCTGGAATTTGTAACATTACCAAATATTTTGCCTTAAGTGTACATTAAACAAATGCCAAATTTATTTCTCTCTGATCTTTAGTACACTTGTTATGCCCAAGTGTATGATTTTTTTAAAGGAGTAAATTAAGGACCAGTCTGAGCTGCCCTTAATAATAACTATGTGTAGGGTTTTCCTTGAGGTGTTTAGCAGTCCTTTCTTCTGATGGTGTTCTTTTGTTGTTCAGTCACACAATCAAGTTCGAGCATTTGCGACCCCATGGACCACCACATGCCTGGCTCCTCTGTCCTTGCTGCCTTCCACAGCTCAGCCAGATCTATGCCCATCACATCAGCAATTCCACCATCCACCTCATCCACCTCATCCTCTGCTACCCCTTCTCCTTTTGCATTCGATCTCTCCCATCATCAAACCCTTCTCAAGTGAGCCCTCTCTTATCATTTGGTGCCAAAGTACTTGAGCATCATCTTCAGTATTTGTCCTTCCAATGAGCAGTCAGGGTTGATTTCCTCCAGGATTGACTGATTTGATCTCCTTGCAGTCCTCCAGCAGCACAGTTCAAAGGTGTCTATTCTTCTGTGCTCAACCTTCCTTGTAGTCCAGCTCTCACAGCCATACATTACTACTGGGAAGACCATTGCTTTAACTATGCAGACTTTTGTTGACAGGGTGATGTCTCTACTTTTTATTATGCTGCCTAGGTTTCTCATAGCTTGCCTCCCAAGAAGATGGTGTTTTAGGACTGTACAAAATGCCCAAAGTCACACAGGATCACAGGGCATATAATCCCATAAACTACACACACTTTAGGCAAATTCAGTTCATGGTATATTATTATATTTAAAACAAATGTAGAGTGTTTTAAAAACACTATTTGTGTTTTAAGTGTCTCCTCTCTTAGGAGGAATGGTGGGGATTCAACACATTGAGCTACACCAGTCCTCAGGTTGCTTCTAGCCAACAGATAATAACTGACACTGAAACCAAATGCTTGAACTGATGTCTTGAGGAACTGTTCAAAAAGTCTGAATGTATGTCATACTGGAGGGAGAGCCGGAAGTCATAGCTGTTAGGAAGAGAGAAATGAATCTCATCTATATAGAAAGTCAAACAACGAAGAAAGTAGGAGACTCAGTAGTAAGCAGAGTGTCAAGTGTCGTGTTCCTAACATAATGTAAAGGTTATGCAATGTTAACAAGCCAAGATGGCTGAACTGACACTGGGCCAGTTCAAGCAGTGGTGAATGCAAACCCCTTCTAGCCTAGAAATGTTGGAAGCTAGCAAAATGATTGTTTTCCTCAATTGGATCTGGTACAATGTGGCTCAGCTCTTCTCCATGATTATCTTTTTCTCTGTTCTGATGGCAGATGTTACCTAGCAGAATAATTCTGTTCATAGATCTCTCTGCTAGATCTCTGAGAACGATTTTTTGCCAGCACAAGACCAGTGCTGTGACCATAAGTAGGTAAAGCTTTTGTCTATTTCTGGTCCCCTACTGCTAGTTGCATCTTTGAGTCAGAATTGATCAGTTATCTGTCTGTGTTGGTGTTTTTTTCAAATGCCAACATTACCTGTTGGCTTGCTTTTTAATTAATTATTTTCATGGATTTTATTGTTCATGGTTTTTTAAACCTACTTTATAGCCTTGGATTTTTTTCCCACATTAAAAGCAACTTTAAAATATTGTAATAAAATAAATATAGTGTCCTAAATTGTTGGGTTTGTTGTAACTTCACATGCAATAGTTCTAAGGAATCAAAGGCTAAACTAATAAGGACTGTGTCATACCTCTGGTACTCTCTGCCATGTGGAGCTGCTCCTTCCTCCTCTCTCTTCCTGTTTTGAATATCATGTCAACTCCTTGAGATTGTTTCAAAGCTGTGTCCCCACAGGGACAATAAAATAACTCCTAGAACATAGGTTGAACCCTACATTCATTTCTACACTTGTAAGCAGTTTGCCACTAGTTGTCGTCACCTGCAACTAGTCGTCACCTGCAACTTGTATCTGAGAATGCTTTTTTTTCTGAAGCAGATGAGACATACAGGATTTAACACCAGGACTGCAATGGACTGCCTCAGCTTTGCAGATATGGACAAGGTGCACCTTCACAGCCAGTCAATCTGACATGACCGCTTCTGCCTCCATGACCATTGGGAATCAGAGTTCCTTCTCCACTCATTTTGCCGTTGGGCCCAATATGATGGTTTCTAGTGGCATTTCCTCCACTAAGGGGACCATCACCCCACCTAAAGGGGCTCATCCACCCATCGCCGTTGTCCCCTTTAGGGAGTTGGGTTATTTGTTGCTGCTCAACACTTGGCATTGAGTCACTGGCTGTACAATCTACTCCATTAGCATAGCGGAATGTCCGACCAGACACTTTTGCCACTCGTAGAACCAACTTAACCATTTTTTTTTAAAAAAAATCTTATTGAAGACTGTCTGAAATCCCCTTGTGTAAATTATGCCTGCAGAAGGGTGACAATATCACTGAGAGAGGGGTATTTTCAGTGACTGAAGAGCTTCCCCCCTCTCTCTTGCAGCTTCTCTGATTTCCAAACAATCTGTTTCATTGGGTGGAAGCCATGAGAGACACCGGGTGGAAGGAAAAACACTGCAGCTACTGAAAATGTCTCTCTTCCAGTAATGTTGTAAGGAAGTGGGGATTTTCAATAAAGCTCCCTCATTTTGTTTTATGGCTCCTGCATCTTCTAGTAAAAGAAACAGATTGCATGTGAATTGGATGAGGACATAAGAGAGAAGTCTTGCATTTCTGAAAACTGCCACCTACCACTGATATTAGTTTTATTGAAAATCCACATAAAGCATGGAGGTGAAAAGCTGTAGGAATAACAACAAATAGTTAAAGATTTGCAACAAGTTTCCAAAAGCTACAGAGAGTGCTGTGAAGCATAAACTCAAGAGGAAAAGAGAATAAAGTTGCCTATCAGAAGTGACAGTATTTACAGATGAGAGTGGCAGACAAGGATGAGTAGAAAGGGCATATTTTTAGATATGTTGTTATCTGAAACTGACAGGATAAGAAAAGAGTCTGGATGTGAAGGGGGGGGGCAGTGAGACAGAAGTATGTCAAAAGTGGGGGCTTAGTAGGGCGACTTTCTTAGTTTCTCTAAATCAGCCAAAATTCAATTTTACTGAACAGTTGAACCTGCGGTGGCTCAAGTGGTTAAGATGTAGAACTTGATGACTGGGAGGTCAGGAAGTCAGCAGTTCGAGACCCAAGCACTTTATTGCATGACAGAATGAGCTTTAATCTCTGCCCCAGCTCCTGCCAACCTAGCAGTTTGAAAGCAAGAAATTCCAAGTAGATAAATAGGGACCACTTCAGTGGGAAGGTAATCAGTGTTCCATGCACTCCGGTGTTGAGGCATGCCTGCCACATATCCACAAAAACGTCTACAGATGCAGAGAGCGCTGGCTCTTTAGCTGTAAACAGAGATGAGTATTGAAACCTAGAGTCAAGGGTGACCTTTACCTGTACAGTTGTCCCTTGCTTAAAGAGCATAATGTGTTCCACAGGATTGCTCTTTAAGAGAGTTTACTCTTTAAGCGAAACACCATTGTAAATGACCAATTGTGTGGGGGGGGGGGATTGTGAACCCTGATTTATTTGTTAAGCAAGTTTTTGGTTGGTTTTATTTGTTGAGCGAAGCGAACATTCAAAGAAAATTCTGCTCTTTAAGCGAGTTACTCTTTAAGCGAGGCGCTCTTTATGCGAGGTTTGACTGTACTTTTTTATGTAGTGGCTGAAATTCATCTGCTTAGTGTAGGAAGTCACAGCTAGAGTAGCCCCACTGAACCAGTGGAGACTGGGAAAGTCAACTCCACCATAAGTCTTATTGATTAAAATGGGTTTACTCTAGTTGCATCTTATTATCCTAAAGTCACAATTAGAGTAGGCCTTTTGACTCAATGAAACTTATGAAAGAGTTGACTAGCCAAATTTCCACGGATTCAGTTGGACCTTCTCTAGCTGTGACCTACTATACAGTACTAAGTAACAAGATTTCAAACACTGAGTATACAGAAGCCATTGTATGAGCATTTTAATGTCTCTCTCATTTGTACTGGCATTCTTTACTATTTCAGGATACAACTGGAAGTGCTGGGTTTAAACCTTTCACACACTATAAACCTTTTGCCCTTTGAAATATTTTGAATGTCAGTTGAATAGTTCCTTTTGAAGCTTTTTTTAATCATGAGTACAATAAGTCTGTTGGCCTATGATACAAAAGACAATCTCCATCCACAATATGCCATGAAGCATTTGAACTTTGAGAAGTTACTCTGTCATCATTTAATGCAGTCATATTTCCATAAATATAAAAGTAATTTAAAATTTATTGTTATTACCACAAGAAGAGTGAAGTTAAAATAGATTGATTTAAGTCACATCTTAATCATTAGTCAGTAAGGCAAGATCTAAATCATGTTTTTTAACATAAAGACTCATTCTTATCAAAATCTTAATATTTTAGATAAGCTGTTATTCTAAAAATGAAACCATCATCCAATTGCAAATATTAAGAAACGGAAACTTCTGGAAGATGGTGACATTGTGAATAGATAAATGGAATTCATTTATCCAAAATTTTAAACATTGCATGAATATACAGTCTCATGCTACATACATTAAACCTTATTTCATGATGAATAAAATTTGAACTATAATGTATCTAAAATAGAAAACTATTATTTAGATAGATTTTCCTGAAAAAGCATATTGTTAAAAATACATGCTCAGTGTTATTTGTCATAAAGTCATCTTTGACCTATGGTGACTCTATGAATGAGTGATTTCCAAGATAATCTGTCCTTGACAGCCCTACTCAGATCTTGGGAACTCAAAGCTGTGGCTTCCATATTACTTGGTCTTCCTCTTTTCCTGCTTCCTTCTACCTTCTCCAGCATTATTGTCTTTTCCAGAGAATCTTCCCTTCTCATGATGTGTCCAAAATATGACAATGTCAATTTCATCATTTTTTTTGCTCCAGAGATAGTTCAGGCTTGATTTGTTCTAGGAACCCCTTGTTTGTCTTTCTAACAGTTTAGGATATCTGCAAAACTTTCCTACATTAACTGTGTTAATGCAAACAAATCATTTCCAGCTTAGTAAAAGAATGTGTTCTAAATGGGAAATAATTCAGGCAATTTACCAAGCCATTTCTTTATCTGTCTCTACCATTCAGGCTCAAATAGCTTTAATTCTGCTAGGAGTTTCTTCCACTTTCAAAGTATACATAGGAAATATTCACAGCATTTGGATGTCTCACATAAGGTATGTATTCTCCTTCTCACAGAAACACAGAGGAAGTATAATATTCACATTGCCAAACCCTCATCTGAAAATGATATTAACAATCACTGATAAATCTGAAAAGAGAAGAGAAAAACATGTCTTCTCATTAAGTTACATAACAGGTTAGGGAAGCTTAAACAAAGAAAACTCAGAATACTTGAGAGACCGCATCTCCCCAAGGGTATCTGTCCGTCCCACCAGAGCGGACCAGAGAGGTGCCTTAGTTGTACCATCTGCCAGAGAGGCTCTACTCTCTGGCACTAGAAAGAGGGCCTTCTCCTTGTTCACTCTGACTTTGTGGAACTGCCTGCCTTCGGAGTTGCGCCTCCAGAAGGAGCTACTGGCTTTCAGGAAGGCTGTGAAAACTTGGCTGGCAGGAATGGTGTGGGGTAATGAATGAATGAATGAATGAATGAAATAAAAACACAACAAAGAAAAGGTCATAGTAAAGTGTGTGCCTGTAGTCTGAAAGTCTTGGTTTGGCCTATAATTCAGATGTAGGCTGTGCTACCATTTGGAGTGGTACTAAAGGAAGAGGTGAAATTACATTCTAATGTTTTTAAATTACAAAAGAAACACGATAACCCATTTCAAAATACTTAAAATATTGTTTCCATCCTCAAAAGAGTAATGCTCTTCAAGAGTATCATTTAAACTCATAATTAAATCAACCGTCCTAAATAAAAATATACTTAAACAGGACATCAATAAACCTTCAGGACCTGATGTCCATTTCTTTACATGACATTTCATACGGTACAGTTCATTCTGTTGTTTGTTGTTCAGTCGCACAGTCAATTCCGACCCTTTGCGATCCCATGGACCACTGTCCGCCAGGCACTTCTGTCCTCTGTTCTCTGACAACCCTGATAATTCTTAATTTATCAAACAAAACCCACTTAGAGATCCCAACATCACTGTGTGAGTGGGGGGGCATAGAAGTCGAAATACAAATACAAAATATAAGCGGGTGGGTTGGCCTTTTTAATATCAGGAACTCCATTTTCTCAGGCACAAACTTTCAGGTGCTTCATGGCAACAGCAGGCATGGATAAAGCCTTGGATAGGGAAGGCCAAATCTGAAGGTGGGCAGGGTAACTCCTTCCTTCCTTTCTTTGTCCCTTTCTCAATATGTCTGTCCCCACCTTGCTGGAGAAGGGGCAAAATGTTCTTTCAGAGACTTGAACTGATCATTTGCAGAGAGCTCTTGAAATCAGACTGGTGGCTATATCTGATACTAGTGCTATAGGACAGCGATGGCAAACTTTTCAGAGACCAAGTGTCCAAACTGCAACCCAAACCCTAAGGATGTGCAGAAGTTGGTGGCGGTGTGTGGGCAGGCACGCGTGTGAGGCGCTTGAGGCATGCCAGCGACATCACATGGGTGTGTGTGCACATTCTCTCCATAGGGCAACACACACACACACACACACACACACACACACACACACACACACACACACACACACACACACACACACACACACACAATTGGAAGTATGGGGGTGTCTGGTTGTCTCACCTCGCTGGGGCAATGGTGCGCATGCCCACAGAAAGGGCTCTGAGTGCCCCCTCTGGCACATGTGCCATTGGTTCGCCACCACTGCTATAAGCTGGCCACTTTAGAAAGACAGAGAAAACTTAAAAAGACAGATCTGAAACACATAAGGACTGCTACTGGTTATTAGACAATTCTGAACTGCATGGAGTAGTATGTAAGGATCAGCATGGGGAAAAGAGATAATTAAAAACCACCTTTGATCAAATTAGTAGAATTCCATTCAGGCAAGATCCTCTCTTAGATGCACACCTTAAGGTAGGGATTCTCAACCTTTTCAACCCCAGGGCCAGGTTACACTCCCTCAGACAGCTTTGGGGGCAGGCGGCCATTTTGCCCTGCCTGCTACACATGAAAAGGTGTCCTGGGCCGCATCTAGACCCTAGGCCATAGGTTAAGAATCCCTCCCTTAAGGCACTGAGGAGGGTTTGAGTGTATCATGGAAGCTAAGAACAAAGTCATCAAGAGTCAAAAATTCTAGCAGGGTCACTGAAGGAAGAGACACCAGTTGATTATTATCATGGCCATTTACTCTACAATTTGTATCAGATTAGACACCAATGAAATCAAATTAAAACCTGGTGGACTACATGCCATAAAGCTCAATATAGTGAAGTCTGGGAGATAGTCTCTTTTCAGTAGGGAATCATCTTTCTTTTGATTCCATCAACAGGAGTGGATTAAATTTGCTCTGATCTGCCATTGCTTTTCTCTACTTTCTCCTGGGCTCTGTAGGCAAATATGTGCTTGAAGGGGTGTCCAGTTCCCCTCAGGTGTGCATCTGTTGTTTCCATGTCACCTGAAAACTCTCTTTAAAAGTGATCAGTTTATACTTTAAAATTAAATGAAACAGCCAGAGAGGTTTTGAAGGAAAAAGAGATTTTATCAACAAAATCAATTAAGACATGACATGACATATGCATATGTGGTTACTTGGTTGCATTAGATCCAAAAACCCTTATTAACAGTTCAATCAGACCTTTTTGATAAAATTACATAAAGTGGAACCCCGCATAACGAATGCTTCGTATAACGAAAAATTCACATAACGAAGTGTTAGTTATGCAAGGGCGATACCCTGCATAATGAACAAAAAGTTCATTATGCGGGGTATTCGGTAGCCGGGGTATACCCTCTCAATGGGAACCCTGGTTAACGATTTTTTCCGTTATGCGGGGTACCGCCAATGGTGCTTCGCATAATGAAAATATCCACATAATGAAGAGCTCCATGGAATGGAGTTTTTTCATTATGCGGGGTTCTACTGTAAGTGTTCTTCAGCCCAGATGGGGCCAATGGGTGGGAGGTGTTTCATATTCTATCTTGGCATTACATATTCATTTAGAATGTTCATAAATGTACAGCCATGCATGTCTGCTTTACTTAGATATGTGACTCAGCTACTTTCTGTGTAACTGTCTCTTTACAAAAATGGTTTTCTCTAGGCTTCACTGTAATTTAGCCCAATTAATTAAAATATTTATGCAAGTTTCATTGTGATCTTTAACTGTGTACTTATTTTGTTAAGTGAAGATGTCAACAAATCAAAAATAGCTATTTCTGGGCTCACATCCAAACAAAGGATTTCTCTATGTTGATTTCTTAATGTGGAGGTAACATGCCAATACAAGTTACGCCATTTGCACAGCTAATGAAGGAGGATTTTGACCATATTCTAACGTGGTTGTTGTAATGACTCCTGTACTATTAAAAGTAACTTGCTAAATTTATAAGTAAATTTGCCATGCATTTTCACAATCCTTGACTTCATTTGTTCAAAAGGAAATCTTTTTAGGAAACAATAGTAGTACATTTGTGCAAGTGTACAAAGCACTGTCAGGTGTTCAATCTGAGTTGCATGGAAAACAACATGGCATGGACAGGCACAAACTCATTGGGCCCAAAGAACATCCCTTTATCTTGTGAGAACTTCTTCAGACCACTCGTAGCACTCACTGCCCAATCAGTGTTCATGCTGTCTCATTGGAGGTGAAGCCACACCTGACTGGCCTGTCAGTAAACAGAGAACTGCTGGTATAAGGGAAATATCAGGTGCCTTCTTGTGTAAAGTTTTAAAATGCCACAGCTGTTCAGGCAATTAGGAATTTTCTGAGCCTATTGCCACAGATGGGTTCAGGGCTTGTTTGATCCCATTTGTCCCTCTACTTCAAGGCTGAGGTGTGGTATAGTGATTTTGAGTCAAAAGAGGATATTTTGGTAGGAACAAAAGAGACCGCTGTGTTTAATGCATGCTGTGTCATGTACTTCATTCTGCACAGAAGCCTAGTTCCTAGTGCTTCTAGCAAACAAAGTCTGACAGAGGTTTTTCTTGTGGTGGCCCCAACCTTATGGAGTGTGTACAACAAGGGAAGTCCATCTAGTTAAGATTTCAGTGATTAGGCTACAGTTGCATTATTGAATGAAGCATGGCACTAAAATGAGCATCTTTTCTTCAGTCTAGGCTTTTGAAACATTTCCCATTATTTCTAATAAATATAGACTAAAATCCAATAGTGAGCTGCTATGAGAGTAGGCCAACTATAAGAATTTCGTGTTAGAAATTATTCTGGGCTGAAAGGATTTTTGCTGGAGAAACTCTGCTCAGGGGACACCTGAATGAGGCTCCTTTCATGTCCCCAAGAGTGGGACAGAGCCAGGTGCTCAAACTATCATGCAGTACCCGGGTCTCAAACTGCCATCTTGCTGGCCTTCCAGCTAACAAGACGAGCTTCTTAACCACTGAGCCACTGCAGCCCATTAGACCAACTGAATCAGTGTAACTTGGAAAGGAGCAGACTCAACAAATCCTCACTCATTCAATGGGCCTGCTCTCATTTTGGCATACTACTGTATTTCAACCAGAGTATTTCACAATGGCATTTTCTTCTCATTCTGCAGGAGAAGAGAAGAGGGATTGTTTGGTTTGGATTTATTGTTGCTTTACTTTACTGATGCATCATTACTTTTCTTAGGTACTTCTTTGATAGGATAAAGTGACAATGAAAAAACACTTTAACTTTTTTTAAAAAAATTAATGAAATAAACAATATTCAGAAAACACTCAGCATTTCCTGTGTTACATTCCTAACCACTTTCATTTTCAAAAGAATCATAACTGTGATTAATACTTTATAAGCAATATGGTTTAATCCTTAGAAGAAGCCAGGAGACATACAGTAAATGATGAAGAAGAAAGTATCTCTTAGTGCCATTGTGACAATATTCTATTTCTAAATTGTAATTTGTTTGACCATAACACCCCCAAACCTCCCATCCAACAACCTAAACAATCAATTTTCTTCCTTCTTGCGCTGCACCAGGAAACTAACTGCGTGTGACTCACAGTAGTTTGGGCTGTACTTCTTTCTCTCGTTTACTAGTTTTGATTACAAAGAGGGGCCCAAGAGTACAACAAAACCATAACAGGGATGTTTTCAACATCTATCACATCTTCACTTTTGTAAATAATCTACGTATGTACATCCGCAGCACGTCAGAAGGATACCAGTGAGTAATTGGCAGCTCAGTAGTCAGAAAAAGAGTCCATGAAAATTTTATATGAGTTTTTTCATCATCATCATGGACCTATCTTCCTATTCCTTGGAATTAATTAGTAACAAATGTTTTGAATTGTACATCTACAATGCCAGATGCTTATTAATTCAATTTGTTTAAAAACTTGTTTCCATATTCTGAAGTATTTCCTCAGCAAAGCACATTCTATATATAGTACGTTCTGCAAATTTGTTGATTTTTATTTTGTTTTGTTTTTTAATCGCTAGGATTTCAATATCAGTTATTCGTTCTCTGTCTCCCAATCAATGTTTTTTTCCTTGGTGTTCTGCAAAGAAAATGTGTTAATGTTGCCTATTCTTTTTCTTCTTCAAATGACCAGTTCAAAATAGCTTGAATGTTGCACTGAACCAGTAGCAACAATCTGATCCACTAATAAAAGAAAAACAAAACAAAAACTTAAATATCTACCAATATTTGACCAATATCTGAGGTATAAACCATCACAGGTAAGTGCCGTCCTTCAGTAAGATGCATACAGTGGTACCTTGTACAATGATTTTAATCTGTTCCATGTTGCTTATTGCTGTACGAAAAAATTGCTATATGATGCATGCATTGTATAGCAATTTTATTTATATATTCATATTTATATTGCCACCCTCTCGCCGAGGTGACTCAGGGCGGCTTACAGTCCAAACTGCAACAGTACAGTAAAAATTATAAGATACAACCTCACAAAAAAACCCAAAGCAGAACACAGACTAACTCCCATCAGGCCATTGTTGTGGGCCCAGAGGAGGGGGCGAGCTCCTCAGCCACCTGCCAAGCCATGGAGTCTTCTCCCTCAGGCCATTGTTGTGGGCCCAGAGGAGGGGATGATGTTCTCAGCCGCTTGCCAGGCTATGAAGTCTTCTCCCTCAGGCCGCTGTTGGGGGGGGCAGAGGAGGGGACGATGTTCTCACCCGCCTGCTAGGCCATGGAATCTTCTCCCTCAGGCCGTTGTTGTGGGCCCGGAGGAGGGGGCAATGTTCTCAGCCGCCTGCTAGGCCATGGTATCTTCTCCCTCAGGCTGTTGTTGTGGGCCTAGAGGAGGGGGTGATGTTCTCAGCCGCTTGCCAGGCCACGGAGTCTTCTCCCTCTGGCTGTTGTTGTGGGCTCAGAGGAAGGGGTGATGTTCTCAGCTGCCTGCTAGGCCATGGAATAGCGATTGTCCCTGTTGGATGCATCGTACAACGAATATCTCTATGGGAAAAATTGTACAACAACAAAAACCCATTGTACGATTTTTCCCATAGAGATGCATTGCATCATATAACAATTTTAGTTGTTATGCAGGGCACCATGTTTTTTCAATGGTTTTTCAAATCCTCGTTGTTGTACGATTTAATTGCTATACAAGGCATTTGTTATACAGGGTACTACTGTACTTACAAAACCCCAGAAGATTTAGAAAGAGCAATGAAACATGCTGTCAAAGCAACTTGAAGAAATAATTATTAGGTGTAACTAGGATACTAATAGAGATATTTCATATACAGAGATAGCTTCTATGAAAATCCAAACAAGTATATGCCAACAAATATCGAAAGCAAAAAAAGAAGAAAAAAAAAGACTTCAAACAGAGATTTTACTGGAAAAATACTGTGGTGTTACCCAAAAAATTAAGTAGAAAATTAATGTGTTTTTATAAGAAATTATTTGATTATTTGGACAATAAAACATTAAAAGAAGTGGATGCATCACAAAATTTGATTGTCCTGGTATGTAATCTGTTCTGAAGATTAGAGGCTACCTAAGGACAGAATTTGAAGAAACAGAATTTGTTGTAATTGGCAAAGGTGTCAGACAGTGGTTCAGTTTATTTCTCTATCTTTTGCATCTATGTGCAGAATGTATCATACAGAAAGTAAATTTAGATTCAGAGTGTAATGTTGGCAGGCAGCACATGCAGGTGGCTGTGTCATCAAGGCCCGTCTGTTTCCAAGTGATGGGATGTTATCCATAATACTAAGCTTCAAGCCAAAAGTTCCACCCAGTAAACAATTTGACATTCAAACAGAGAGCAAGTAGAAGCATGGTTGCCAGTCAATCTGGGTCTCAGGGAATTCCAAGGAGTCAATGCAGGCAGAAACAGTGTCAGACATAGGTCAGTTAAGACTGTTATTCTCAGTTCTCAAGCTGACTGTGACAGAAGAATTTACAGCTTTCAGTCTGTCTTTCCCAGGTAGGCAGTTGTTTCCAGTAAGTTCACTTCTGAAATGGTATTGAGCCAGTGAATTCCCCTTCTGCCATGGCTTTCTTTGGCTGGGACTGATCATCTTCTGAAGATGACTGAGCTGGGCAAGGCATGATGACTGAAGAAGGAGGAATGGAAATTGCTGGAAGAAACACCAATAATTTAAGATATGAACCATATTATTTTCAGAAAACAGCAATAACTTGGAACTACTGGTGAGGAAGGTTAAAGAAGCACGTGTAACATGATGATTACAGAGGATTATCAAAAAGTCAACATTAATGTCTCCAGAAGAATTATATAAATTTAATGTTGACAATCAAGAAAATAAAAATTCTCTTTACCTTGGTTTAATCATCAATCAAAATGGAAATTGCATTCAATAAATCAGAAGACTCAGACTTGGAAAAGTAGCTTGGAAGACAATGAAAAATAATCTTAAATGCAATGATGTGCCATTCGAAATCAAGGCCAAGTCCTAATGGCTTTTGAATTACAACATACAGAAGGGAAAGCTGGATAGTGAAGAAAGCTGACAGGAAAATAAATAAATTTATTTGAAATGCAGTGTTGAAGGAGAGCTTTATGGAGAGTAGGGACTGCAAGAAAGATGAATACAGTAACTCAGTTCTTGTTCACAACAAAAACGGGCTCTCACCAAAAATTAAATGACCAGTTAGAAGCTATTGTAAAAAACAAGAAAGGGACACTTTCCCTAGCATTAAGTGGAAGGTAGTAGGAAAGATTAAGACCTAATTTGAGATGGATAGACTCAAGCAAGTCATATCCTTTAGTTTGTAAGACCTGAGCAGGGCCTGAGCATGATAGGACTTTTTGGAAATCATTAATTTATAGGATTACCATAAATTGAAAATGATTTGATGGCTCATAACAAGAACAATCCATATTATTTGTTATTCCTAAGCAACTTAAGTTTTACTTGTTATACTTTAAAGTAACTGTGAGATTACTTAGTAATATTACCGTATTTGCTTGCACATAAGACGCATCAGAGTATAAGACACACCTCTTTATTACCTAAACAGCCCACTATAGTACAAGACGCACTCCATTTTTCTCGTTTATTTTAAGAAGAAAACAGTGGGTCTTATATACCAGCAAATAGGGTACATCTTATTCAAAACATAATTACCATTTAATTTTGAACTCTGGCCCTACTGTGAATCCAGACAATACAACCCTAAAAAGAAGGAAGGAAGATAAAATGTCATAGTTGCCTTATGTTTGTAATTTTCTTCAGTCTTGTGGTTTTTTTACAGCCATTTTAGCCAGCCTGAGGCAATATCTTACTTAAATATAGGAATCAAGATATGACAGAACTAAGCCATTATATACATTCTATAGTACTCTATAGCAACAACACGCTTCGTTTACTGCTGTTTAACAGATGTAACATTTAATTTCTTAACGGTTGTTATCAGTTTCAGTAGTGAAATTGTACCTAATATTCTACCATATCCAGGAAATAAATGGAATAATGCAGGCTCAGGAACTTTTTCACTACAGCTGGAAAAAGCAAATACAAAAATTGAACTTATCCATAGAAGGATAGAAATGGTACTATTGAAGGGGAAAGGCCAGTGCCAGATCATGAAATGATTTTTTTTTTGAGAGAAGTGGGGTCTGGTGATTAAAGAAGATCAAGTGAATCAAAATGAATAGATAATTTTAAGGTCCCAAATGTAATGGGTTAGATAGCTTGTGGTATCATTTGTTATTATTTATTTATTTTATGTATATTGATTTACTCATGTTTATTTATTTATTTATATTGTGTACTCAAGCAATGCACCTGGCCAGTGCATTGCTCTAACATGGCCAACTTTGACATGAGCCCACTCAGCTGTGTCATACAC
Source organism: Furcifer pardalis (assembly GCA_030440675.1). Classification (NCBI taxonomy): domain Eukaryota; kingdom Metazoa; phylum Chordata; class Lepidosauria; order Squamata; family Chamaeleonidae; genus Furcifer; species Furcifer pardalis. The sequence continues at coordinate 87,797,771 of CP126896.1, forward strand.
ACTCACCTGTGTATTTAAAATGGCTAAAGGAGCATTGAAAACATGGGCTTCAATCTCCCATGCACCATTGGACCCTGCTACGGTAGCCGTAGGACTTCCCGATGGTGAGAGCTCACTAAAATCTCATGGGAGATGATTCTTCAATCTGCCACGTCAAACTAGATGTGTGAAGTATGGGTCAAACAAGTAACCAAGTAAGTATACTATATCAATTTATGTTTCTGTTAATAAAAATATTTAATTTTATTAAATATTAGAGGAGGAGCAGGCATGCAATGGACAGCTGAGGATGTCTCTGATTCTCTGAGTAGCTCCTCATAAAGGGGTAAAATGGATGAAGACACTTTTACCTTCCATCCTTGCTTATGGAATCCACTTGCCTTCAACATTATCATCATTTTAGCTCTGGATAAATACATTTCACTGCTCACAGATGTTTGAGGGAATGGAACCAGCTGATTTTAATTAATCATTTAATTTTATTCTTGTGGGTGGTGTTTGTTTGTCACAATTGTTTTAACTGTTCAAATGCTATACAGTATATTCTATTTGTAAGATTCCTTTAATATTTTGTTTTGTTACAGAAAGACACTTAAATGAGAATAATAATGCCAGTTAGCAATCATTATTATCCACTTCATTCCAATTTATTTGTCTTATAAATCATTATTAATTTACTTTGAGCTGATTTGTAGCTCATCTGTTCATTTTGTACCTTAACATTTTAAATTATTTTTACATAGTTTTATGAGGGGAATTCTGGCCTCTGACTTGGATGAGGGTGATGGTGGTGAAATTCAGTGTTTAACCTTCCATACGCAGACAAAGCTGCCACTGATTTCCTTCCTTCCTTTATTTTCAGAGGAAAAAAGTGAGTTTACCATACCCACTGGCAGCTGTGCAATTTACTGCTTTTCACCTCAGCTCTTTCATGAATATGTTGCCAAAATATCAGTTCCCCCTTAAATCTTCTGAAATGGAGGCTGATGATGATGTTAGTGTGTTAGATCCACCCCATCAGCCAAGAATTTTTGCCCAGTTTACACGCGTGTGTTCTTGAAAGAGAAGAGTGGGTGATTGTCAGGTCCCCAATCACCTTCAATCTGGTGCCCTGGTAGTGCAGTGGTGAAACTGCTGTACTGCAGCCAAAACTGCTGGTATTGTGAGTTCAATTCTGATGGGAACAAGGTTCAATCAGTCTTCTGTCTTTGCTAGGTCAATAAAATGAGTACCCAGTATGTTGTGTGTGTGTGGGAATGCTAATTACCTTATGAACCATCCAGAGAGTGCACTGAGTTGCTATGGGGTGGTAGAGACATGTAATTGCTTTGCTTTTTGTTTTGCTTCAATCTGAAACACTGGCAGCAGCAACAGCTTTCTTTTTAGAGGATCTAGGACAGTGGTGGTGAACCTATGGCATTCATGTCAGAGGTGGCACTCGGAGCCCTCTCTGTGGGCACCTGTGCAGTCACCCCAGCACAGAGTTTGCCCCACCCCCCTGCCCAGCAGCCAAATGGGAGCGTTTCCTTCAGTGGTGGGATGTCAAAATTTTTACTACCCCATCGTGACGTCATCACAGTGTGGGCGGAGCTAATGTCATGATGTCATGACATGGGCATAGCAAAAGAAAATAAATAAAATAAAATAAAATAAAAATAAGCACACACACACACACACACACACCTCTCAACCCACCCACCCACCCACAACACAAGGACAGCAAGGAGGCCGTGCATACACACCAAACACTTTAGGCATGCATGCACACTGAGTGAAAAGGTAAGTCCCGAAAGTGGTTCCCCCTAAAAGCTGCTACCGGTTCTCCGGGACACTGGGAAAAGTTACTACTGGTTCTGGCAAACTGGTGAGAACCTGTTACATCCCATCACTGGTTTCTTTCCTCCCCTGTTGCTGTGTTGGCACTTTGTGATAAATAAGTGGGTTTGGGGTTGCAGTTTGGCCACTCGGTCTCTAAAAGGTTCGCCATCAATGAACTAGAACCTGGAAAAGTGTTTCTCTTTCCCTCATACTGACATACTGTATTTAGGTTGGGAGCATGAGATTCTGGTGGGAGAAAATGAACCCAGGCTACTATTGTGTGGTTAGGCTTTTAACTTCTAAGAAGTACCAAAACAAAATTCGGCACCCCAGAAAAATTCCTAATCTGGTCTGAGCACTGTTGCATTGTTTCAAATTCAAATCAGTTTGGAAATGGACAAACGCTTCCACTTCAACTCCATTTTCTGAATAAATTGCAATCCCAAAGCCCATCTCTAATAATAATTATGATGACATATAGTAAATTTTTCCTGCAGAAGTGTAGTCGTAAATATCAAAGACTTCAAAGCTCTGAGTGCCAAAAGGCTCTGGCCACTGCAACAAACAGCTGAAAGTATTAACATAGACTTAAAGCCATTCCAGACTGTTGATGGAGGCACCAGTATTGAATACAGGCATTTTAAAAAAAAAACCCCTCCGCTTCTAACAAGGAAAAATAATGACAATCACAACAACAACAACACAGCAGGGGAAGTGGCTTTATGTTTTCAGGATCAGTCCTGCATTTGAAGTTGTCTTATAAGGGGCTAATGAAGGATTCATACTATATTGGGTCCCCAGCCATAGGAGTATCACAGTAGATGACTCTGAGTCAATATTTCCAGTTTTCCAATGTTGCTGCCAACTGGTTAGGCCTATTGTGAGAACAAATTCTTTAATATTGCATGACCAGTAACACAGGTGGCTTAAAATGTCCTGTTCCTGGACTATCCTGAACCAATGATCTAGGAACATTTCCTTCTTGCTATTTTAAGGATATAGATGTAAGGCTACATCATACATTAGCAATTACCTACCTGTCTACCCGAGTAAGCATAACATGACGGTGTGGTGAAGGTTGATGGATTATGTCGTTGTATGCCGTATGATGTATGCTTGTGTGAAACTGCTAATAAAAGCTGCTGCTGGCAGAAAGTGAGACACACACACTCTCTTCCAAGCTCCCTGCATGTTTGCACACACAGATATCTTGTGTCATCATTCTACTGGTCAGAATCCATGTAGTTGTCTACATTCCAGAATATCCCAGATGGAGCTCGGAAAGGTACTCTTTAAAAGTTATTAATCACAGTTACAGCTCCAAGGCCTCAAAGTAATTGCTAATGTATTTTCAGTAAAATTCTCATTCACAACATAGGCTGCCTGACAGAACAAAGGATGAACTCACATGATTGTCATAGATGCTGAAAGTTAAACTCATAAGCAAATATTCAATGCCAGGTGTTTGTTTTGTATCCTCATACTATTTACAATTGGAGAAAGGGGATATTTACAACTAATTTGAATAACAACCAGAGATCATCTGCCATTACCAGTTGTATAAAGCCATATTTCCAGTCTGGCCAGGTTATCCTGCTATGGTAATAAAGTAGACCAAACTGTCAATGACTAAACATCGAGTGTCAGGCAGCAGTTAACAAACCTGATAACCCTGAGTACTAGCTGCTTTGGCAAAGCCCACAGGGAAGGGTGATGGTCTTCAAGTGGAATAAACCCCACTTGACGCCATCTTGATGAAGGACAGCAGTTTCGTCAATACAGGCCTGGGGGTCAAGAAGACTTTATGTGCCAAAAGGGCTCGGGACCAGAAAGAGATTCGCAGAACTGGATCAGTGGAATGGGGGTCATGCTGAGATGTGGAAGGCAGATGAAAGCCCATGGCATTATATTCTCAGGACAGTCTGCATGGATGATTGCCATGAGGATCGCCAATATTTGGAGCTGGATATGGACAAGAAGAAGAAGAAAGCCATAGTGATGTATGCTTAACTTTTATGCTAACCAATCATTCTGTACCTGATGTGTATAAATTGATGTCATGAAGACTCACTCCTACGTCTGATGAAGTGGACTTGAAAAATGTATGCTCGGATAGGAATAGTAGTCGACAATGATAAATATAATATACTTGGCTATTGAAAAAGCAGCATTGTTTACAAATAATTTGTTATTTAACCCCATTTATGTCTAGCCTCTATTTCAATTGTACAATGAACCAGGATGCATAGGAGAAATAATCACAAAAATCTTTCTCCACATTTTTTGACTTCTTTTATTAATAACAAACAAAATGAGATGGGGGAAAATATTTGAAAATTAGACTTGACACAAACATATAGCGTCATTTCCTTAGTATAAAATATTGTTCCTACTCTCTCCCTGTGTGAATCCTGATAATATACCCCACACATTCCATCAAATGTTTTTTTAATTCCCTTTTCATTTTTACCCTAACTCTAACCACAATGAATTCATTTGGCAATAATATGGATGTCATAAGTACTTTATCAGATTTCTACCTCTGTGCATTATTCATTACTTTGGCCATTACTGAAAGAGCTGCCAGGTGTGCTTATGATAAAATTAAAGTAAACAATGATTGATTCTCAGAGGCTATGATTGGAGCCACTCAACACAACTTGTGGAGGATTTAAACAACCCTTCATGTGCCTTTAAATGCAAAGCACCTGCCAAGACACATGTGGAGTAGACTTCACAAAAATCCTTGTCACTCATTTGTGTGGAAAGGTTGGTTTAAGGAAGAACTAGCTCATGTTTAAAATGTTAGTGTATGGAATAAAATAAAATAATCTTTAAAAAGTATAAGCATTTTTTCTCTTTAAACCCCTCTCATAGAATCTATCTCAGTAGTATTTTGCACACCATGGGTCTTATGACTAAAATATTATTGCCTTACAACCCGCTTAATTTTTGTCATCTGCTGTACTACATCCTGACTCACAAATAACACATCACAGAAAAATGTACTGTTTTCATGGACACACAGAAGTTAACTATGAGATCATCCCATTTATCTTCCTGTCAATTTCCCTGCCAGATATTCCACACAATTTTTTCCCTTTTCTTTATTATTGTCTAGTGAATGGATTCCTGATTTCTTCCCTTCTTTCTTTTGATAAATGCCTATGTTCAGATTTTTAAAAGCCATCAGCTAAACAGAGTTTGGTGAATCCTGTGGTTTGGGTTTATTTAATAAAATGTTTTTTAAATAAAAACCAAAGTATAATAGCTCTTTAAAAATCAGAGGTGCAAAAAAGTTTAGCTATGGTGAAAAGTGTCTGTGGACAACTGGTTTTGTTTTATTCCACTGTATTTTGTAACCTTATTTTGCAGTGTGGTTTGTTTTATTGCACTGCTGTACTGCATTGTTATATTTATTGTATTATACTGTATGACCTCTGATTATGTTACAGTAATACCTCATATAACATTAGTATCGAATAACACGAAAATCACATAACATCAAGGAATCTGGGGGGAAGAATTGCATCAGATAACATTAAGATCCTATGGGATGCTTCAGATAACAACCGCGAAAGCCTGTGTGGTTACAATGTATCTCTATGGATCCCATAGAGGATCAGATAACACGAAAAATCATATAACACGAAGACTTGTGGAACCAGGTTTTAGTGTTATATGAGGTTTTACTGTATATTACTTTTGATTGTCTTATATGTATGGTTTCTGTAAACCACCCTGAGTCGGTTGTACTGAGTAGGGTGGTATACAAATTGAATAAATGAAATGAAATGAAAAATGAATGATTAAAAATGTATTCTTTTTGCTACCTTTTGTCAGAGTACAAGTTCTCATTGACATAGCTGTTTATTTTGGATATCAATGTATTTTGCAATTTTTTAAAAAAAAATTAATATAGATACAAAAGTATTGCTTAAAAATTACTATTCAAACCAACAGGAAAAAGGAATATCTATCAGCGGTAGAGCAGATGCATTGCATGCAGAGAACCCAAAACTTTGGCATCAAGAATTAACAGACTCTAGCAGCAAATACTGCAATGGAAAAGACTTCTACCTAAGACCTTGGAAAGCCAGTACAAGTAGGCAAGACTAGGCCAAATAGCCTGCTCTAGAGTATTTATTTGTTTATTTATTTCACTACATTTAATTTAATTTCATTTTTATACCTCTCATCCAACAAATAATTACTCCGGTCAGTTTACAAAATAGTGAAACAAGATGACAAAGAATACATGTCAACCCCAAAACCTTAACGTACATTCAGTGGTGGGGTTCAGCAGGTTTGTCCCAGTTTACCAGAACTGGTAGCAGAAATTCCAGCTGGCCCTGCCCATCCAAGTTTTGAAATAAAGTACCTGTAGTCATAATTCAGGTGCAATATAGGCAGTGGTGGGCAGCAAAAAAATTTGCTACCACACAGTGGGCGGAGCCTATGTCACGGGCAGAGCCTACATCATGGGTGGAGCCTATGTTGTTGGTGATCTAGTCATGCCTGCCATATGTCCATGTATACATCTGCAAACACAGGGAGCACTGGCTTTTTGGCTATAAATGGAGATGAGCACTGCACCCTAGAGTAGGATATGACTGGCTTTTGAGAAAGGGAGACCTTGAACCACTTGCAGGGACAAAACCTAATGGGACAGAGCAGGTGGTCACCCAATTTTGCTAGCCCCCCCCCCGCCCAAAGGCCAGCCAATTTCGCTGCAAATTTAATGCGAATGAATTTAATGCGTTCTGAGAGGTTGCTCGCTATGCGAAAAATTCGCTATGCGAGTTTTCCCCATAGAAACGCTTGTTATGCAAGTTTTTCCATAGGGAAAAGTTCAACACGCATAGCGAAAAATTTGTTATGCGAGTCAGACCGCTTAGAGAAAAACTTGCTTGTTATGTGAGCTTTTCGCTAAGCAAAATGCTCGTTATGCGAGGTTTGACTGTATATATAGGCTCTAACTTCTGTGGATTATCAAGAGTTATCATCCATTTTGAAACTGAAAGAATGGAAAATAATGATGCAGTGAACATTGTAAAACAAGCGGAGGACATGGGGTGGATTTATTCCCTAAGGAAACTATGCACTATAACATGTAGGAATTGAGCAGAGCTGTTGAGGATAGGACATTTTAGGTCACCATAAATCAGAGACAACCTGACACTACATAACAAGAAGACAAGGTTTTTTTGTGGGGGTGGGGGCAATGCTGTTTCTCTATTCCGCATTTAATCAATTTCATGGGTAGGGCATTCCTAGCTTACTTCTTTGTTTAGTCCCACTTTTGGCATTTATACAGCCTTTGTTTATCAGAATGTCTCTGTATTTTCTTATTAACTAACTGTACTTTTGTCTCCTCTAATGTTTCATCTTTCTTCCAGTCTTTAAAACAACAACAACAAAACACTTGTGTTGCTCCTTCTGAACTCTCTCCAAGTCATCATTATCCTTCTGGCACTGGCCATTGTGTCATGACCTCATGTTCTTCTCCCTCCCTGATGCCACAGAAAAGTACTGTACAAGGAAGTGCTTTGCTACTTGGCATATTTAGATACTCATGTGTAAACACATGGCCTTAGATACATTATCTGTGTTTTAAACTGTATCAAACAAAATAATTTTATCTAGCCTATCCAAAGGCCAGTTTTTGCTTTACTTATTGTATCTGAGCATAAAATGTGTAATCTGTGACAAGTTTAGAGAGCAAATACATGTAGACTTAAATATACATACCCATTTTAAAATGTTGTTATTGTTATGTGCTATCATAATTCTTCCAAATATGGTGAGTGTATGAACTGGTGACGTCCTAACATTGACAACCCTGCTCAGCTCTTTCAAAGTAAAAGCTGTAGTTTCATTTCATTAAGTCAATCCAGCTTCTATTTAGTCTTCTTTTCCCTGGACTACCCTTAACCTTTTCTAGCTTTATTGCCTTTTCATTGAGTCTTGCCTACTTGTGATACATCCTTACTTCACTCAGATTGGTGACTGAAACCTTTCTCAGTTTCAGCGTCCATATTTTTTCTAGACAGATTTGTCTTTAAACCTGGTGCACTTACCTGTTGCTGTAATTGGGATTTTGACATATCTGGTTTGAGGTGTACAAACATAAGTACCAAGAGAGAAAGTGAACACAAAAATATTTGTGAGCAGGCTTGTTTGGAACTAAATTTTGTACAGCATGTGTGATTGTTGCAGATAACGACACCCTCTCATCTCTTCCTAACTCCTGTCCACAAGTTGCCATAGGTAAGAAGATCAGGTCTATACCATAATTCAGTGTGAAACAATGCTCATGTTTCAGATAGCACAGGCTGCACTCCCTTTCCTCCATGGAAATGACCTCTGCATGAAGAAGTATGAAAGACATGAAGCAACCCTCAAAGTAGACGAACTCTTTATCTCTATTTATAAAGTATATTAAACTGAAAACTAAGAAGGGTCCTACCAGGAGCAGTGGCCACACCCCGGATCTAATCTTTTTGTCGGAGCTGTGGCAGAGTGATCTGTCTTTACAAAAATTAGATATCACCCCAGTGCCATGGTCAGATCACTACCTGGTGGCTCTAGACTTCCTAGGGGCTGGACTCCGCCGCAGGGAGGCAGGGCCGATTAAGTGGGCCCGCCCCCGGCGACTAATGGATCCAGAAGGCTTCCAGAGGGAACTGGGGTGTTGTCCTCTTGACCTGCAAAGCGGTTCATCTGAGGCTCTTGTCAACGCATGGGACAGGAGAGCGACGGCAGCCTTGGATGTAATCGCGCCACTACGGCCTCTCCGAGTCCGTGGGGATCGATCTGCTCCTTGGTTTTCAGAGGAACTAAGGGAGCTTAAACGGGCTAAGAGACGCCGAGAGCGCCGCTGGGTGAAGACTCGAAGTGACCGAACACTGGTTAGAGCTGCCATTAAGGACTACCTAGTGGCGATGAGGGTGGTGAAGCGTCAATACTTCACCACCCTTATTGCCTCCGCAGATAATCGCCCAGCGGCCTTGTTCTGGGTGACCAGGTCCCTCCTCGGTAGAGGGGGGCCGGGCCCTGGGTGGCAGGGATCGGCTGAGGACTTTGCTGATTATCTGGTGGAGAAAATCGCTCAGATCCGCTCGAAGCTGAATCCCGGCGTGGATCGTATAGAGCTGGGGTTGACCACAGCACAGTCTAGCCATGTTACCTGGGATCGGTTCGATCCCGTTGGCCCTGAGGAAGTGGACAGGCTTCTTGTATCTGTTCGCGCCACGGTCTGTGCACTGGACCCATGCCCTGCCTGGTTAATAAAAGCCTCCAAGTCTGTGGCAGGTGGCTGGGTCGAGGCGATTATCAATGTTTCATTAAAAGAGGGGCATTTTCCCGCACCTTTTAAACATGCTTTGGTGCTTCCCCTCTTAAAAAAACCATCCCTCGACCCCACAATAATTTCCAACTACCGTCCAGTGTCCAACCTACCTTTTTTAGGTAAGGTTCTGGAAAAGGCTGTGGTGCAACAGTTGCAGGGAGTCCTGGATGAAGCGGATTATCTGGACCCATTTCAGTCAGGATTCAGGCCCGGATATGGTACCGAAACTGCACTAGTCGCTCTGGTGGATGATCTCTGGAGAGAGCGGGATGGAGGGGAACCGTCTGTCCTTGCTCTTCTCGATCTCTCAGCGGCTTTTGATACAGTCGATCATGGCATCCTTCTGGGTAGGCTCCAGGGTCTGGGGATCCAGGGCACAGTGCTGTCCTGGTTTGCCTCATTCCTGAGGGGCAGGACCCAGTCGGTGTGCCTGGAGAAGGAGAAGTCCAGCCCTAGGCCCCTGCAATATGGGGTGCCTCAGGGCTCGGTACTTTCTCCTCTCCTATTCAACATCTATATGAAGCCGCTGGGTGAGATCATCCGTTCCCACGGGGTAAGGTATCATCAGTATGCAGATGATACCCAGTTATACATCTCCGCCCGTGGGGACCCAAGCGGTGCAGTGGAAGTCCTTTCCAGGTGTCTGAAGGCTGTTAAGGTCTGGATGGGGGACAACGGGCTACAGCTGAATCCCGGCAAGACTGAGTGGCTGTGGGTAAGGGGTCCTGTGTTAACACAGGAGTTGCCACCTTTGGTTCTGGATGGGACAGTCCTGCCCCAAACAGACCCGGTGCGTAATCTGGGGGTCCTCCTGGACTCACGGCTACTGTTCAAAGAGCAGGTGGCAGCCGTGGCCAGGAGGGCTTTTGCACAACTTCGTGTAATACGCCAGTTACGCCCACTCCTAGACCAGGATGCCCTGCTTATGGTCACACATGCGTTGGTCACCTCCAGACTTGATTATTGTAATGCGCTCTACATGGGGCTGCCCCTGATGACCATCTGGAGACTCCAGCTGGTCCAGAATGCGGCGGCCCGGGTAGTGGTGGGGTGTGGGCGCTATGCTCGTGCTTCGCCGCTGCTCCGGGAGCTGCACTGGTTGCCAGTATGTCTCCGGGTGCAATTCAAGGTGCTGGTTATTACCTTTAAAGCCCTATATGGTAGTGGGCCAGGATACCTAAGTGACCGCATCACCCCAAGAACATCTGTCCGGCCCACTAGGGCGGATCGGAGAGGCTCCCTTGCTGTCCCTTCGGCGAGAGAGGCGCACCTCGCCAGTACTAGGAGGAGAGCCTTCTCCGTATCCGCCCCGACCCTCTGGAACCTCCTGCCCACCGAACTGCGCCTGCAGACAGAGCTCTTACCCTTCCGGAAGGGCGTGAAAACCTGGCTGGCAGGTCAGGTTTGGGAACCCGGGAACGTGGGTTCCCATACCAAGTGGCTTATATAAGGACTGCCTTCCTGAGTTGGATTGGGGGAATACTGGGGTGTAGTTTCTGTTTTGTTTTAAAATTTCTGATGATTTTTAATTTTGACGTTTTTGATTGAGTGTTTAGGTTTTGTTTTGCTTTTATTAGGATGTAAGCCGCTCAGAGTCGGGTCCTCCCGATTGGGGCGGGGTATCAAATTTTAATAAATAAATAAATAAATAAATAAATAAATAAATAAGCTATTTTGTTGGATCTTCTATTTCATGGTTAGTACCATATATACTCAAGTGTAAGCCGAGTTTTTTTAGCCCAAAAAATAAGTCCCCAAAAGGGGACACGACTTATACTTGGGTCAACGACCATGAGGGTCCCAAGAACGTGTCAGATTGAGATGCACTGACAATTTAACTAATTTTACCTTCTTTTCATGTATTTTGATTATTGAAACTCACTAGGAGCTGTTGCATTTCCCACCCTTGGCTTATACTCAGGTCAATCTATTTTCCTGGGTTTTCAGGTCAAAATTAGATACCTCAGCTTATATTTGGTTTGGCTTATACTCAAGTATATATGGGTAATAAACAAACAACCCTATGTAGCACTTTGGGTATGCAGGAAGATTTTAGATACTGGGTACTTTTTAAAAACATAACTATTCAGAATATGGTTTCCAGAATCTTACATCTTATGGTTTCTGGAAATTATAATTCAAAAAGTATTTTCCCCTAGGCTCTAACCTAGATTACTGTGGATAGTATACTTATGAAGCATCAAGTCGTAAAGCTCTGTAGTCCCCTTCTACTACAGAGGTGGACATGTATTTCAGGCACCCATTAAGAGCCTGGCTGGTTAGTATACTGAGGAGCAAAACTGTAAAATGTACTTGGAAATCTTTCTTTTGTTTTTGTCCTCTTCTGAATCCATTTTTCATTCACAGAATGCATTCACGGACAGGAGATTTGCTAAATTAAACAATTTTTCTAGTCATTTAGTCTCCACCGCCTTCTATAGTTTACATGGGATGGTCACTGTGAATTCTTGTTAGAAACCTGAGGCTCTCTGGGCTGTGTCAAAAAGTACCTACAGATGGAATGCAAGTGATAATGGTTTGATCCTTTAAGCTGTGATAATAAGCTGTGCCACTCTTTTCAGCTAGGTTTGTTTACTTCAGTCTTAAATGCTAGGATTTCATTCATACCCACAGTAACTCAGTTTTATTCAATAGTGTGTGTATTTTTCCTGCTTAAAATTGATGGTTCCATAATAAAATAGAAAAGATATTTGAAAAATGTGTTTGTTGTTACAACTATCCCAGGTCTTTCTAAACATGGTACTGCCCCACAAATCTCTCAAACAATGGAAAAGTATCCAAAGATCTGAGACACAGAATGGAATTAAGATTGCTTGATATAATGCTAGGATAACCTTTCAAAAAGATAAAAACAAATTATAAATGGCTTAAAAGTCATAGCTAGAAGATCTCCTGAGTTTTATTTGTTTGTCCTTCTTTCAGATCTCTCTCTCCCCCCCCCCCCTCTTTACTGATCAGCCATTTGTTACAGCTAGGAACAACAATAGTTGAAAGAATCATGTTTTAAATTTTACTGAATAATATAGCATTGCTTGACAGAGAGAGGTGTAATATATAGGACATTCATAATAATGTTGCTCCACAGCTGTCTCTTTCTATCATGAGATTACAGCTACTGTTTAACAATGATTTCCTGAGGACCCCTCAATTCACACAGTGAATTATTCTACATGAATAGTGTCTCTGCTGACTTTAAAACATCAAGTTGACAGAAAAATTGACATCCTAACCATCGTAAGGGTGAAGAACAAAACCTCACACTGCTATAGCAGACGATAGGGAATTGATGCTTCTTAGTGAATCTTGTACTTGTTCTTCAATATTTACTTTGGTTTTTATGCTTATTTTTAATCTCTGTAGATCATTTATTTATTTATATCCCGCCCTCATCCAAAGACTCAGGGCGGCTTACAAAATTAAAAAAAAACACATTAAGACACATTAAAAGGTTAAAATTTAAAAGTTAAAAGGATTAAAAAGTTCCTGCCACTCTGCTTATAAGTCATTTAAAATAACACTGGAGAATTTGCAAGTAATGGGTCACAACTAAAATCATTGCCTGTGGATAATGATAGAAGTTAGCAGGAGGTTTCATAAGGCTGGAGTGGACACAGAGAAGGCCCTCCTTCTAGTGCTAGAGAGATGCACCTCTCTAGCTGATGGCACAACCAGAGAGCCTCTCCAGTCCGCTCTGGTGGGATGGATGGATGTTCTTGGGGTGACGCGGTCTCTTAAGTATCCTGGCCCACTACCATGTAGGGCTTTAAAGATAATGAGCAGCACCTTGAATTGCACTTGGAGGCATACTGGGAGCCAGTGTAGCTCTCGGAGCAGTGGTGAGGCATGAGCATAACACCCGCATTTCATCACAACCCAAACAGCCACATCCTGGATCAGTTGCAGCCTCCGAATGGTCACCAAGGGTAGCCCCATGTAGAGCGCATTACAATAGTCGAGTCTGAAGATGACCAAAGTGTGTGTGATCATGAGCAAGGAGTCCTGATCTAGGAGCAGGTGTAAATGGCATATAACACGAAGTTGTTCAAAAGCCCTCCTGGCCATGACTGCCACCTGCTTTTTGAGCAGTAGTAGTGAGTTCAGGATGACCCCCAGATTCTGCACCAGATCTGTTTCGGGCAACACTGCCCCATCCAGAACCAAAGATGGTAGCTCCCAAGATAACACAGGACCCCTGACCCACAGTCACTCAGTCTTGCCAGGATTCAGTTGTAGCCTGCTGTCCCCCATCTAAACCCTAACAGCCTCAGGCACCTGGATAGGACTTACACTTCAGCGCTTGAGTCTCCACGGGCCGAGATATACAGCTGGTTATCATCTGCATATTGATGATACCTCACCCCATGGGAACAGATGCTCTCACCCAGCAGTTTGATGTAGATGTTAAATAGGAGAGGGGAGAGCACCGAGCCCTGAAACACCCCATATTGGAGGGGCCTAGGGCTGGACCTCTCGCTCTCCAACCACACCGACTGGGTCTGGCCCTTCAGAAATTAGGAAAACCAGGACCACACAGTGACCTGGGTCCCAAATCCTCATAGCCTTTCCAGAAGGATATCATGGTTGACAGTATCGAAAGTCGCTGAGAGATCAAGAGCCAGGATGGACAGATGTCCACCATCCCGCTCTCTCCAGAGATCATCCACCAGCACGACCAATGCAGTTTCCGTACCATATCTGGGCCTGAATCCTGAATTGATAGGACCCAGATAATCCACTTCATCCAGGGTCTCCTGTAACTGCTGTGCCACTGCCTTCTCCAAGACCTTACCCAAAAAGGGAAGGTTGGACACAGGCTGGTAGATGGTCATTATCGTAGGGTCTCGAGAGATGGCTTCTTCAGGAGGTGGCGCACCAAGGCATGTTTTAAGGTTGTTGGGAAAAAACCTCTTGCAGTGAAGAGTTAACAATTGCTTCAACCCAACCACCTGTCACCGCCCTGGTTGATTTCACTAGCTAGGCGTCCAAGGCCACTGCCGTTCTCTCATTCCAGAGGTCAATGAGTGCCTCATCTCTGTTTATAGCCAACGAACCTGCTTGTCTGCATCTGCAGACATCTTCGTGGACATGTGGCAGGTATGACTAAACACCGGAGTGCACAGAATGCTGTTACCTTTAATGGCAAAGCAGTACCTATTTAACTACTTGCAATTTCTTGCTTTCAAACTGCTAATATGACGGGAGTTTGGACAGATGGCAGGAGCTCACTTGGTTGCACAGCACTCGAGTCTTGAACAGCTCACCAGTCAAACTCTGTGCCTTAACCACTAAATCACTTGCATTCTAATAAGACAACTGCTGAGTACGTAAAAAACAGGTCCTCTCAATACACACAACTTTTATGTAGTAGCGCGTGTGTGTGAGCCTCTGTGCTTTGACACATGTGGAGCTCAGTATCTATTTAGACCAGTGGTGCCCAAATGAAGGCCCTGGGGCCGGGTGCGGCCCCCGATGCCAATTCATCCGGCCCATACGAGTGCATTTTACTTCCGCTTCCAGGAGCGATGAGGGATTCACGGGCCAGATGAATTGGCGTTGGGGGCTGCACCCGGCCCCCGGGGCCTTAGTGACCAGCTCCCTGAACCACATGATTGGCACATGGCCCAAAATGTTTGGGCACCCCTGATTTAGACTAATTCATACAATCACAGTGGCTGAGATGATACAAAATGTGCGGCATTTTTTTTTTACATACCAGTAGGTAACTCTGCCAACATGTGAGGCTTCCTGTTCATACTTGCTGAGAACACAGCTGGGAGACAGTGATGGACTGTACCTTTGCTTCTAAGAAAGCCATCCACAGTAAGATATTGTGCAGCCCCTTGTTTGTTTCAATCAGCCTTAAATTAGGAGACTCGGAGGACTAATCTGTCCATCAATACCTATTTAGTACTTATACTCTGTATAGATCTTAAATGGATAAATGAAAGTTAAAACTGAATTGTGATCTATGATAATATCTGCAGAGAAGAAAATATGAGTCAAGTTGATAATAAGTAACAAGTGTATTTTCCTTTAAAAAAAAATTTGTTCTAAATAATGCTGGTCCTGATCCCAGATTTCAGCTCTTTAGTGCAATTACAATAGAAATAATAAATACATCAAAAACAAAAAAAATATGTACTCAACTGGACACAAATCTGTGGCATTTTCAGTTGGAAATGATGAATTCTCCAAAATCCCTAAACCAGGAGTGCTCAACCTTTTTAAGCCAGGGGGCAGATCATGCTTCCTCAGACAGCTTTGGGGGCTGGGTGGCTATTTTGCCCTTCCTCCACCACATGGCACTTCCTGGTGTGGTGGAGATGGGGGGCACATAAAATGGTGCCATGGGCCACATTTGACCCATGGGCCGCAGGTTGAGAATCCCTGCCCTAAACAGTGAGATTCACAGTTGATTGCTTGTGAGCAAAGAATAGTGCCCTAACTTTAATGTGACTATCCATTTACTACATTTTTATTATTTGACCTTTGCATGTATAAGACAGAAAAGAGGCCTCTTTGGAGATGTAATCTATGGCATTTTATGAGTTGGCAAGGTAAAATGTACTTGGGATGCTCTTGAAATGTCATGACTTTCCTCCTTTTATCCTTCCCCCTCTTCTGGAGAGTGAAGCTTTAGCTGTATTGATAGACACTTCATCTGTCTCCTTGTCTAGTCTTGGAAAGTAATGGCACAATCCACTTCAGTGCTGTAATAACCATTATGATCTCTGTCATCGTGCCTGTGATCCAAGGCTGCCAGTTGCTGACTCCATAAATTCCTCTAATCTCTCTGAAGACCAAATCCTTTGCAGTGAAGACCAGAAATTCACCAGTGAACTTTGGGAGGGAGACTAAGCTCCCTCTTTCTTGAGGTCTTTCTACACCCTCTTTCCTATAATGATCCATCTGTTCCTGGTTTACACAGGTGTCACATATTTTTTTAGGGTTATGGCTAGTAGCAGCTAAAAAGAATGATGCTAAGCCTCAATTTCCAAAAGGTCTCCCCACCCCTTTCCTTGGCTGCTTCACTTAGCAGATGCATACATTGCTGTGTCACCAGAGCTGACTGACTCAGCTATTGCTTGACCTCAGCTTGACCTCAAACTTCTCAGGCTGGAGGAAATACTGGTTAAGTAACAAGACAAAACGTACACCAAGGAGCCACATAGGCTGCTTTCATTTACTGATTTATTTCACACAGATCAACAGATGTGGCTCACCAGGCTCAGGACATTTTGATTTGAATGGGTTGTTAAGCAGTGATGGCAATGCATTTCCAAACCGGAAATCTTGCCCCCAACTTTGTGATTTTTGGGATGGTCCTTATAAAAGCATTGCCGTACAGAAGAGATCCTCAACCTATATGGCCCACAGGCCAGATTTGGCCCATGGCACCAAATCATCTGGCCTGCGCCCTCACGCCAGTTGCCACCGCCACCACCTCAATCCTTGTCTCCTCTGCTTGGCTTGGCATGTCCCTAACAATGCTCCATAGCAGGGTGGATGTTGAAGGTTTACAACATCTGTCCTGCTGCGGAGCATTATTAGGGACATGCCAAGCCAAGCAGAGGAGACAAGGATTGAGGCAGCGGCTGCGGCTGCATTTCTGGAAGCCACTGTGCGTTTCTTTCACCCAAGCAATGCAGCTCCTCCAGCCCGTTAAGCAGGGGAGTGGGGTGGGTGGGTGGCTTTTTTGGAGTGGGGTGGGCTTGCGGTGGTGGTGGGACCACCAGTCCGGCCCCTCGTCTGAGGGAGAGTGACCTGGCTCCTGGCTTAAAAAGGTTGAGGACCCCTGACTTACAGGGTCCCAGTTTGAAAAAATATTTCTGCTGGTGCCAGTTCACTTATGTGTTCAAGCAAAATACTGCAATGGAAGCAGAAGGAGTGTTTTTACAGCAGACATAAGCATGCATATTGTATTTTGGCAACAATTATCAAATGTTATTTTATAAAACAGCTGTTATTCAAATTCATGCAAAGTAGTAAGTATCTTGCCAGTTTGGAAACATTCTCAAAATAAGCTGGGTGTGGGGAAAAGGCACAGACTTCAAGACAAAAAATGACCAGTGTTATCCTATATCTGGAACAACAGTTGGTTTATAATCCAGTCTCTAAGTTGAGTATACTCTCAAACAGTATATTGTAGATGACCTCCCCTTAAAGCTACACCTAGCATCCATGGTACTGTTGTTTCAGT
The DNA here is from genome assembly GCA_030440675.1 of Furcifer pardalis. Lineage (NCBI taxonomy): Eukaryota > Metazoa > Chordata > Lepidosauria > Squamata > Chamaeleonidae > Furcifer > Furcifer pardalis. The sequence goes on from CP126896.1 coordinate 87,815,161, forward strand.
AGTATGTAAAGACTCTCTGGGGTAGGTTTAGTCCAGGGGTGGGGAACCAGTGGCTTTCTAGGTCGTTAAGTGTAGCTGTGGTTTTGATTTTTTTGACATTATTAAAAACATAGTAGTTAGTGTTTTACAAAACAATGTACATTTTTTAGTATATCTAATTAAAATTTATTGAATCCGGCCTTCCAACAGGAAAAAAGTTCCCCACCCCTGGTTTAGTCTATGAGTTTCTCACGTCTAATCATGCATTTTGGAACTCATTTTTGAGAAACAGACTGGAATGAACATGTCATGACTTTTGGAAATTTCATATTGGTACCTAGTTAGCAAAGACTTGTATGGATTGAAAATTAGCATTTAGTGGCCTAATAAAGGTATCATAGGTCCTTGCTTTTGGTTTATTGTGTAATTGCCTTACTATTTTCCATTATTAAAAGTGGTCTAAAATGATGACCAGTGGTCTAAAATGATGTGGTATGTAGAAGAGGCATGCCCATTTATATGCCCCAAAGCCCTGAAAAGCTGGCATATGCAATGTTTGAGTAAAATTATCTAGATAAATTGAACTAGGGATTTTCCTCCCATTCATTTTGAGTTTGGGGCATTACCATGCTTTTCAGAGCATGCCAGAATGACAAATACAGATGTTGTGTGTGGATAAATGATTCCCATGGGAGGGCAGAGCTATTCCTAGCATTGCACAATACATACATACAAGTTGCAGAAAGTGCATAACTGTGCTAAAAATATGGCAGTAGCAATACCTGAATAATACAATTTGTTTGTGTTTAAAGGAGCAATAAGCATTATCAATCACACTTATATACCGTAGAGCACTCCACAAGATAATTAGCATTTTGCCCCCCAACATGTTGGATATTCATTTTACCAAACTTGGGAGAATGGAAGACTGAATCAACCTTGAGTTGCATCAGGGCTAAACTCACAACTTCAGTTTAACCACTGCATCACAAAGGCTTATGAAGATAATATTCCATAAATGCAGTAAGTCCTTAAGCCTTCATTTATTCTGTTATTGACACTATTATATTTCAGTCTTAAGACTCCTATGACTTTTTGGATATATTTTAAAGAAAAAGATTATTACATTTAATCCTGCTTGCAGAATCAATAAAAAGAAGAAAAAGAATGATTCTCCTCAATACTTTGTGTGATTCATGGGCAGAATAAAGTTGTTTATCCAGTACAGTACAGTATATACAAAACACTTACAGAAAGATTACACTGGGGAACAGTGATTTTGGTGCCTCACAATTTTCACCTATTTCTGGCTATATTTGGGTCACTGATTCCAAAAATGCTTTCAGTTATGCCCCATCAGCTCTAGTTTTTTAGATATGGCTTATTCACATTAGGCCAATCTAACCATACTGGTTGCATATATAACCAGAGGAGTAGCAAGGGTGTAAGCCACCTGGGGCGGAGTGAAATTTTGTTGTCCCCCCAAAAAATTTTCTGGCCACCCAAACTTTTTTTGCCCACCCAAATATTTTCCCACCCCCAAAAGATTTTTCCACCACCCCTCCCGCCTCCGGGAGCCTTCGATGCGTGCCTGGAGGCAAAAAAATTGTTTGGAAAAAAAATTGGGGAATTTTTTTGGGGGGGAAGGGCATTTCGAAATGCCATCCACCTGGAGCACGCCGCCCGGGGCATTTGCCCCCTGCCCCCTTCCTACGCCCCTGTATATAACTACTGTACATCACTCACATACAATAAAATACACAAGTTATTTTACATAAGTCACATTAGGCTCATTAAAGTTTTTCCACTAGGTCACTGAATCCTCGTTTCTGTGATTTCCTCCGATGCATTGATCTTGGACATTCACGCTGGATGCTCCAACAATAGTCCGCCATCATATGTACATCTCATCGTCCATGATACCATTCTTCCATTGAACTTATTTCCTGGTGAAAACGCTCTCCCTGTTCTTCACTTACATTACCAAGACAATCTGGAAATCGGTCCAAATGACTGTGCAGGTAGTGTACTTTTATGCTCATGTTGCAGCCAAGTGCACAAAAATTAGTGAGCATATTCTCCACTAATTCTTCATAATTAGGAGCCTTGTCGTTTCCAAGGAAATTTTGCACTACCATACAGTGGCCTCAGTATCATTCATTGAGTCTTGAAATTTCTGGTCATTAATGAGTTGGTGGATTTGTGGTCCATCAAATATACCTGGGTTTTTTTTCCAGACTCAATGCAGGAAATTTGTTACATATATACCCAAAACATGCTCCATGTCTGTTCAAAGCCTTGATTAACTGCTTCATTAATCCAAGTTTTATATGGAGTGGTGGCAATATAATATTGTTTCTTTCAACCAAAGGTTCTGTGATGATGTTTTTTTCTCCAACTGTCATGCTTTCTCTAAGAGGCCACTGTCTTCTCACCCAGTGTTGATCTTTAGCTGTAGAGTCCCATAGACATATAAAGCATGGGTATTTGGTGTAACCCCCTTGTTGTCCTAGAAGAAAATTCACCATCTTGAGATCGACACAGATTAGCCATTGATGAATATGGTATGAGATCTTCTCCAGGACTTTGGCTATTGTAGCTTGATTTTCTCGCATAGCAACTGAGTGACCAATTGGGATTGACCTGTATCTGTTGCCATTGTACAAAAGAACATATTTTATGTTAATAAATAACCACCATTCACTTGGTATGTATTTTCTTACACCCAGTTTCATTAAGAGTACTTCAACATTGATGCAAAAAACAAACTGGTTTCCCTTTTGCGATAGAATGTGACTTTTGTTTCCGGCAACAGACAGTGTTTCTCTGCCAATTTGGAAGCTAATAATTCCGACAAATTTTTTGGAAGACTTAGATCTCGAATGAGGTCGTTCAATTCTGCCTGACTAAAGCTGGGTACAACTGACGAACGTCCTGCAAATTCTGTGTCTTCTTGCTCAGAAACGCTTTCAGCTGATTCGTCCTCTTCTTCTGATGACTCTGGAAGATGGCAAAAACAGGTACAGGTATCTCCTCTGAATGTGGAACAGGGTGTCGTGCGGAGGGTAGATTGGGATATATCCACGTTTTCAGTTATTAGAATTGATGCCCTTTACATTCACTGAACAAAAGTAACAGTCATCGCTGTGGTTTCTTTGTTTTCGCCACATCGTTGGTACCCCAAATTTCATGCTCTTCCATTTCCCATTTGACCACTGACACAGATGCTCTGTGCATGTTTTACATACAATGTGAGGTGCCCAAACCTTATCTTGGTCTCCCAGTTTTACTTTAAAATAAGCCAAATAAACTCTTTTTATAAAATCAGTTATGGGTTTTCTTTGCTGAATGAATGTGTAATCACCACAGATGAAACAAAAACCATCAGGATTATTTATACATGTTCTTCTTGATAAAGCCATATTAGTGCATGTAAAAAAAAAGAAATAAATGTCAAAATCATACTTAAGATAAGGAGAAAAAAACTAGAATGCAAGCCTCCCTGGATGAGTCCATGGAGCAGCTGCACAGTTGGACTAGTTTTGGGATGCATAGCATCCAGTCTCAACAGTAAAAGAGAGCACAGAGAATGACAAAAAAGGTCAGATTAGTTAAATTACACTTGCAACAACAACAGGAATAGAGCTTGAACAAGATCAATAAGTATTATTAAAACAATCAATTTACGAATGGTGAGGCAAGTACAAGTGTAGTCATAAGAGCAATGTATAATGACACCAGCAATATCTCATGAACTAGAGCTGCTAGTTGAGCCGCTCCAAAATGCCTGAGATCAGTTGAAAAATTTTAGGCACCAAGAAATTTTTTTTTGTTCCCCATTAGCTAGAACAGATTTCATGGCCTGAATGGTCAAGGAGTGCTATAAATTATAATGTTCTGAAGCATTTGTTCAGTATTGTCTATTTTATGAGAAAGGAGTTGAGAAAATGGCCCTCCCTCAAGAAATTTCAGTGTTTGATGCAGTTACTTTAAACAGGCTACAGCTGACTTCTTGTTGTTCAGTCGCACAGTCAATTCCGACCCTTTGAGACCCCATGGACCACTGTCCTCCAGCCACTTCTGTCCTCCACCATCCTCCTCAACTCGCTCAGCTTTGTGCCCATTGTGTCTACAATACCATCTAGCCATCTCATTTTTGGCCGCCCCCTTCTTCTTTTGCCCTCCACACTTCCCAGCATCAAGGCTTTCTCAAGTGAATCCTCTCTTCTCATTTGATGTCCAAAGTACTTTAGCTTCATCTTTACTATTTGACCTTCTAAGGAGCAGTCAGGATTGATTTCTTCTAAGATTGACTGATTTGTTCTCCTCGCTGTCCAGGGGACTCTCAAAACTCTCCTCCAACACCACATCTCAAAGGCATCTATTCTTCTGCACTCAGCTTTCCTAATGGTCCGGCTCTCACAACCATACATTGCCACAGGGAATATCATTGCTTTAACTACCGGTATACGAATTTTTGTTTGCAATTTGATGTCTCTGCTTTTCACTATGCTCCCCAGGTTTCTCATAGCTTGCCTCCCAAGAATTAGTCGCCTTTTTATTTCATGGCTGCAATCACCATCTGCTGTGAGCTTTGATCCAAGGAAAGTAAAATCTGTCACTGCTTCTACTTCTTCCCCATCTATTTTCCAGGGACTGATAGGGCCTGTTGCCATTATCTTGGTTTTCTTTATATTGAATCTCAAGCCAGCTTTTTCACTTTCTTCTTTCAACCTAATCAGGAGCTTCTTTAGGTTCTCCTCACTTTCTGCCATTAGGGTGGTATCATCAGCATATATCAAATTATTGAAGCTTCTCCCAGCAATTTTGATCCCAAATTGTGATTCCTCCATCCCTGCATTGTGCATTATGTTCTCTGTGTATAAGTTGAATAAGCAGGGTGACAAAATGCACCCTTGTCTTACTCCTTTTCCTATTCCAAACCACTCCGTCATTCCATATTCTGTCCTAACTGTTGTCTCTTGACTCTTGTACAGATTTCTCATGAGGCCTATAAGGTGTTCTGGTATTCCCATCTCTTTAATTACTTGGCACATTTTGTTGTCATCCACACAGTCAAAGGCCTTAGTGTAGTCAATGAAACAGAAGTAGACTTGTTTCTGATATTCCTTTGTTTTTTCCATGATCCAGCTGACTTACCTGTAACTGAAGATTCAATGCCACATTTCAGCCACCCATTGTGGGGAAGCATCAGAACAGAAAAGAATATATTTCCCAATTGTTTCTAAGAAGTTGCTGCAGTGGTATGACAAGGAAGAGTTTTAAGTGCAAAGACCTTGGCCGGAATATCGTTGTTGTTGCCATCATCATCATCATCATCATCAGTGTAATGTCATTAATGCACGTGAGTCTGCAGTGTTAATCATTTATTTAAAAAATTCCTGATAGAAAGTTTGTGAGTTAACACATCTCAGAATGTCAAGAATGTTATATATACAGGCAGGTACACAACGCCTTTTTAAAGGACCAAATAAAATTCTAGAGAGTAAGGAATAGAGTGTGGGAAGAAAAATCAGGACTACATGGGATCAATGTTTGCTCATCATGGACATTTTGTAAGGCGTGGCAATGGTCATAGTGAAGGGACCATATGCTGGTAGTGGCTTGACAATAGGCAACAATAAAATTCCAAAAGTGTGTGTTTTCAAGATCACGTTCTTCATTAGGCTGAGATGGGGGTGGTGGTTCAGGGGATTTAAAGGTATTCCAGACCCCTGAAGCTCAGCAATCAGTTATAAAAAATTAGATTAAATTTAGACTAAGAACTTTCAGTCGGGCCAGATTATCCTGCTATGGTAATAGAATAGACCCATGATGGCGAACTTTGGCACTCCAGCTGTTCTTGGACTTCAATTACCAGAAGCCCAAGTCAGCACACCTGCTGATCAGGGCTTCTGGGAATTGAAGTTCAAGAACAGCTGGAGTGCCAAGGTTGGCCATCACTGGAATAGACCATACTGCCAGTGGCTCAACTCTGAGTGTCAGGCGACGGTTAACTAACCGTTGGATAGACCGACGGTTAACTAACAACTAACCGACGGTTAACTAACAACTCTGAGGGCTAACGGCTTTGGGTGCCAAAGTCCACAGGGAAGGGTGATGGTCTCCAAGTAGATTAAATCTCAATTGAATCCATCTTAATGGAGGGCAGCAGCTTCATCAATACTGGCCTGGGGCTGAGGAGGACTTTGTGTGCCAAAATGGCTCAGGATTAGAAAGTGTCTTGTGGAACTGGATCAGTGGTAAGTGGGGTCATGCTGAGATGCAGAAGGCAGATAAAAGGCCACTGCATTATGTTTTCAGGACAGTGTTTGTGGCTGATCGCCTATATTTAGATTTGATTAAGGCACAAGAAAAGAAGAAGAAAAACTCCCACTCACATCCTACCCCTGAAAGCCTTTAGAACTGGCATTTTTGCAGCACTCCTCAAACTATCAAAATTAAGCCAAATGTCGTGGGCGGAGCCAATGTCATGACATCATGATGTCATGGGCGGAGCCAACATCATGACATCATGGGCGGAGCCAGCATCATGATGTCATAACATCGTGGGCAGAGCTAAAGTAAAAAATAAAAATAAAATAAAAATACAGTATACATAAAAATAGAAATAAAAAACACTTAAAATACAAATTAAAATAGAGATTAAATAGAAATAAAAACATAAAAATACAAATTAAAATAAACATTAAATAGAAATAAAAACATAAAAATACAAATTAAAATAGACATTAAATACAGATAAAAACACACTACATAAAACACACATACACACCTCAGCACTGGACAAAGCCCGATTGCCCGATATACCAACATGTGCCTGCATGGAGGAGCTTTGATCAAACGCCCTGTCCATTTCCTCACCTCTTTGCCACTTCTTTTAGACTCTTTTGCCAGGGCCTGTTGTTTCTCTTAGGTACATACACCTTGAGTTAAGAGTTATGATCATAATATTGCCCACATTTGGATTCTTTTTCTGATTACGTCCATGAAAGCATATTTGTTAATGTGTTAATTTCAAATGCTGCAAGGATGTACTATTTTTCTGTTTAGCATACATTTTCCTGATATTAAGTAGTTGTGGTCTATCCAATATTCTTGCTTGGGTTCCATGTGGATCTTTGTCTTATTCTCTGCCTTATCTTATTATTGAACTTCTGTGACTGATCCGCTGGAATGTTGCTACATAACACTCCCCATTCTACCAGGTGCAATGTGGTATCACACAACAAAGCAAATATTATGCAGACAAAATGATTGTGTAAGCCTTAGAAATCCTTTCTTTTTCTAACAGGATTCCACAATCTGATAATTTAACCACAGGCATCTTTCTTTCTTTCTTTCTTTCTTTCTTTCTTTCTTTCTTTCTTTCTTTCTTTCTTTCTTTCTTTCTTTCTTTCTTTCTTTCTTTGAGGAAATAAAAGTTTTGAATGATAATCTATATATGCTTGCTTTTTTGTATTTCTTTGGAATGTGTGAACAGCTATTTCTTTTTAAAAAAAGTTAAGTCAGGGGAACATTTTGTAATACAAGTAGTTCTATGCTCACGATCATGTGTGCAAATATTTTAATAATGTTGAAATCAAACAGAGTTGTTTCCTTTCATTATCTGAACATAATAAAACCATTCTTATCTTAGAACATTTCATGCAAATTAGGACGCTATGCAAAGTAGTGCTGGAACAAAGTTATGGCTTCAAAATGAACAGATGGGAAACTTATAACTGTTTTCCGCACTAAATGGCATGATGAGGAAATGGAGCCATTCTCAGATTAGTCTAAAATTTTAAACAGTAACAATTGTTTTCTGTCTTTAGGTATGGTTGGGAAAGCCACAATTTCCATCTCTTTTCCTTATAATGAAGATGAATGTTAAGATGGCTTTACAGTGAGAGTGCTATAAACCTCCCGTAGATTCAGCAGAGAATTAACTTTTGATACAAGCCAGCACAGGTAGAATACAGACAGGAAGGGAAGATTAAAAGCAACTTCTACTTTGACAGACAATTTCCAGATGAAATCTGGTTGCCTGTTTTAATCTATCCTCATCTACCAAAAAAAGAGTAACAGAGATAGAATAACTCATTCATAACCTTCTTTTTTAAAATGAACTTGCTGCTGCATGTAATCCAAGTAAATAGATGACTACTCGATCTCAGAATGGGTTTTGAAAACTGGAACATTAACATGCTTTATTCCTCCCCAGAGAGGTAAGGTAGAGAAGGCCATCAACATTGATCATACTGTTGGTTGCACCTTTTTGCATTCATGCATTAAGTAGAGATGTCCACAAAGAAGCCCTCTGGAACCATCCATCCTTTTGCCATCTTCTCCTTGAAAGCCCTATGTGGATGAGCCAATGGTAGGATCAGTTGTGATATCACTGTGGTGGCCATGGAAAACACCGATACCAGTGATATTGAACTAATAGAAGAAAATACTGTTCACTGGTAAATCATGAATCAAATGCTTGCATGTTGGACCAGTTCACATTATCTTCAGATACCTCTGGATGAGATTCCTAAATAATACAATAATTTTCCAGAAATTCCTCCTCTGGGAATTTTAACTGGTAACATTCAATTGGATAGAAAATAAATTCCCTTGAAAAGGTTTTAACAGAGGATAATTTTTTGTGAGAGAAGTTCAGGTCCTTTCTTTCTTTATTTATTTCACAATCACTGAGAAGTGTGTATACATGTCTCATGTTTCGATGTACAGTCATCTCTCTGGCATCTGGTAATCTCCTCAGTTTTCCACAGTACAAGTAAAGATCTGGGGAAGATGCTGTTAGGTAACTCTTCCCACAGACGTTTTCATTTCAGGAAGTGTGGGGGAGTCATGGAAGCTTTAGAATGGGGGTGTCTGTGTTTCAGAATGAGGAAGAAGTGGGTATCAAGTAAGCTCAGAAATATAACCAAAAGAAAATACTAAAGGGACTGAGAATGGGACAGAAAAGTGGAACCTTTTTTTTTAAAAGGAATAACATTGTTGAGGAATTGGGGGACCAACTCATGAACAGCTGTAGACCAAGGCACAAGTCTGATCTCCCTCATATGTGCCATAGGTCTTACAAGGAAGGAGCTGTTATAGGGACCTGTAGTAGAGACAAACTATACCTACAGTTTGGACATTTTAGTTCCCTTTTTGGAAGAATAACATTTGGAAGGCCCTGAGTATTCTCCACATCACAATTCAGATTTACCATTGTGGTTTCTAGGGCTATGGTGGCTTAGTGGTTAAAATGCTGAGCTTGACAACTGGAAAATCAGCATGTTATTGGTTCAAGATCTGAGTGCTGCATGATGGAGTGAGTGTCCGTCATCTATCTTAGCTCCTGCCAACCTAACAGTTCGAAATAAATAAATTGCAAAATAATAATGTTCCAAAAATTCCTCCTTTGGGAATTCACATTTGATTGGAGAGAAAATAAATTCCCTTTAAAAGTTTGAAGGGAGGATAATTTTTTGTGAGATTAGTTCAGTTTGAACCTAGAAGTTCGAAAGAAAGAAATTGCAAGTAGATAATTAGGTACCACCTTGGCAGGAAAGATAACAGTCCGTCCCAGACCTTCCTTTGGCCGGGCGGAAGAGAACACCAGAGCCATGGGCGCCCGGGTCACTCCAACGCTGACAGCCCGCCCCGCCGGTTCAAAAGGACGCCAAGGTGGCAGGACTTCTCTGCCTCCATCTCGAACTTTCCTTTGGCCGGGTGGAAGAGAACACTGCAGCCATGGGCGCCTGGGCCACTCCAAAACCAGCGCCCTGCCCCACTGGTTCAAAAGGATGCCGTGGTGGCAGGATTTCTCCGCCTCCATCCTGGACTCTCCATTGGCCAGGCAGGAGAGAACACTGCAGCCGTGGGCGCCTGGGCCACTCCAAAGCCAGCGCCCCGCCCCACTGGTTCAAAAGGATGCTGAGGCGGCAGGACTTTTCCGCCTCCATCCCTAACTTTCCTTCAGCCAGGCAGAAGAGAACACCACAGACATGGGCACCCGGACTACTCCAACGCCGGCGCCCCCGCCCCTCCTGCTAGACTTAAAAAGGACTCTATGGCAGCGGGTGGCAGGATCTTGCCACCCTGTCCTCTGGACTTGCTTTTGGCAAGGGTGTAGAGGCTACTGCAGTATTGCATTGCTGTGATATATGGTTGTGTTCTAGGGTTGTATATTATTAGTATTGCTATGGGCTGTTTATGTAAGATATGTATGGTATGATTTTTGTGCTTATTGTTACTATATATTGTATATAGTTTGTGTATTATTATTATTGTTACGTGCTGTTCTTGTAGCACATGTATTGTATTTTTTGATATTTTTTGAAAATAATATTTCAATGCTATGTGATATTGATATTGATTATTTATGATCTATTGACATGTTGTGTTCATGAACTTGTAATTTTGCATGTGTTGTGAACCACCCTGAGTCAGTCCTACCGAGTAGGGCGGTATAGAAATCAAAAAACAACAGCAGCAGCAGCAGCAGCAGCAGTGTTCCATGTGCTCCGGTGTCTACTCATCCCTGCCATGTGACCACAGAAATGCCTGCAGATGCAGACAGCACAGGCTCTTTGGCTGTAAACTGAGATTAGCACCGAACCCTAGAGTTGGATATGACTGGCTTTAGAGCAGTGATGGCGAACCTTTTAGAGACAGAGTACCTGAACTGCAACCCAAAACCCACTTATTTATCACAAAGTGCCAGCACAGCGACAGGGGAGGGAGGAAACGCTCCCATTATGCTGCAAGGCATAGGGGCGGGGTGAACTCTGTGCTGGGGCGAGGGTAGGGTTGCCATACATCCCGGAAAACCAGGTTTGTCCCAGATTCAAAGTCAAAAAAATTGTCCTGGCCGGTTTAGTAAAAATCTTGTTAAAGTCCCGGATTTTCAAGCACTTGCCATCAAACAAGGACAGCTTGGGACGCACCTGGCTTGCCTGTCCTCTCCTCTCTGTCCAAGCCTTCCCCTCCTGCTGGTGTGGCTCTCACAAAAAAGTGTAGAATTATCGCTGGAGAGGAAAAAGCAGGATGGTGACTTGTAGCAGACCCGCAGGGATTTTGCAGGGCTTCATACGGGGTCAACGAAGCATCCTCCTGACAGCAAGGGAGGAGGGAAAGGCAGCTAACATGGAGTGACCTAACACTGTGCTGGCTCCCAAAATCTCGACAGGCAGGCTGAAAAAGGAACCTGTGCATGCTTTGCATATCAAGCTGAAAGTGCCAGCTCTCAGGTAGGGTTTTGGGTTGCATCAACTTGCAAAGCTTACGAGAAAATTCGAGAGCAAAGAGAGGGAGGATGAAAGGGCAAGAGGCAGGCTCGGAAGGATGTCTCTGCAAGGGCTTCCTTACACTTGGCTCACTTACAAAATCTGTTCTGACCATCTCTTAACTTGGCCTACACACATGTTAAAGCTGACCGGTTCCTTAAAGTAGCTTGTGCTTCTGCACAATGTTGCATGGAAGATAGTAACTTATTTCTGGGATTTCTTTTCATTTTGGAATGGATTTCTTTATTTAAAAAATAATAAAGTAAAGAGACTAATAAAAAACAAAGAATTACTACAATAATGTATATTATCGGCTGCAGTGACTTAGTGATTAAGATGCTGAACCTGACACTGATATATTTAATGTGAAAGTGTTTCATAGCTGTCATTATATTATGTTTGTTTTTTTAAAAAGAGGCTAATTTGTAAATAACCTGCCCATTTTTGTCAAGTATACTTCTGTCCCGGTTTTGTGGGAGAGAATTATGGCAACTCTAGGTGAGGGAGGAAGTGCTCCCATTGAGCTGAACTCTGTGCTGGGGGGAGGGAGGAAGCACTCCCATTGGGCTGCTGGGCAGAGGGTGAGGTGAACTTTGTGGTGGAGTGACTGCACGGGTGCCCACAGATATGGCTCCGAGTGCCAACTCTGGCATGTGTGCCATAGATTCGCCACCACTGCTTTAGAGCAAGAGAGAGTTTTACCTTTACTGTTACCTTATTGCTATTTTGGGATATGGAGGAAGCTAAATTCTTCAATGTTCAGGCCATAGAAATCAGTGACTCCAGCTAAACCGATTTCCTTGGGAGGAACTGCAGTGGACGTTGTAGGTAAAATAAGAGAGTAAATATTAACCAATTCTTTTTATTTCTCCTGTTGTGGATCATCATTGGAAGAACTCTCCAGTTTTAGTGGCACAGCAGTGTTTCAGGTGTTGATGCTCAATTGAGGAAACAGAAAAAACCACCCTTTTTTGTCCAGTCAGAATCTAAAACTAATTAGGAGAGTTAGATAACTAATGTGTTCTACCATACTTTAAATATAGAAAAAACAGTTTTAAGATTTCAGTTGTGCAAAGAAGAAAAAATTGTGTACAACTCCAGGTAACTCTGCATATGTCAGAGTTAAAATGTACCTCAGCAACAAGATGAGATCACGTAAATGTTTCACTTGCGTAAGATCAAGGATGCGTAGGCCACACACATATAAACCAAGTATCAGATGCTCCGTTTGTGTAAATTGGCAGCTTTCCATTCAAACCACCAAAACAAGAACATTTGTAAACATTAGGTAAGGAACTCTTGCCAAATGTCCAAACTCTATGAGGCCCAAACATCTGCAAGCTACTCAGTTTATTGTATGCTTCTGTTCTTTTTTGAATGGTCATTGCTCTAATTTTGCTTATCCCTGGCTGATGATTGTCACTCATCACTGTCCGAAGCTGAAATGAATTTGGAGAGCAGTTCTATAGCAATGTTTACACTTACATGTTTTTTTTTACAATTAAAAGAAATATTATTCTTCCTTACTACTGGTCATTATTGATTCTATAAGAATGTACATACTTTTTGGTGTAACAAGTTGGTGGTATGTAGCCTTGCCCTCAGATATCAACAATGTGTAAGGACATGACTTTTAAACCAGGGGTTCCCAACCAGTGATGGGATGTAACAGGTTCTCACCAGTTCTCCAGAACCGGTAGTAACTTTTCTCAGTGTTCCGGAGAACCGGTACCAGCTTTTTTGGGGGAACCACCTTCGGGGCTTACCTTTTCACTGGTTCCCCCACTGTGCATGCGCACCAAGCACTTAGTGTGGATGTATGCCTACAGTGCTTGGCGCATATGCACGGCCTCCTTGCTGTCCTCCCAAGCGGGGAGGAGGAAGAGAAGCTGCTAGCCTGAAGCTCCCTATAGCCTGCTCCCCACGGTAAGTGACTCACCTTTGGATGTGGTGTGTCTGTGTGTATTTTAATGTGTATTTAATACCTTTACCTATATTGACGTACTACCACAGTTCCTAAAAAGGCCTGGCTTGGGGTTTTTAAATAAAGTCTTGAGATGTGTGTGTGTGCTTATTTTTTTTATTTTGTATTTTTTCCTTTGGCCCTGCCCACATCATGATGTCATGATGTTAGCTCCACCCACACTGTGATGACATCACGGTGGGGTAGTAAAATTTTTGACATCCCACCACTGTTCCCAACCTTTTCAAGCCGGGGGCCGGCTCATATTCACTCAGTCAGCTTCGAGGGCTGGATGGCCATTTTACCCTGCCTGCATGATGGGAGTAGCCATTTAGTCCCAACAGCCTCAAAGGGTTGACCATTTTGTTTCTCAAATGCCCTTGGAGGGACGGGGGATGCATGAAATGGCACTGTGGGGTGGATCTGGCCCATGGACTTTAGGTTGGGAACCCCTGTTTTAAACTAAAAGGCAATACAGTACACTTCAAAAGTGAGCATATACTGTAACTCAATTTGAATTCTGATTTTGCAGGTCAGATTTTACATTGGTGAAAATACTAATTTCAAATGTAGAATACAGTCCAATTAACTCATCTAATTTAACATGGGACTGCATTGGCTCAGTGGTTAAGAAGTTAGCCTTGTTAGCTGGAGGGTTGGCAAGTCGGCAGTTCAAGACCCAAGTACTCCATGATGGAATGAGCAGCTGTCTCTGTCCCAGTTCCTGCCAATCTAGCAGTTCAAAAGCAAGAAATTGCAAGTAGATAAATAGGGACCATTTGGTTGGGGGAAAAGGTCTTGGAGACATGAAAGGAGCCTCGTTCGGGCCTCCCCTGAGTGGGATTCCTCCAGCAAAAATCCTTTCAACCCAGAAAGCACCTTTGTGTGCTTCTGACATGATTTTTTTTAAAAAATCTAATTTAACAAGCTAACTGAAAGGACAATTCCTATTTTAGGGAGAAAGCTGTTTATACAATTCAAAACTATAAAGAGCTAGGCTTGTTCAGTGTGATATTTATGACTGCTCCAGGATACACCAGTGTTTATTCTGAATATATGATGTGAGATTGTTGTATCTTTTGGTTTCCTTGGTGCAATGAGCCATCAGTCAGGATAAACAAATATTACTAAATGATGTTGTTCTTTTACATAAAGTAAAACATAAAGTGCATGACTTTGAACATGCTAGATTCTAGCAGCTAGAAGCTCATTTATTCCTCTGCAATTCCTCCTCCCGTTCGTTTCATTCCTCAGTAGCCTTTCCTTCCTTCCTTTCTGCCTCAGCCCTGTCTCAGCTCATTACCCGTCTGTGTTGAAAACCCATGAGACTGGGTCTCATTCTAGTGCTTTCTACCTTTCCTCTCAACTACTCCCAGTGTGTCAGTCTGGTCTTTCTACTTCATCCACATACACTCTACAGACAAATGTGTAAATATCTGAAATACAACCTCCAAAACACACACACACCCCTCTGAGCAGATCACCCTGGGTCACAAAGCAAGCCAAGACACATTTCAAGTGAATAGTGAAGGTAAAAGTCTCTCTTGTTCAAAAGCTAGGCATGTCCGACTCTAGGGGGCGGCAGTGATCTCCGTTTTTAGTCAAAGAGCCAGCACTGTCTGCACTTGCAGACATTTCCTGGTCATGTGGCAGGCATGACCAGACACCAGAGTGCACAGTTTATTTATTCTTTCCCATTTATAACCCATCCTTCTGGTGCAAGCACCACTCAGTGCAGCTTACAATGTGTGTGTGTGTGGGGGGGGGGGGTCCTGTAATCGCCAATAAAAACACAAGAAACAAAGCCAGATGTCACAAAAAAATCTTAAAACCATAACAGTATTCAAATTAAGACACTATCAGCTGCAGTAAAATGAGGTAATATCAATTTAAAATGCTGTTACCTTTCTAGCTGAAGCAGTACCTATTTATCTACTTGTAATTTCTTGCTTTTGAACTGCTAGGTTGGCAAGCTGGGCCAAAGGACAGGAGCTCACTCCATCCTGCAGCACTCCAGTCTCAATCTCCTGACCTGCCAACCTTCCGGTTGTCAAGCTCAGTGTCTTCACCACTAAGCCACTGTCGCCCTTTGAATGAATACATGATAGTAAATGTCACTTCACTGTTTGCAAATTTCCAGGTACACAAACATGGACTGAAAACACATTGGATCCAACCTGCCACGCCCACATTCTAGTTCTCTCTCTTTTTTCACATTCCCAATGCTTACCCCCTTCACATTGACCTTACCTCCTTCTTTTTGCTGTTTAGTCAGACCATAATTATCCCCTATGAAAAATTGGCAAGTTTCACCCATACCCTAGAGCCGTGATGGTGAACCTTGGCACTTCATCCAGCCTGCGCTGCCCTCGTCGCTCCTGGAAGCGGAAGTAAAACGTGTCCGTACAGGCGCATTTTACTTCCGCTTCTGGGAGCGATGAGGCAGCGTGGGCCAGATGAATTGCAGTAAACCCATTCGTGTAGATTCACAGGGTGCCTGGGCTTCTGGGAATTGAAGTCCAAGAAGAATTGAAGTGCCAAGGTTCGCCATCACAGCCCTAGAGTCCGCATCCATTTGTCACAGAGAAGAACATCAGAGACACATTTTTTAATCAATTCTTTCCAGGCCATAAGGAAAGAAAACGTTCAGCATGTTTCTCAGAAGATAAAATCTTATGAGAAAGTTTAGCTAAAGACTTGTCATTCTCTGTGTTCAGTACTGATCCCTAGCATTCAAAACATTACATTTTTTGAGTTGTACATATTGTTTCCAAGACAAATGCTGCTAAAACACTGCCTTCTCTATATGCCCTGTCAACCGTATGTTGTGTCCAACTCCAGGCAAACCTCAACATTGTGTCATGATTCGTTCCCTATTTTCTCAAAACCTTTGCTTCCCGATGAAAAAATCTTTATTGTGTCTCCAGACCTTTCAGAATTTCATTTGGTTATATTTCCGAGTTTATTAAACACTGCTGCTGTTCCACATGTTTCTTCTTTCTGTCACTCATCTCTTCAACAATCTGCTGCTTCTCTGGTGGCCCACATTGTCCTGATCTGAAACAGCCTTATCAAAAGTGTTTCTTGATAGCATTGCCTCCTGATCTATGGGAAGTTTGGAAATGGGAGACTGAAGAAATGGTGGTGGTGGGGCACTCCTGGCTGCCACACAAAACCTTATAGAGTGAAAGACAGTACATGGTCTCACATTCTTCAACTACCTTGTAAGTAAACTCATGAATCCTCGATTTCACTTGTGAGAACTTCCTCTGAAGTGTAGATTTTCTGTACATTCCATTTGAAATGAATTTCTTTCCTGAAATGAAGGTGTGTAGTCAGAACTCTTGTGGAAGAAATTCCACAAAAAGCTAATAATTTTATGCTATTTTCAATGACTGTTAACATTTCACCTTTAGCAGAAATAAAAAAAAGGTGAGGACGTGACTAAGGAGGTGACTCATACATGGCTTTGGGAGAAAGAAATGATCCCAATTATGCCTGCTAATCCTCATTATGTCTGCTCCAGCTGTTGTCAAGACCCTATACTTTTTATGGTTTTTCCTGGAACAGTGGGAAATCCCCTTGTTAATAATGTTTCAGAAGACATCTTCTTTAGTATTCATGCTACATTTATCATATTCATATGGTATGGGTGATATGACCAGTCGGATTAAAACCAGGTTAATTGCAACCCTAATAGGATTTTCAAGGCAAATGAAGTATTTTTTTTTTAAAAAGCTCCAATGAGGGACTTTCTATGCCTAAGCAGGAATTTTTACGCAGAGTCCTAGCCCATTAGTCTGTCCACTACACCACAGTGGGTATGCATTTACAATGCATCTATCCATTGTTCTCTCATTGAGTGCCAGAGCCCTTGCATAACATATTTATTTATTTATTTATTTATTTATTTATTTATTTATTTATTTATTTATTTATTTATTTATTCATTCATTCCAATTTATATAGCCGCCCAACTCAAAATGACTCTGGGCAGCTCCCAACATTAAAATCAACATCAGTTAAAAATGCATAAAAACCCAATTAAAAATGCTACGAGAATTACCTCAAACAGCTAAAAGAACGAGGGAGCGATATTACTATATCAGATTACTATATGACAGTTAGTGACTGGATTGTGGAATTTGGAATTATAATGCCATTTTTGGCTTTCTTATAACTGAGAACCCCTTTATAATACCAGTTCAATGTGTTCATCTAATGATCCCAAAGCTAATGAGTCTTATGAAAGACAGGTCTATATACAGTGATGGGCTGTTACCAGTTCGGACTGGTTTGCCTGAACCGGTAGCGCCCATCCGGAGGGGATCGCTGGGTGGTGGTAGTGATAAACCCAGGGGCCACAGGTTCAGTCCCCTCTCCGGCCCCCCTCCAGAAGTGTATTTCCAGGCAGCCAAAATGGCTGCCTGGAACTGCACATGCGTCAAACCTCCATTTGATGCATACACACTAAAAAATGGAAGTGCACATGCATCAAATGGAGGTTTGATGCATGCGCAGTTCCAGGTAGCCATTTTGGCTCCCCAGAAAGGAAGGGTGCAGACAGCACCTGGAGAAGTGGCTGCGGCCGCTGCGGCCTTTCCTCACCATGTATTTTTATTTAATTTTTATTGAATTATTTAATTTATTTTTTAATTTATTTTTCTTTGGCTCCGCCCACAACATCATGATGCCATGATGTCATGATGTTGGCTCCACCCATGATGTCATGACATAATGATGTAATGATGTCAGCTCCGTCCATGACATCAGCTCCGCCCACAGTGGGGTAGCAATTTTTTTGACAGCCCACCACTGTCTATATCACCTATTAATCATCACAAAAGCAAGTGACATATGGTAATCTTATTTAGAAGTGCTATCCTGCTATTGGGGAAATGCAACGGGATATCTCCATTATGTTGTTCTAAACATATTTATACTATCCAGCCCGCTATCACTGGTGTCAATGTTAGAAGCAACTGAGATATTTGCTATGATAAAATAAGAATCTGCTTTCATTATAGGGAAAGAAACATTCACGTTGGGGCTCCCCAGTATAGTACAGTAAAACCTCGCATAAAGAAAGTAACTTGCTTAAAGAGCAGAATTTTCTCTGAATGGTCGCCTCGTTTAACAACTAAAACCAACAAAAAAAAACTCGCTTAACAACTAAATCGGGGTTTGCACTTCTCCCCACCCTCACCCCACCAGAAGTCACAATCGGTCACTTACATTGGTGTTTTGCTTAAAGAGCAAATTTACTTAAAAACCAATCCCATGGAACACATTATGCTCTTTAAATGAGGAACCACCATACCTATATATGGAGAGGAAGAGAGGATGGAATGAAAATTATTTTCCATTCATATCAACTTTGCAATAAAATTCTAATTGGTGTAATCTGCTTGAGACGTGGTTTCTCAAAACAATGAGACTTTGGATGAAATCCAGTAGTAAATTGCAATTAGAATAGGCTCATTGAATCAATAAAATTTAAGGAGGAATTGACTCACCAAATCCCCACTGATTTGGTGGGCCTACTCTAGTTGCAATTTACTACTGGATTTCTGCCATTGAATAATTTTTTTAAAAGTAGTGGTGCCCAAGCTTTCTTTTTTGGCAGGCCGGTCCCACCCCAACAAACAGCTGCATGGGGCGGAGGTGGGCTGCTCCGGCTGCTGACAGTTTTGACATCAGCAGCGGCGGCAATGGCGGTTTGTC
Organism: Furcifer pardalis; assembly: GCA_030440675.1. Taxonomy (NCBI): domain Eukaryota; kingdom Metazoa; phylum Chordata; class Lepidosauria; order Squamata; family Chamaeleonidae; genus Furcifer; species Furcifer pardalis. The sequence goes on from CP126896.1 coordinate 87,834,115, forward strand.
TGGGCTGCTCTGAGCAGCCTCTTTCTCAGTCCCATCCCCTCTGCAGTCTTTGCTAAAGCCAATCACCGTGTCGGGGAAATTTTTGGAGCCTCCTGTGTTTCAAAATCCACTGCGTTGGAAGGGTAAACCTGGCACACTGAAGTGATGTCATCCTGGGCGCACCAGGGGGCTCTCATAGCACCACAAATTTTGAAACACAGAAGGCTCTGAAAAAATCCCCGATGCGGCGATCGGCTTTAGTAAAGGCTGTAGAGGGGATGGGACCGAGCAAGATGTGACTGGACAAGTGTGATTGCCGCCGCTGCTGCCACTGCTGCTGATGTCAGGCGGTGGGGGTTGGTGGGGGGGGCAGTCCACAGTGAGCCTGGGTGCTCACCGCATGCCGCATTAATGATATGCCTTTGCCTAATTGGGCCCGCAGACCGTAGTTTGGGGACCCCTGTTTTAAAGCAATGAACACATACGTATGAATCACAGTTCCAGCTTAAAATAAAAAAGGCATTCTTTACTAATTAGACTGATAGCAAAAGATACTTTCAAAAGAAACTATTTCACAAATTTCTGAGGGAAATGAAGTATTTATTTTTAGCTCCCTTTTTACCTTGGCAGCTTGATAAACATGAAACAGCCTTTGGATTACACTTCTGGAAAAAGAAAGAGGGAAAAAGAATAGCAGTATCAGGACAAGTGGTGAGCTATCCAGGCACATGAGCTTACAGATGGTCAAAGTAAGCCCTTTGTTTATGCAGAAGCCACTTAAAATCATGCCGTCTGAAAGTTGTCTAATAAGACCAAGAGAGAAACTTCCTGCTATAATCCAAAAGGAGAGTGGCAAACAATACTTCGGGTGGGGGGATGGTCAAAAAAGTCATTGAGAAAATTCCTTTTTGCTGTTTTTCATATTTTTGGATTCTTTTGCAAAAATATTGCTACACTGCAAAGAACTAGGGTTTAAGTATTCCATTACCCTGCCTGCTTGCCTAAAGTATTACAGTTATCTAGATATATCAGTTGCCAAGTTATCAGAATAATTCATGTATTCCCATAACTGTATCCACTTACTATTCTTTACAAAGACAGCTATTGTAGCAGCCATTGTGAAAGAAATGGAGATGTATATGTTTTTAATATGCTTGAAACTGGCTTGATTTCTTTGTTTGAAGACGTTTCTTTAACATTCTACAGCTGAAAAGGCTGCCAGAGTGACTTACAAAGAAACAAAATGAGTTGTGGACCATTTAAAAAGATTTGGCACAAAAAGATTTCTGTTCTATCTACTTGCCTAGCTGAACAGCTTTCCCCCCTTTCCCTTGAATTGCTTCTATGCTGATAGAGGTTCACATCTGATTTACAAGTGAGTAAGCGAGTAAGAAATTGCAAGTAGATAAATAGGGACCACTTCAGTGGGAAGGTAAACAATGTTCTATGGGCTCTGGTGTCTAGTCATGCCTGCCACATGATCACAGAAACGTCTGCAGAAGCAGACAGTGCTGGTTCTTCAGCTATGAAACAGAGATGAGCACTGAACCCTAGAGTCAGATACGACTGGCTTTTGAGCAAAGGTGACCTTTACCTTTACCCTTAAGCACCATTGAAACCAACATAACCCAGTTCAAAGTAAACAGAAGTCTTATTGTGGTGTTAACTGTAAACTGCAAAATCTCTAATTTGAGTATCACATCAGCTGTGAAAACAGTGGCTAGTCAGAACATAAGCATGTCACTAACTCTCAGCTTTGGTCTTAATTTGTGATATGAAGGTAATAATATAGGCTTATTTTAAACACAACTGACATCATATATTGGAAGTGCTCTGTGCTTTTCTGAAATATGGAAGTGATAACAATCTTAGTTATTGATCAGAATCCTGCTGCATACTTAAACAGTAGAAGGATTGTGGCATAATTTAGCACAAAATTGTCACTAATAGACAAGTCTTTGGTTTAATTCCTCTTTGTGTGATAATTAAGTGGTTTGGGACATAACCAGAAATGAAATGGGGACTCATTAATTGGCAGAATTTACTCCTATGAATTACTCCATTCCCTTTCCATCTTTGTAAAGGAATAGGATTTGCTTCTTAGCAAGTCATTTCTTTATTCTTGATTTTTCCTGTGTGGTTGACTGGACTGGCAAGGGCAACAAGGAAAAGGGAACTAAACATAATAAGGGCCTTAGTTTCTCATTCCCAAGCTAGTAGGATACATATAACTGAAACTCATTAGATTCATTCATTCATATTCCTCTAGCCATTGTAGGCAACCAGAACAAGTTGATAAGCTTAACTTTATTTTAACCAGAGAAGAAACAAAACTACAGTGGAACCTCCGTTAACAAACGGCTCGGATAACATAAAAATTGCATAACAAAAGGAAATCCATAGAAAATAGTGGTTCAGTTTAGAGAAATTTTTTTGAATGGATTAATTGGTTTTCAATGCATTCCTATAGGAAACCACATTTCAGTTAATTTATTTTGGTTTTCAGTGCATTCCCATGGGCAACTTCTTTCAATGCATTCCTATGGGAAATTCGGTTAAAATAATTTTTGCTGTAAGAAAAGTCCCGGGGAACGCATTTATTACGTTAACCAACGTTACTTCCTTACACTTACAGTACTTATTTCCTCGGCTATACTTGCCCATATTGCTCTTGTGTCTGAAATGATATCCTGAATATCCAGACACAAACTAACATGAAACACTCAAACTAAGTGGAACAGATGACAAATGAAACCGGAAGAACCAACGTACTGCAAAACTGCAATCCCACACAAGCATCACTGGCAGCCTAGACAAGAAAACAAAACAAAACAAGCAGACAAATACATGCACAAAAGGGTGCCAAACAAGCTCGAAGCACTAGAAGTAGGTATTCACACAATTATTTCTGCTACATGAAATATGTTACTTTCAAAGCAAATCTTGGCATTAACAAATAGCTTGATTTCAAATGTCTTATTTTTTGTCCAGGTTCCATCCTCTCCACCCATCATTGTATACTATTTAAAGAGGAGGGGAATTCCTCATATGCAGCAGAGAACTTGAAAAAAAATTACTTTGTTCATCTACAACTCCCTCCACCTTCCTAGGCAGTTCACAAAGCTCTGTTGTAACACTACTTGGTAGCAACAATTTGCTGTTTTCATAAAAGGTAAATTACAAATGACAATACTTTGGTAACTGGTTTCTGTACATGCTACATCTCAGTTTAAGGTACTACTTCTCCAAGCTAGCTTTTCCGGTGTCTGGCTAAATTCACCTAGAAAAGGGTTTCTTATAATCAAGTTAAATACTGTTTTGCTCTATTTGTTTTTAATTTCCTTGCCTACATGGTTTAACAATCATTGTATTCAGTCGCGGTATATCCCATCCCCATTTAACCAAAAATACTAATTTTCCATTTAGAAAATTTAATCTTCTAGGGAAAACTGATTAAAAGCTCTCATTCTATCCCACTGACTTTGATGTGGAAATGGGGAGAGTAATGCAAAACAATAGCTCTCTCTTTTTCATTCTTGAATAGATCCAATAAATATTATTTAGTATACAAATTCCTGTGCGAAAGAGACACATTTCCCGGTTATTTTGTTCTTGGTGCCCATGATCCACTTAAGATTGTGTAGAGCACTTCTTAATACTAAAACCGGTGGATCAGACAGTTGATCTGTCAATAACACTCATCTTTTGTCAGATTTGAGCTTCCAGATATTTCTGAACAATATCTAAAACTAAAGAACAGGTTCAGGACTCTTTGTTAAAAAAAGATGGGGGGGAGGGAGGGAGATCGCATTGCAGGCAGCAGCTGTTTCCATGGATTACCTAGTCTAGCCATTCTGTCAAAGCTAAAAAAAAAATTACCCGTCTGAGCTGCAGCAAAAAAACAAGGAAGGAGAATATCAACTCAAGAAAGAGCTTTTATTACTTAAAAGGTTGGAGGTTTCCCCTTTGAAACAAAATGAGATGCAGTATTGTAGTAGCCTAGCTAAAATAAAGGGGGCAAAGGCACTCGCTCTGTGCAAAACAGTAGTAATCAAGAATAGTACTCTAAAATATTGTCATGGTTACTTTCAGTATGTAGTACTTTAAGAGCGGGCATTTAGGATGTTAATGTGGTAGATATTTGCTGTGTAAGTAGAAATACAGTCCAGGTTACTTAATCACAGGGAGAGGATTCCTAGTTACAGGGATTTCTGTCCATATTCATCATTTTCCTTATGAGGAGAGTGCTGCTACTGCTGCTGCTGCTTCTTCCATGTCTAGGCCAGATGTGAAACTGCCGAAATGAAGGGATCTTTTGGTGAGTTGATTCTGCAGTTCCTTTCATCTGACCCAATATGAGAAAGATTAACCGGCAACACAAGATTGCCATTACCAGGGTATGCCCAATTGTAGTTAAAAAAATACTGTACCACAATCTTTGAGGAGGCTATTTCTGTGTACCCTAGGAGAGTGATGACAGTGTTTGGAAGGATGCTTACCTGCTTACTTGTTGGATAAAGCAGGGTAAGTAATGCCTAAATCAGGGGTGCCCAAACTATGGCCCAGGGGCCAGATTCGACCCCAACACCAATTGATCAGGCCTGCACCGCCCTTATCGCCCCCGGAAGTGGAAGTAAAACATGCCTGTAGACTTCCGGGAGCAACAAGGGTGGCGTGGGCTGGATACATTGGTGTCATGGTCGGATCCAGCCCCCAGGCCACAGTTTGGGCACTCCTGGTTTAAACAGAGAAAATGGCAGCTTAAAATCGATCTCATCCTGTTGCAAACCAGATTGCAAGGCTAGCTTTACTTCTGCTTCCAGTGGGAGGAACCACATAACCGCCCACTGAACCACGTGAATGACCCACAGCCTGAAAAGTTTGGGCACCCCTGGCCTAAATAGAAGTAGCAATAAACAATTAAACTTACATACCACCTCATAGCTCTTAGAGATCTCTATATAGATACAATTATAGGCTTCTTTTTATCCCACGGTTATCCTCACAAATCTGTGCCAGAAATTTGGATACATAAGCATTTGAGTAGCTGCACTGAAGTGGGTCAAATATTTGTAACGTTTGCAATGCCATACCCACATAACACTAGAGTTGTTTTGCTATGTTTTCCAAGTGTTAAATGTGATTAACAATCAAGCATGGAAACCTGTGTGGTTTCAGCTAAGACTGGGAGTGAGATTAGAAGAACTTTGAAAGTTAAGTTTGTGTTTGCTTTCCTATCAACAAGCAAAGTACAATAGAGTACAAGCATGTTCTGAAGTTGAAGAAAAAGTATGACAGCCATTACTCACCATTTCAGGGAATGCTACTTCTAAAAACATGTCAAATGTATTGACTAATTTGGCCATTTCTGTCCTTCTTCATATCACAGTGATGTGCAATTTAATATTATGGATGTATATGAAATATATATAGGTGAAATTCAGAACAAATTAAAATGTTAAAATAATGAGATCATCTTTGTTCAGATCAGGCTATTCCAATGACGTTATTGTTTACTAATCGTCTTTTGTAGATGGGGTCGGCCATAAACTGCATGGAGATAATAATAATTTTGTGTCAGAAATTATTCTTGGTTGAAAGGATTTTTGCTGGAAAAACTCCAGTCAGGGGATACCCGAATGAGGCTCCTTTCATGTTCCCAAGATCTTTTCTCACGGAAATGGTCCCTATTTATCTACTTGTAATTTCTTGCTTTTGAAATGCTAGGTTGGCAAGAGCTGGGACAGAAATAGGCCCTCAAACCGTCATGCAGTATCTGGGTCTCAAACTGCCGACTTGCCAGGCTTCCAGCTAACAAGTTGAACATCTTAACCACTGAGCCACTGCAGCCACTGCTGCATGGAGATGAATGTTGCATTGATTGAATTTCTTCACATTCACATAAAATTTGTCCTGTGTCCATGTATAGCCCCATTTTACTTGGATATTCTTTGATCTTCCTAATTCACTTTAAAATCCTGGTGGGAGATGCTTTTTAACATTCATCTATTCAGAAAGGTATGTAGTTTTTGGCCTATGTAGATTTAGCCAAGTCTCTTTGATTTTAATGTTTAGAGCTTGGCGGGTATGCAGAAAACTTTGCCTTGATTTTAGCCATTATCTAGAGGGTAATATGGTGCCATATTACACTAGTACCCCGAATAACGCGAGTATCATATAGCGTGAAAACCGCGCAACGTGACAAGATTTTCGGAAAAATCTTGTATCAAATAATGCGATTTTCACGTTATTCGGAACAAACGTATGCGTGGGGGGGTGGATTGGGTAGAACATCTACCCAATCCACCACCCCCAGCGCCTGCCCCCATGATGTTTGGAAAGGGTACGGGGATCCTTACCCTTTCGAAACTTCGGGAGAGGAGAACATCATCTCCCCGGCTTGGGAAAGAGGCAGCTTGGCCGAAATTCCCTCCCCCTGCGCGGGGGTGAGGATTTCGACCAAGCCGTCTCTTTCCTGGGCACGCTATAGCAATGCAGATCGCACGTCAAGGCAATTGCCTTGATGTGGGATCCCCGTTTCGCTCACCTAAACATGGGTCGGCTTTTTAAAAAGCCCCCATGTTGGCATCTCCCACGGGCGTGGGCGCCCCTTTCAGATGGGGGCTGCAGAGGCCATGGGGAAGAGCTCAGTAGCCTCTGCAGCCCTCATCTCACACATGCACGTGCCCGTGCGAGAAGCCGACATGGGGGATTTCGAACTCCGCCCCCCCACCACCACAGGGCAGCAAAAAGTCTCCCAAAGCGCCTAAACGGGCATCGCGTGCATCAAGGCAAGGTATCAAAGCGGGGGTGCCACACACCCCCCACTTTGATCCCTTACCTTAAAGTGGGATCCCCGTTTCGCTCGCCTAAACATGGGTCGGCTTTTAAAAAAGCCCCCGTGTTGGCATCTCCCACGTGCGCAGGCGCATCTGTCAGATGGGGGCTGCAGAGGCTATGGGGAAGAGCTCCATAGCCTCTGCAGCCCCTGTCTCACACGTGCACGCGCCCGTGCGAGAAGCTGACATGGGAGATTTTGAACTCCGCCCCCCCCCACCGCAGGGCACCAAAAAGTCTCCCAAAGCGCCTAAACGGGCATCGCGCGCATCAAGGCAAGATATCAAAGCGGGGTTGCCATCCCCCACTTTGATCCCTTACCTTAACGTGGGATCCCCGTTTCGCGCGCCTGGGCGAGGCGAGGGTTTTCCGAATTCTCCCCTCCCCCGGGGAGGGGGGATCGGAAATGCCGACAGGCGCCTTGCCATGGGAGTTTGGGCACCCTAAGTCCCATGGCACAGCGCCTGGGCGAGGCGAGGGTTTTCCGAATTCTCCCCTCCCCCGGGGGAGGGGGGGAATCGGAAATGCCGACAGGTGCCCTGCCATGGGAGTTTGGGCACCCGAAGTCCCATGGCACAGCGCCTGGGTGAGGCAAGGCTGTTCCGAATTCCCCCCTCCCCCAGGGGAGGGGGGGAATCGGAAATGCAGACTCTTGCCCAGGTGCGCGAAATGGGGATCGCACGTCAAGGTAAGGGATCAAAGTGGGTGGCACCCCCTGCTTTGATCTCTTGCCTTGACGCTATACCCGTTTGGTAGAAGAGGCTCCCGCTGGCACGCCTTTTCGCGTGCGTGCAAGCACCTCTTCTCAGGTTTTTTTTAGCGTTGTTTGATCAATGTGTCGAACAACGCGAAAAACCGAACAACGTCATGACTTGTGGAACCATGTCATCACATTGTTCGGGGTATTACTGTACCATATTTTGTTGATTTTTTTGCTGGCTCATCTTGACATACCTTTGGAGTTGCAATGCCAGCCGAATAATAGACTTTTGGAGTGGAGATAGCTTTCAGGCAGCCATTTTTTTCAACTCATAGTGTCCACTTTCAAAGTAGTCTTTCTGTTTTAGAAGCAGTCATCAGGATTTTGTTCTAACTATAATATTTAGGGAAGTCAATATAGTTTAATGAAAAGTGTCAAACTAGCACTCGGGAGGCCTGGGTTCAAGTCATCACTTAGCCATGGAAACTCATATCATTCACCTCAAAAAATCTGTTATGGTTGCCAGAAACTGGAACTGACTTGATGACACACAACAATAACAATATTCATTAGTTTATGAGAATGTTCCCATGGAATGATGCTGCTTACACTTAATAACTTGTTGAACTAAATGTGGGAATTTGCCATGTGGGGCTTCTCTCATAAGACAGCACCCAACTCCAAGTAAAAATTCACTTGGTGGTGAGTAATGTTTCCATTCCAAATGCTGTTGTGTGAATCAGGCATTTAAAGTCATGGGAATGTTGCAATCAGTTTCGAGGGAATGTGGGTTGCACTCAGTACTTGAAATGAGTAACTGCTATGCCCATAACACTCACCTGAAAGTGGCCTTGCATAAGTAGGTCACTGTCTTTACACTTTTGGGCTGTGCCTATCTAACAATGTTCAGGTTTTTAACATAAGAAGGGGATGTAAGAGACTCTGATTTCAGACATTTGCCGGTATGAGTCAAACCTGTTTACTTCTGCTGACGCAGCCCAGTTGCTATGGAATTTTACCTCACAGGTGCAGCATTTACATAACTACATTAAAAAAAAACTTTTCAAGACTGCTTTTATGGAGGCCAATTCCAAACATATATAAACCATGTGTACACAACTGCATTGGGATTGCTACCAAAGATAACGCATTCAAATATTTTGCCTGCCTTCTCCCATGATCTATTATTTAAACCACAGATTTATACTAAGAAAATACATGTTAATTTTTTATGATAAAGTGATCTGTCAAAAAAAAAAAAAAAAAACCAACCCCTGCAAATACAAGAAGCATCATCATAAAATGCCTATTAACTGACTCCTTGTATTATATTTTTGGGGTGCAGTTCATTGTATTATTTTGTTTGTCTGGACATGCTTTCAGCATTTCCCTCTTCATTTGCATTACATGATAACATAGCTCTAAGGTCAGTGAGTCATATCTTCCTTAGGGGCTTCTGTTATATTTAATTATTCACCTTTGGATTATGGAAACATTCCATGCAGCTGTTGGTATTGTTCTGGCTTTTTTTTCACTAAGCCACACCTACTGCAGACCAGGAAACTGATGAATGAGAGATGTCTCTGAACTGAAAGGCTAGATTCCTGGTCTGCAAATGACTCAGAAAATGGTAAATGAACTTTGGCTTCTAAAAAGATAGACATTCTTGTTAAACTTTTATTGAAACAGTCATCCTCTGAAACTGCCATCTTTGTTTTTTATTTGGCTTTTTCCTCTCTTGCCACTTACCCCATGGCCAGTTCTACCATTAAGTACAACAGCATTTCCCAACCTTTGGTTCAGTTCCCAGAAGCCTAAATCAATCCCCCAAAGCACTGATCATCCAATGTACTGACTTAAGCTTCTGGGAATTGATCCCCTCATGATGGGAACCACTGGGTTAGAGGGACAGTCACCTGGCCTCGATACGGTTAAACTTCCCTTGTAGGAATGTATTCTTAGACTCAGCAATCTCTTTAGAGACTCAAGTATCTGTTGCGACCAAGAGTATCTTTTATCAACTTTGCTTGTTTGTACCCCTATGTGTAGAACAGGGATTCCCAATCTAAGGCCCATGGGCCAGATCTGGCCTGCAGCACCATTTCATGTGGTCCCCCACCGCTCCAAGGGCATTCAAGAAACAAAATGGCCAACTTTTTGAAGTTGTTGTGACATAATGGCTGCCCCCATCATGCAGGCAGGGCAAAATGGCCATCAGACCTTCAAAGCTGACTGAGCGAGAACTACCTGGACTGATATAGTTAATGCAAATTAACCCCAGGAAATTCTTCTCCTGGGTGTGAATTCAAAATGGACCACATTTTTCTTTCTCTGCAGTCAAGATGACCAATATTGTTACTCTTTAAAGATTAAATGTTATTCTGGTAAAAATATATTCTCATCTTCTGCTATAGTAAATTTGTCTTTCAAACCAACATACAGTATTTTCTTATAAATATGCTTGTATTGTCAGAAAACAACACACAAAGAATTTGTAGCCCTTCATCTGTTGAATACTGTATCACTATTGCCTTTTCTACTGACTTGTTCCAAATAGTTCAAAGTCTTATAAGCCAGTTTCCCATCAGCTTTCTCTGGATTTCCCTGGATTTGAAACCTTGGCTAGAAACCTAACATATATAGAATCTAACTTCTGTGGATTATCAAGAGCAATAACCTGCCTGGAAACTGTTGGAATGGAACCTAGTGATGCACTGAACATTGTAAAACAAACTGAGTTACAGTATTTAAAGCAAGCAAAGGGGAAATTGGCTGAAAAATTAGTGATAAACTGCAAAGGAATCTGCAATTTAATCCGGGTTATTCAACACTTTGCATAATAAGTAACATTCTAAATGGATTTGAGATTTGAAGACTTTGAGCCAGGATTTTCTCCAAATGAGTCCCCCACCCCCAAATTTGTTCCTATAACCTTTGTGATTTTGCAGAGTTTCTCCAGATACAAGAACATACTAGTGGACAATAGAAGGAGTTTTGAGTTTGACAACCTCAAGATACACACGGTCATCTAATGCAATTCAGCTGTTAATGAAAACTTATCCAGGGATGACCATTTTACTCTCAAAATGTTATTTTGATTCCTTCAAAACTAGCACTTCTGCACTAGAAATGAAGAAGAAGTGTGTGTGTGTGTGTGTGTGTGTGTGTGTGTGTGTGTGTGTGTGTGTGTGTGTGTGTGTGTGTGTAAGCATAGATTTTTAAAAACTGGGTGCTAATTTCAGGGAGGGAAAGCTAAATTAATATTTTTTGCTTTAAAGGTTATATTTTTGGTTTAATTGGTCATATTTAAACACATTTAAGGACATAAATTCTTGCATATTTCTAACTTTTTTAAGATATAGAAATCCTCAACTTATAAGTCAGAAGGCACTCAATCAACTACTGAAGGCAAGAACAAATACCGTATTATTACCACTGTTACTACGAGTAAGATAAAAGTTGCCCTTGCTCGAAAGCCAGTCGTATCCAATTAGGTAAAAGTCAAAAGGCCATCTGGTGGCCAATGTGCATATAAGTGAAAAGAAAATCCAACACTGCAAAACACATACAATTGGAACACAGAACATGAAGAGTGATGGATTAATTCCATAACGGATGCCACAGCTTTTTGTTTACAAGAGCTAAGCAGGGCTGTTGAGGCCAAGACATTCTGGAGGGTCTCATCTCATCCTAATAACAAATTTCTTAACCATGAAATCTATACTGTAGACATTTTAGTAATCAATTGGAACCTGATAAACTCCTGTCCTGCAGATAATTAACATTAACATTATGCAAAAAAAAACCCCTCTTCTGGGACTACTACTATCAAACAAAGAAAGATATGAAGGGAGCATATAGATGAAAAAAAGTGAGAAAGTCTTCAATTTGTGTGGTTCAACAAACAGCAGAAGGGCTGCTCATCTGAAATGGATTTGTGATCTGAGACAATTTATGTGGAGCCCACCCAGCTGAAGCTTTATTTTAAAAGGACAACACATCCTTTTTTGGAGAATGTGTATTTTTCAACAGTGAATATATATAAAGGATGAAGGAGCTCACTGGGCAAGGAACATAATTAAAGTAGGATATAGCTGACCAGAGAAGAAACAAAACCAAAGTGCTGTAGCAATTTAAAGACTAACTGTTATAGTTCAGTGTGAGCTTTCGTGGATCAAGTCTACATCATCAGCCTCACTCCCATGTGAAAGCTCACATTGAAATATAAGTCTTTAAAGTGCTACATAATTTTTGTTTTGTTTTATTTATTCTCTAATATGCCTGAAACACAGACAAACATGGCTACTAGTCCAAAAAAAAAAAAAAAAATCAGATACAATATAGCTGAGGAACTCAACCTCCCCTACATCACTTGGAGGACTCTGAATAGGCTGAGGGTTGGAGTCCCTAAATGCAAAACCAACATGCTCAAGTGGGGACTGCTGGTGGACAACAACATGCTGCGTGAATGTGGAGAGATTCAGAATCCGATTGTACCAATGAAGATTTAAGTTTGGCCAATGATAAAAACCAAGAAAGTGGCTTCATTTTGCCAGTCCAGGGTTTGATTGGGACACGAAAGAAGCAGCTGCAGCATGCTGGTAATATTGAGCCTGTACATTCTTTTCCACTATTCCAGGAAATGAATAGTTTTTATTAGTTTTATTTATTTCAACTACCTTCTGTTTATGACTCTTAGTAAAACCAGTGTAGAATTGCAGAATAACTTCCTCATCACGCTTATCAAATATTGAAGGATCAGTTTATTAGCACATGCTCCTATAAATTCACAGAACCTCAGAGCCAATAAAAGCACAGCCCTGAGATCTTTTAAGATGATAACACAGACATTAAAAAACCAAAGAAGATTCATTTATTCTCATGAAAGCAATTGGCAGGAGAACTGTCTGTCGAAGTTACGGTAAACCTTTCTTTCTTTCCTTTCCTTTTTTTAAAAAACACATTCCAGTGAAATCTCCAGGTCTGAATTCTTCACAAAGCAAAAACTTATTCTCACATCTGGTTCCTTTAAACAACCAAATGAGTGTGTATTGAACACATGTGAGGCCTGTGTGTATACATATTAATATGCCCAAATGTGAACGTAACACATATACATGCATGCAAACACACAAGCACACTTTAGTTTTATTTTAAAAAACAGTGAAAGCAACCATGAAAGAAGTAGAGCAGGAGTGCCCAATCTACGGCCTATGGTCCTCGAGACCAATTCATCCGCCCCATGTTCCCCTCCTTGCTTGGGGAAGCAGAAGTAAAATGTGCCCAGATTGCAAGGTGTGTTTTACTTCTGCTTCCAGTGGGAGGATCCACGTGACCAGCCTGCTGAACCATATGACCAGCCCACAGCCCAAAAAGTTTGGGCAACGCTGAAGAAGAGGAACCAAAAGGTGCCATTAAATTTCCATCGCCAGTGGTGAAAACTTCCTGTTCATCTCATTTTTTTTCCTATACAGAGGAGGTAACATCATGACTGTTTTGATTTTGGGTCCAGCAGCACTAAACAACTAAGCAATGCTGCATTCAAACCAGTCAGCCAGCAAATTCTTCTCCTTCCTATTCCACTTTTCCCATTTCACTTACCTAGAATGATCTGCTGTAACAATCTGCAGTTTTCCCTTTCCATCCCAGGGCCAGTGTATACACTAGCTTTTCACATTTTATGATTTCTTAGTCTTTATTCATTTGCCTTAATGCTTCTTTATTGGTTATCTTTTCAATCCAACAATTTGTAGCATTCTGCAGTCAACCTACATTTCAAGTGCTTCTTTTCTAATAGTAGCCTCTCTTAAGGCCCACGATACCAGACAATATAGAGGACCCAAGAATATATACCACCATACAGTACACAGTTGCAAAGACAATTTAAAGTTCCAGTTGTGCATTATTATTATTATTATTATTATTATTATTATTATTATTATTATTATTATTATTATTATTATTATTATTATTATTATTATTATTATTATTATTATTATTATTATTATTATTGGTCATATTTATATGCTGCCCTCCTCACAAGCGACTCAGGGCAGCTAACACGGCATTAAAAACAATAATTAAAACACAGTCCAACAATAAATCCCATCAATATGACCCTGACCAATATCAAGTTTAAAAATTAATTTTTTTTAAAAAAAATAAAAGTTAAAAAGAAAGATTAGACAAGTAGATTAAAAATAGTTCAGAAAAAGAGAGGGGAGTGATCAGATAAGCCAGCAAGCCAGGGTTACCGTATGGCTATTACCCCACACCTGCCCCACCAGCCAGGTCTTAACAGCCTTTCTGAAGGATAGCAGCTCTGTCTGGAGACACAACTCAATAGGCAGTAGGTTCCACAGGGCTGGAGCAGACACAGAGAAGGCCCTCCTGGTGCTAGAGAGATGCGCATCTCTAGCGAATGGCACAACCAGAGAGCGTCTCTGATCTGCTCTGGTGGGATGGACAGATGTTCTTGGGGTGATGTGGTCTCTTAAGTATCATAGCCCACTACCATGCAGGGCTTTAAAGGTAATTACCAGCAACATGAATTGCACCCGGAGGCAAACTGGCAAACCAGTGCAGCTCCCAGCATAATGCCCACACCCCATCACCACCCGAGCAGCTGCATTCTGGACCAGTTGCAGCTTCCAAAAAGTCACCAAGGGCAGCCCCATGAAGAGCACATTACAATAATTAAGTCTGCAGGTCACCAAGTCCCGATCTAGGAGCGGGTGTAACTGGAGTATAGCACAAAGTTGTGCAAAAGCCCTCCTGGCCATGACTGCCACCTGCTCTTTGACCAGGAGTCATGAGTCCAGGAGGACCCCCAGATAATGCTCTGGGTCTGTTTGGGGCAAAACCGCCCCATCCAGAACCAAATATGGTAGCTCCCGAGATAACGCAGGACCCCTAAGCCACAACCACTCAGTCTTGCCAGGATTCAGTTGTAGCCTGCTGTCCCCCATTCAGACCGTAATAGCCTCCAGGCACCTGGAAAGTATTTCCACTCATGAACCAGAGATGTAGCTGAGGGGCCGGAACAGGGGACAGATATTAAGCATTATTTTCCTCGGATTAAAGAAACTGCTAAGGGGTCAGCTTAATTCTGACTTTTATTGCAAAGCTACAATTGCTCTGCTCATCCAACTAAATTCCCATAACTAGGTCAATTATCATCATCTCCAAATTACCACACTGGGAGGCATAAGCATGATCCTCCTGTAAAAAGGGAAGAGGAGAATGTGGTGTCCTCCCTCCAAAAAAGAAAAAGCCTATGCTATCAAAAAGGGGAAATGCATTGGATCAGAAGGTGTTGCCATTTATCTTCATAACACTCACCAATAGATTCACTCCCAGATTTCATTGCCCTTTAAATGTTGATGCTCTGAGGTAGGGCCACAGCTCCTTCTTCTTGGTTAGCAGCCCTGTTCCAGGATTGGTTCTGTTAGTCAACATGTTTTCATAAACTGCACAACTAGGAACTGAATTAATTAAATTCATTGGTTGCTGAGGAAGAGAATGGTAGATCTTCTGTGCCTCCCAAAAGCCCAGCCAGTTCTTAGGAAAGAGGCAGAAAAGCAGCTTGCTTTATTTATTTATTTATTTATTTATTGGCTTTATTCTCCACCTTTAACCCCAACTGGGATCCAAAGTTGGTAATGAAAAAAATTATATAGAACCAATTAAAAGGTTAAAAATAATTTTAAAACATACCCATAAAATATCAGTTCAGTTGATGGGGTTTCACACCCTGCCACCTTGCAGTTCCAGCCATGTTGATGGTCCCAGAGCGCCACTTGAAGGAGGGACTGGTAAAATTGCTTTCGAGTATTTTATACCTAGAAACCATGGGAAACTTGGCTTATATCAGAATCATTGTGATGGCAGATTATTATTGAAAATCAATCCTGCATTCAACACCTTCCGGATTAAAATACCCTTTTGCAGCAATGAAGCTGGAAAGCTAAAGGTTTGCCTAAATAAAAAGGTCATGAGACACAAGATGAGTTAATGTGGGAAGAGGTACTCCTTCAGACAGCTGGAAGTGACACTTTAAAACTAGTTATGTAATCCTTGTTAGCGGGAAAGTCAGCAAGTTGGCAATTCAAGACCCAAGTACTGCATGACAGAATGAGCTCCCATCTCTGTCCCAGCTCCTGCCAACCTAGCAGTTCAAAAGCAAGAAATTGCAAGTAGATAAATAGGGACCATTTTAGTGGAAAAAGATCTTGAGGACATGAAGAGCCTCATTTGGGCATCCCCTGAGTGGAGTTCCTCCAGCAAAAATCCTTTCAACCCAGAAAGCACTTTTTGTGTGCTTCTGACAATTTTTTTCATAAAAAATTGGGTTTGGCGCTGCAGAGTCAGGGAGTTATCTAAAATAGTTTTGAATGCAGGAAGAATGAAAATTGTTGGAAGAAACAACAATATATATTTTTTGAAAACATGTAATTTAATATATGCAGGTGCCCTTTGCTGGCGGGCAACAGCAGTGACTTGAGGTAACTCCAGATGAAAGTGGGGGGAAAGTGTCAAAGTAGGACCGCAGTTGAACACTAAAAAGTCAACAATCATGACTACAGAATAACTCAATAACTTTAGTTTTGACAATGAAGAAAGTTGGAATGGTTCAATATTTTATATGTCAAACAAAGACAGCAACCAAGAAATTGAAAGATGGAGACTTATATTAATTGAAATTTCTCAGATGCTTTAAACAATGTTCCTGTATACCCACAATCAACAGAAGAAGTGACAAAAGTAAGGTTAATGAGCCAAAGGTATTTTGAATGTCTGGTGGGATACTGGGATTTAGGGGAGTATGTCATGATTGCAATGTACTGAAGGAGGACAAAAATGGGCAGAGGACCTTATGACATTGCCTGTCCCTGCATTATAGTGATCCAACAAGGGATTTGTCTGGCACGCAGACTCTGTAACCAGAACAACCATATCTAAGAATGGCCATTGGTTAGAAATCAAATTAAACTGGTAAGATGTGCTTCAGCCTTCCAAGATCATTTGGGCTTTGAGAAATGTGCTGGCTTCTAAAACACAACTATACACCCTCTCTTGCAGTAAACGGCAATGTGAAGCATACTACAACTTCCCAGTATATGGAAACTACCAATTCTCAATGCTTGTATCTTATCTGGACTCAAGTTTCTTGTATTTGCCATCATCTAGTCCAGGGGTGGGTAACCTTGGTGCTCCAGGTGTTCTTGGAGTTTAAATACCAGAAGCCCAAGTAAAAACACCTGTTGCTCAAGGCTTCCGGGAATTGAAGTCCAAGAATACCTGGGGCACCAAGGTTGGCCACCCCTGAAATTCTCGTCCATTACTGCGCCCAGAGAGCAGGATACCAAACCATTTAAGACTCTTTATTTGACAGTGACCAGAAGAACGTGATGGAATTGTCAAAGTAAGCCAATGCAGACAGCAAGAATGATTCACTCATTCAGTGTCAGTCATTCACAGCCTCCAATATTTTAAAATTTATGGGCTCTTTGTGCACAAGGCTGTTTGGTTTGACCTTTCTCAACGGTTGCTAAGCCTGTTTGTAAAAAGAAAGAAGGAAGGAAGGAAACCAAATAAACAACCAGATGAGACAATGCATTCTAGATCAGCAGCTTCATCATTTGATTAACTTTAGCACTTGTTCACATTTTTCCCCCTACAGAGTTCACCAGTGCATGATGACATTTGGATAGTTTTGGCTTACACTGTGTTCTCCAGATGCCACATTCTTCTTGCATCTTTCATAATCATTGAAGCTACTTATAAAGGTAGGAACCAATTCATATCCTTAAGGCACTTAACAACAATTTCTCTTACTATTAACAATAGGAACTTATTTGAAAAGTTTTTTTTTCGTGGGTTTCTCTTGTTTCTGATGGCATAATGTTGGACTGGGATTTGGTAAATCCAGTTTCTAGCCATCCTGGGCCATAAAACTCACTGGATGATTTAGAGCCAATTATTTTAAGATCGACCTACCCCACAGATTGTTGCTGTGATAAAAGGGTGGGTGAGAACCATATATCTTGCCTTGAGTTTATTGGATGAAAAGCAGATATGAATGTGACAAACAACTAAATGGGGACATAAGAAAAATGGCAGAACATGTGTTTTGAGAAATGGGCAGTATTTTTTTTTTCCAGTATTGCATTTATTTTTCCAGTATTACATTTATTTTGATTTCTATCTTTATTTTTATTTTTAAATTCAGCAGTATTTTTGACATGTATTATCAGCTCTCTGTTAAGGGAACTTTTGGCTTAACTAATAGGAAAGTATTATAGCTCTGAAATCACTTCTGGTTATTATACCCTGCCAGCACCCTCTGATATTCTATCAGAAATCATTTAAATTGCAAATATATAAAATTGGATAGAGTTACCAAACTAAGAAGGGAAAAATGAAATGTCATATGGCAGGATCATTATTAGGGTTTTAGGACAGTGCACTTGGTGTTCCACTTCAAGCTGATTTGTAAACTTTTTGGGGAGGGACACCCAAGTTTTATAATTTTCATCCCTAAAGTAGAATTCTGAAGTTTAAAGTAGAAGGCCTATCTTGTCTGACCATTACTCTATCCTTGGATATTAAGAAACAGCTCAAAACATTTCTCTTCGTGGAGGCCTTTAAGGATATTTTACCTTTGCCAATAAGTTAGATCAGGGATCCTCAACCTATAGCCCATAGGCTGGATCTGGCCCACAGCACCAAATCATACAGCTTGTGCCCTCACTCCAGCCACCGCTTCCACCCCCACCATCACCATCACCTTGTCCCCTTTGCTTGGCTTGCTATGTCCCTGCTGCCACTCTGTACCAGGGCAGGTGTTGTAAGGCTTACAACATCCTCCCTACTATGGAGCACCAGCTTTAGGGACACGCCAAACCAAGTGGAGGGGACAAGGATTGAGGTGGCAGAAGTGGCAGCTGCCTGTGGCCATTCATATCTTTCTCAGGGGCTGCTCTGGCTGATCACAGGTGAGAAGGAAAGTGTGGACCCCTCCTTCACCCATGCCATGCAGCTCCTCCAGGCCGGTAAGTATGGAAGCAGTGTGGGAGTGGAGTGGTGGGTGGCTTGGGGTGGTCCACCACTGCTGTTGCCGGTGGTGGTGGGGGAATGGTGGGGGCTCAGGGTAGTACTGCTGCCACTGCTGCCATGATGGTGGTGTATGTGGGGCAGTGGTAGTGGCTCAGGGTGGTCCTGCCACCACCACCACTTCTCCTCCCACTGGCGCCACTAGCAGCAGGAGTGGTCGCCAGGACCACCAGTCCAGTCCCTCAACAGTCTGAAGGGGCATGAACTGGCCCCTGGCTTAAAAAAGTTTGAGTACCATTGAGTTAAATGTTTAGATTTGAGCCTGCTTGCCTCAAATGTCATCATATATTTATTTAATATTTTGTTTGTTGTATGGCATTGTGATTTGTTCATTTCATTATTTGTACACCTCCCAGAGTGGGAAACATCCCAAATGGATTGTATAAATAAACAGACAGACAGACAGACAGACAGACAGACAGACAGACAGACAGACAGATAGATAGATAGATAGATAGATAGATAGATAGATAGATAGATAGATAGGAATTGGGGCTTTCTCAAATGGCATACACTGTCATCACAAATAGTCAATCAGTTCTCACTGCACAATCAGTCATTTAGCAACAAATACTCCCCGGGCCAAACCGGCTGAGGAATTCTGAGAGCTTTAGGCCAAAAGGTTGTCCAAAGTCTGCCCAAGTTTTAATGGGTATTTTATGTATTGTCCACTAGGCCCTTGAGAAACCTTCCTAGAGAACAGCAACATGTAGTGTAAAAGTTGGCAAGGTGCGGTGGGAACCTAGTTTTAGGGGCTTAGAAGAGGCTAGACCCAAATCAAGATTGCACCAACTTAAGTGAGCCAAAGGCTCACTTACTCATCTATTCATATGTAAGCAGTCATTCCAACTTGATATATCACCGGACTCTCCCTCGGCCGGCCGGCCTCGAGGGAGCAACAGCTGTGGGGCTCCGGCGCCAATAAGAAGAACTCGCTGCCTCCTCCTCACCGGACTCTCCCTCGGCCGGCCGGCCTCAAGGGAGCAACAGCTGCAGGGCCAGGCAGCCACAGCCAAGACTCTGTTCCCGCCCGCTCACCCTCTGGCCCCGTCATTGCCGGAGGTATGAGGATCGGGGTCAGCTGCAGCCACTCGGGTGGCCCAGAGAAGGATAAGACCAATGTCCTCTGTCCAGGAGGAGGAACGGACTTCAGCTACAGGAGGCTGCAGGCTGATAAAACCCGTGCCACCGCCTTTACCAGACTTTCATCCAATGTCCCCCAGATAGTTATGTTGTGTATCGGACCGGGGAGAGCAGGAACAACTGCCCCGGGGCTGGTGGCATTGAAAAGAGCTACCACTGCCCCACCGGACTCCGCGCCTCTCCCACCCGGTCTCTGACCAGGGAGAGTAGGAACATCTGTGTGGGTCCTCCTGCTCCAACACCAATATGGACACTTGCCCAGCTGAGGGGGAAAGAAGCAGTAGGGAATTGGACTTAGCGAGGGGGGTAGGGTCGCAATTTTTGTGAACTGTTTGAAGGGTTTCTGAATTGTTTTTATGATGTCTTAATTTTGTAACTGTGAAGGGGGATTTTCTGAATTGTATATGATATGTGATGCTTTGATATGCTACTGATATGTGACACTTTGATAGATGATACTTTGATATGTTTTGTTATGTGATACTGTATTTTGTGATTTATGCTGTTAGCCACTCTGAGTCGCTTCGGCGAATAGAGCGGCATACAAATCCAAATACAAAATACAAAAATATCAGTCATCATATAGATTCAAAAATCCCAGTAGCAAAAAGGAACATGGAATATTCATAAATTAACACTGGCAGGCCAGCAGTTTCCCATCCCATGACTTCAGGGCAAAGGTTAGTGAACATGGAATAGTTGCAGGGCCAGGTCCCCAAGTTACAGTAGCAAAATGTTTATGTCTGTGCACAGACAAGAAAAAGTCTGAAGAGTTACAACAATGCATCTATGCTCTGCTTGATGCAATATGGTACTAACATCCCAAGCGAATGTTCTCTCTTTTTTTTCTCTCTACTGGGTGCAAGATTTTTTTTGGTGCACTGAAGTTGTACACATGCCACACACAGAGAAGCATCTTTATACTGAAACAGCAAGTCTTGCAGTCAGCTGGGATGCTATGGAGATGCATAACCATCCCTTATGCAAAACTCAAACAGTTTTTACCTTCCAGCACTGCTCAATTTGAGATTCGACCTCATTCCTGGAGACCTTGGAGAAGTGAAACTATTCCCTGAGATTTCAACTGGGATCCTGAGTCATGGCAACCCTACCACAAACTTATCAAGCAAAGTCAGGACTGGGTTCCCACACTAGCCAGCTAGGCTGTTCATTGTCAGGGATGAAGAGCAAGATTTTCCACCCCTGCATTTTGTCCACAGGTGCAGCAGCTAAATGGTAGCCTGTTCTTCCTCATCTTTCATGTCCATGATCAAACCCTGGACTGCCAAAATGAAGCCATTTTCTTGGCTTTGTCATTGGCCAAACTTAAGTTCTCATCCGACTTAAGAGATATAACCTGTTGAAAAGAATGAAGAGTGCATGAAATATACCAGTGCATGTATCTGTCTTCTGCTGCTGCAATATTTCAGTCATCATGGATCAAGGTTTCCTCTTCATAGTATCATAATGGATTGTTTCTTGTTCATGTATTGACTGTGTTGACTTTGGTGAAAAAGACAAATTCTAGTAAAATCCATTCACAAAGTCTACAGAAGGCAATTTTAGAATCAAGATCGGTGATATGAGTCTTTCACTTCTACTGTACTGAAATGCAGAATCTTTTGTATATGCATGACTAATGAATTCATATTCCCTGCTACACACACGTAAAGGGGACACATGTGGTATGTAAAGAATGGGCAATATGACAGTGCAGAATGCATTGGGCGAAACTATTGGACTTTCTGAAGCAGAATTGAAACAGCCTCATGCTCCATATTTGAAAATTTTGAAATAGTAGCTGTGTTAGTCTGTGTTTCAAGCATATCAGGGAGTAAACAAAAGAAAAGAAAAACAAACAAACATTGTGGTACTTTAAAAACTAGCTACTGTATTTTAATGTTAGCTTTCATGGATCAAGTCTGACGAAGTAGACTTGATCCATGTAAGCTAACATTAAAATACAAGTGTTAGTCTTTAAAGTGCCACAGCATGTTTTCTTTTATTGTTTTGTTTTGTTTACTCTCTAACATGCTCCAGTTTCCTTGACATGAAATGCATGAGACAATGACAGTTGCCTGTGAAAAAAATTGAGAAGCTGGGGGAACACTGAATAAGGAATCTATAGAAAAACTTCAAACTCTTTCATAAGTGCCTGGGAATAGCTGGCTGGAGAAAGTGAGGGATCAGTATCTGCCTATTACTCAGGAAAAAATAAATAAAACTTATAACTTCTCTCTTGACAGAGAGGGCACTGAGGCAGTACCAAGGGGGAATTGGCACTATAGCTTATATCTTATTAGAGAAGACATCAAAGCAACTCTTCTTCCACCCTGGAGTCATGTAAAATGAGGGAGGTTCAAGCTGTGTGAAGTGAAAGGGGCAGAAGGTGCTTTTGTTTTGGTAAACATTAAAAAGAATTCAAATTTTTCACCAGAAATGTCTTGAATTGATGATTTGATGTATAAAAAGAGTCAGAAATTTGGTTAGAAGGCTTAGCCTGTCTCAAAGGGAAGGTTTTGCTCAACTGCTTTCCTTTGACAGCAGAAGGTTTGCTCTCTGTGTGTGACACTGACTCTACACTAAGGTGAGAATATCAAGTACAGTAGATTACTTTAGATTTTGGTGTGGACTTTTGAAATGCCCTAGTCTGTCTCAAAAATTGTTTCTTGTACCAAGTGCTTCTATGAAACTTTTTGCCTTTTTAATTTATTTTCTTCTTCTTCTTTTTGAAAAATATATAAAAATCAATTCAACTGTTTGGGGTTTTGTGGTACTAAATCCAGGTATTAAGGTCCAGGATCGGGCCTACCTTCTATAGCCATTCAGTAACACTACCTTTCTTCTCCTGGGATGGATGAATCCAAGGGTTTTTCCCTGCCTGGCACCATAATCTCCCAACACCTCAGTCCAACTCAGACTTGGTAATGCTCCAGGGAGTTCAAAAGGGGGGGGGGGGAGGACACCACCACCAGACTCTTGGAAGCAAGAGGCTTACCTTACATGCTGCTATTACACTCACTAGAAGAATACAAACATCTCCAGTAAGTGGTCAATGGAAAGCCTAGACTTAAGTGCCACAACTCCATGAACCAGAAATCTAGACAACTGATTGAAAGGATTTTTGTATTTTATTAAAAGTAAACCATAGCCTAGAGTAAGTCCATTGAATCCGTAGCGATATGGTGAGTTGTCTCTGCCATAAATAACATTGATTCACTGCGTTTACTCTAGTTGTTACTTACAACACTAAGGAATAGGGTCTCGGCACAACCACTGATTATTGTACCTTTGATACTTGCATCAACTATGCTTTTTGGCTGCCCTTTCTCTTCTTTTGGTTCAGGTTTCTTCCATGTTCTTACATCAACTGCCCTTGCTGTCAGCACTGCTTCCAGATTCAGCAAAGCTGACTTTATTCTGCTTACAAAACTTCACCATTTAGTTCTGCTATCCTCATCTTCGAGAGGGATCTATGACTCAAATTTAAGAATATGCTGGCCGCATTTGGAGAATTTCATGGCTTGGAAGAATACCCTGGCTCTTGTTAATACCTTTTATGCACCTGGCTCAAGAGTCTTGGTGTCAGCGCATAGATTGGCATTGGAAAGTGACAGTAGGACTATCATTAATAGATAAAAGGTATACTCAACTAAAGTCATTGAAAATGTTGCAATCTATTTTTTAAAAAATCTATATCCAGAGTTGACTTACACAATTTGTGACCCTTCAAGACAAATACAGACCACTAGCTTCTGGCAGGCTATGGTCCAAGAATGGTGGAGGGACTCTTGTAGGTCATGCTAGGTGGAGCATCTACCCCCATGTTGTTTTGTGTCCTGCCTTGTCCTTTCCCTCCTAAACAAGACCACCTCCTCTTTACTTTAACTTACTTCTCCTTAAGTAAGGATATATGGTTTCTAAGGCTCCTGTTTTTCCTTCCATTCATCTAGAGCTGAGTGTTGGTGACCCAGATCTGAACTTATTTGCAAATATGTAAATTCAATGCATAGGAAAACAAAAAAAGCTAGAACTTTTTTTTGCACTGATATACATAACATTTGGAGATGTGCTAGGCTAGTGATGGCAAACCTTGGCACTCCAGGTGTTCTTGAACTTCAGTTTCCAGAAGCCTTGATCAGCAGGAATGCTTACTTGGGCTTCTGGGAATTGAAGTCCAAGAACACCTGGCTTGCCGAGGTTTGCCATCACAGAGCTAGGCCCTAAAGAGGGAAACAAACCTGCTTAATTTCAAACATGTATCTTCAGTGGTTGTTTTGAGTACTAATCACCTTCAAAATTTGCTTTAAAAATGTTGAGCAAAATCTGACTCAATTGTTTGGATGCAAAATTATTTGTAAATTTGGATTGCTTGTATGGCCTTACTACTTCAGTCCCAACCTCATAGAAGTTGATCTGAATCAGGACAATTCAGTTTGTAAGCTGTGATTTGCCTCAATGTCAAGACCAGTTCTAGTAGCAATGGCATAGATAAGTAGAAACTAGAGGGTTTCACCGGATTAGTGTTCTGTTTTGCTTCAAAGTCATCACTAGCAAACTGTTGCTTACAGACTTCATCTGCTTCTTCTTGGAGTGTTTGACAACTAATGTATACAAATAAACAACCATTTTGTTCAAGACCATAGGCTGAAATTTCACAGGAATAATAGTTTTTGATTCCAACCTGCAGAAAGCCAACGTTACTTGGAAAAAGGGGTGGAAAGGAAAAACAATCAAGTTAATTTATTGCCAGCGTATTCTCAAAGGACTTGTTTAATGAATGTAAACAAAGATTTCCAGTGTCTTTTAACTTTCACCATGAAAGAATCTTGGCAGTCAAAGCAAACTATGGGTTCATTTTGACAAAGAGTCTAAGAAATGGGTGGTGATAGAGGGATGACTGATTTTGTGTCTACAATGGTCAGCAAAATTGGATGCCAGTATATGTCACCATGAAATTCATCAGTCTGTGAAAGGCTGAATAGGGGGAGATTTTGTTTGCTTCAAGTGAAAATAAATGTGTGTAGTCCAACTCCATTAACAACAATGGCAATTTTACTGTTGACCAAAAAGTACTAAATTGTAACCATTATTTTAAAAACTGACAACACAATAACAATTACACATTCATTGACGTCACTCGTAATTTCTTAGTAGAGTATGAATAAGCCCCTCCCTGTGATCTTGGGGCAGTTTACTCCAGCTCATATTTTCAATACATACTTAAAAGATTACTTTTGTTGTTCCAGATTTAGAAATTTATAATGCTAATAAAATTCATTTTTTACATAAATAAAGTAGAAGAAAATGATTTTAAAAACTCATTTCAACGAACAAAGAACACATAAAATTTAATAAGACAATGACTAATCTTGATCATGTTATCTAGAAATTAAACCAAACAGGAGACTGCATGCAAAAAATAAAAAGGAAACAACTCAATGTTACTATGGGGCAACAGGAAAAGATTTTTACAGTCACTTGGTTGCTTGCAATGGAATTTATTGTAGAACAAGTATTTGACAGTAGCTTGCCACCAGACCTGACACATCTCTCTTGAACTATAGGCGGCTGACTTTTATGTTTGGGATGTGGATGACCAGCAAGTAACAAAAGGACCTGGACACAGGGCAAACAGGCAACAAACCAAATTTGTCACAGTCCAGAGTTCAAGCCCACAATCGAGTTCAAGGTAGACAGGGATATAGGGTTACTCCAGATAACAGGGCATAGTCCAAGCAAGCCAGAAGTCAGGTGACCAGGACAGTAGGTGAGGCAGAGTACCTTCAAGAGCTGGAGCAGGGCAAGCACATGGTCCAAAGGAGCAGATCCAGGTGTGGCACAACAACACTCCTAGGACCTGGGAATAGGGCAGGAAGTCTTTGGAACCAGGAACAAGACAGGAGATCTTTGAAGGCAGGAACCAGAAACAAGGCAAGAGAGTCAGAAGCCAAGCAGCAACAAATCCTGAGACTTTGATTGCTGATGTAGCTACTAGGAGGAAGAACCAATTCCTATAAAACTCAGCCTCCAAAGGCCTCCAGGTGGAGCTTATGATAGTTCAGTCGCCACGGCGAGTGGGCGGCAATATAAATTTGAACTAATAAAATAAATAAATAAATAAATAAATAAATAAATAAATAAATAAATAAATAAATAAATTCCCTTGGGCACTCAGGATGAGGGTCTAACCCAACTAGAGCTGCCTTCCAGTCTGGAAGTCTGATACTGTGATCATCAAAACTACCTCAGGGGAAATCCTGGAGCTGCTGCAGATCCGGACACCTTGAAATGATCATTTTGGACCCAGCTTCAATCATCCTCACTGAGATAACTGGTGTCTTGTACTGGAAGGCAGTAGAAACAGAAGAAGTGCTGTGGTGTGGGCATACAAGCCTTCAAAGAAAGTCAGTGGGGCAGTAACTAATGTTCCTTGAGAAGCTTCTGATGTCTCTTGCATTGGCATCTGCACTTCAGCTAGGTTAGTGTAAGAACTGCAGGGCCAGTTGGAGTTAATTGTTCTAGAGCTTTCTTGAGAGTTGGGGAGATGAAACTCTGGCCTTGGATTTTTGTCACAGGCATGCCATCTTTCCAGGGGTTGTCCTTTAAGGCAGGGGTCCCCAACCTATTTTGTACCACAGACTGGTTTCATGCTAAACAATTTTTCCACTGGTAAGTGGGGGAAGAGCATGGTCACGGCACACAGATGGGGAGAAGGAGCCCCACCATAGTTAAGCAACATGGAGGAGAGGCCCGGCCACCTGCCTGTCTTCTGGGTCTGAAGCCCGTGCTCTTGCTCCATTCGCCAGGCAGACCCGGTGAAGCATGTTGAAGGTAGAAGGCTGCCATCAGGGCTCCCAGTTCCACCCACCCCCATAGCCCGGTTTGGGACAGCACATAGCCAGGGGACCCCTGCTTTAAGGCAAACTTTACTTTGCCTATTGCACAGAACAAGGGCTTCCTGTGTTAAAACACCATTAGTTAAAACAAATTCAAACATATTTAAAATATCTGATATGCTGCATCCTTTACTTCAGAAAAATACCTTGGCCCACATATACTCTAATGCGGCTACAGATTAAATGCTTGCCAGTACTATGATGAAAAAAACCCTTAAAAATAGAGGGTTATTTGAATAACACTAATTACATTCCTAGATGAGACATTAAAGAAAGCTTCAGAGATCATTTAGTACAGCACAGTGCTTTTATACAGATTACATCTTCATAAATGGATGAAGAAACTGCTAAGTATTCCTTACCTTTGGGTAAACAGCTTGTGTTGTTGTTGTTTTGTTGTTGTTGTTGTTGTTGTTCAGTCGCACAGTTGATTCCGACCCTCTGTGACCCTATGGACCATTGACCATTGCCCTCCAAGCACCTTTGTCCTCCAACATCTTCCTCAGCCCACCCAGCTCTGTGCCCATTGCATCTACAACACCATCTAGCTATCTCATTTTTGGCTGCCCCCTTCTTCTTGTGCCCTCCACTTTTCCCAGCATCAAAGCTTTCTCAAGTGAATCCTCTTTTCTCATTTGGTGTCCAAAGTACTTTAGCTTCATCTTTACTATTTGACCTTCTGAGGAGCAGTCAGGGTTGATTTCTTCTAGGATCAACTTATTTGTCCCCCTCACTGTCCAGGGTACTCTCAAAACTCTCCTCCAACACCACATTTCAAAGGCAGCTATTCTTCTGAGCTAAGCTTTCCTAATGGTCCAGCTCTCACAACCATACATTACCACCAGGAATACCATTGCTTTGACTATGCAAATTTTTGTTTGCAAGGTGATGTCTCTACTTTTAACTATGTTCCCCAGGTTTCTCATAGCTTGTCTCCCAACTGGCCTAAAGTATTAGATTTCATCTGAGGCAGTTTAGATTCTGTTCTCTTTTCTTATTTCTGTAGACGTACCAAGAGGTATTTGGACTTGGTATGTCTACAGAAATAGGGAAAAACCAGCGACTGCGGCGGCTTAGTGGTTAAGACACTGAACTGGAAAGTTGGCAGGTTGAAACCTGAATATTGCACGATGGAGTGAGTTCCCATCTCTGTCCCAGCTCCTGCCAATCTAGCAGTTCAAAAGCATGAAATTGCAAGCAGATAAATAGGTACCATTGTGGTGGGAAAGTAAACAGAGTTCTGTGCACTCTGGTGTTTAGTCATGCCTGCCATATATCCACAGAGGCATCTGCAGACACAGATAGTGCTGACTCTTTGGCTATCAACAGAGATGAGCATTGAACCCTAGAGTTGGATACAACTGACTTTTGAGCAAGGGTGACCTTTACCTTTACCTTACTAAGTGGTTTACTACGTCCATTATGAAACATTCTACTGCAGTCAGAATAATTCATTTTCAGTGCACTGAAATAATGTTTTTAGCTGTGTCCTGTGTACATTATGAGACAATGCACTGAGTATTCTTGTCCATCACATAATCGTATGTGGAGGTGGGCTATTGCTGCTAAAACTGAATGACATTCATGTGGACATAATTTCCCATTTGTTGGTGCAGTAACTCAAACTATTTGTTATGTTGTGGTTTTCTTCTGTTCATTGTTAACATTCATGACTCACTCTCACCATTTCTTTCTTTTATTTAAAAAGGACTGCTTATCAGAGGTTTTTGAATGGATTTTTTTTAAAAAAAAGTCAAATAAAAATGAAACAATGTCTTAAACAAGTCATTTGTTATTCCTCAGTTGTTATGACAATAAAACAATAATGGGGAAATCTAATATTTCCTCAGCTGTATTTTGTCCTCACCTGTGGCAACAAAAACTTGCAGGGTGTTAATCATAGACTCCATTATTGTGTGAATTTTCTTATTTTTATTTTATTTATCACACTTGTTTCTGCTTTTCTCCAATATACTCAAACTTTAAGGAATCATTTGGAAGGAAAGGAGCTGACACCAAATTTCTTGTTTGTTTCTTTGCTTGTTTGTTTCTTTGCTTGTAGCACTTATATATTCCCTGATTTATGACTAACACTACTCTGGAAGGTGAAATACACAACAGTATTCCCAATAACCGCTCATCCCACATAAACCAAATCCCACCCATCTTCTTCTTCTGTGTCTAGGTCAGGTGTGAAACTGCCAAAATGAAGGCACCTTTTGGTGAGTTCATTCTGCAGTTCTTGTTGCCTGACCTAATGTGAGAAAGATTAGCTGGCAACACAAGGTTACCATTACCAGGGTACACCCGATTGTGGTACACCCGAAGAGGCTCTTTTTGTGCAACTGAGAGACTGGAACAATTCCTATAGGATGGAACACGAATCTTCTTATGTTTCTTCCTGTAGGATTTGTTCCAATCTCTCAGTTATTTTGGCTACCCTTTTCTGCACTCTTTCAGCTCTAGCTGTAGGCAACACAAACCATGGCTTTTCCCATAAAACTTGTAATTACATGGCTACAAAGCCATATATCCTTCTCCCCATGTTCATGCATTTATTTTACTTCCTTTCATACATTCAGTAGTTGTACTTTGCATTACATACCTATCCTAACAGCTGAGATATCAGTCTTCATGGCAACTTGCAAACCAGTTAAAATTCTTAAGAGAAGGAATAGAAAATAGCTGTCAGATTCAGTGGACATCTATTGAAGGTCATTGTGAGAGAAAATGCACCTAATCAGGAGAAGGGAGGGAATTAGGTTGACTAGCATAAGTCGGATTAGGATACAGAATAGCTGGGGCGGGGTGGAGACAGAGAAAGAGGTACTTAGATATTAAAAGCATAGAGAAAATATTTCATTGTTTGGATCATTTATTTCCCAATTTGCACTAAGAAGATATGTTTAAAAGACTCAGGGGTAATTTAATATGTTAATGTAGCTAGATTAATATACAGTAAAACTTCGGATAACACTAAAACTTAGTTCCACAAGTCTTAGTGTTATCCGATTTTTAATGTTATCCGATGCATGCATGCATCGAATAACGTTAAAATCTTATGGGATGCATCAGATAACATTAAAACTACATAGAGATAAATTGTAACCAGCACAGGCTTTAGTGAACATTATCCGATGCATCCCATAGGATTTAACGTTATGCGATACAATTTACCTCCCAGGCTGCTTAACGTTATGTGGTTTTTGGTGTTATCTGATGCAAACGTTATCCAAGGTATTACTGTACTTTGCTTTGGAAATTGCATGTTTGTGGACCGAATGGGGCATTTTTGATGTGTGTTTTAAAATCTCAGTGGCACTATTGAAAATATGTACATTTGAGAAAGATATATCAAACATCTTTTAATTAATAGGGTAAATGAGCAAAAGGGTACCTTCGAGGCAGTGGCTACTGTTCGAGAAGGGTCTTTGCCGCCCCGCCCCTCCCTGGTGGCCAGGTCGGAAGACAACAGTGTGGAAGTAGGGAATTGGTGAATTTTGTAATTGGGGGAGGAGCTTGTTTGTAAGAGAGGGTGTGGTGTTCTGGAGACTTCTTGTGGGTTGGGATTTGGTCGGGTGCAGACGTGTTTTGTTTTCGGGGAATCTTTGTAGGCCGTGTCCAGGAAGAGAGGGCAATCGGTGGTCAGCTCTGAAGAGTTGGCTTCCCAGCCAAAAGGGGCCAGAGAGGCGGTAGAGGAATCGTCTGAGGAGGAGTACGAATTGGGCTCCTTTGACGATAGGGTGAGGGCCCTAGAAGAAGAAACGGGGGGTGGAATGGAGGTTCCCCGTACACAGAGTGCAAGCACCCGACGAGGAGGTAGAAAGGGAAAAGGTTCGTGGCGGGAGGCCTTTAGGCAGCTTGAGGAGAGGCTCTTGCTGCTCGAGGGAAAGAAAGGGGAGGCCCCTCAGTCGCAGGAACTGGTGGGGCCCTCGGCAGTGGAAATGGAAGCGGAGGCCGGCGGGTCGGCGGGACCGGCGGGGTCCGGCCATGGCAACGCGGGCCGGAGAGATTCATCGGCGTAAACGTCGATTGACTTGGGTGGCGGTGCGATGAGTTCGGCCGAGTCGGCGGAAGTGAGAGCGTTGACACAGAGTCAATCGGTGTCGGTGCGGGGAGCTGGTGAGTCTGGGGGCTCTGGAACTTCTAGAGCGACGCAGAGTGACTGGGGGTGGCCGTGGGGCTGCCCGTGTGGCCCTCAGAGCTGTGGGGCTAGGGAGGGAGGGAATAGAACATCGGGAGAAGGGGGATGGGTTCAGTGCTTCCGTGGGGGACGGGGGCGAGACAGTCGGGAACTGATAAGTCAGGGCCGGCTAATTTGGAGAAGCAGAATAAGGGGGAAGAGACACGTGGTCCTGGACCCGTGGCGGTTGAGGGTCAGGAGAGTGGGGCCGGTGGTAAAGGGGTGGAGACCACAGTGGCTTCGGCAGCCGAGAAGAATGGGGGGGGTGGTAGTGTCTTTGGGCGGGAAGGTTTCGGCGGGAGGAGATGTGGGGTCGGGTGCGCCTGCGCGCAAGAGGCGTTGCCCGTTTGGTGATCATTTGTCTCAAGCGACCAAGGACAAGATTTTAAAAGGGGAGTATGTAGATTTGTTTTCTTTGCTTAATCGGGAGATGGATGTGAAGGAAGCGGAGAAGTTGGATGAGAGGGAGAAGGAATTGGTGAAGAAAAAGAAACCTATTCGGAATTGGGGGAGCTGGCTGCCGGCCTATTTAATTTACATGGGGGTCATTATTTACGAAAGGCCTGATAGGGCGCTTTCGCTACTGAAATATTTGGATATAGTGTACAGGGCGTACACGGATTTTGCGGGGGGGTCATGGATGAAATATGATGAATTCTTTAGATCTTTGGCTCAGCAGGAGCCGGACATTAGGTGGGATGAGCCGCATTCCATGCTTTGGTTGCAATATCTGGCTCCGGCCAGGCCGCTGTTGGGAGAGAGGCATGATAGTGGGCATATGGTGTTACGTGGACCTCCTTTGACGCCCCCCCCGGGTTTCTGGGGGGCAGCTGGTTCAACCCAGGTTGGTCTGCTGGGAGTTTAATTCACATGGATACTGTGCCCGCAAACAGTGTAGGTTCAAGCATGGGTGTTCGCAGTGCGGAGGCACCCACCCGGTCACAGCTTGTGGCCGGGGGAGAGGAGGGCCGGCAAAGGGGGTGCAAAACCAGGTTAGACCTGGGGGGCAAGGACCTCCTGGGTTCAATTTACCCCAGCCCAATTAATTTGGTGAGTTTAGACCATTGGCTGGCGTTGTACCCTAGGAGGCAGGACGCGGAGCTGTTAGCAAATGGTTTCTGTTTCGGTTTTCGTATTCCTGTGGTTGGGGGGGTGAAGGGCCCATCGGCAGATAGGAATCTGAAGTCGGTTAAGGGGAACGAAGAAAAAGTGAAGGAAAAAATCAGGAAGGAAATGGTTTTGGGCAGGATAGTGGGACCCTTCCGGTCATGCCCTTTGGAAGGATTGCACATTTCGCCTCTGGGGTTTGTTCCGAAGAAGGTGCCGGGGGAATATCGGCTCATTCATCACCTATCCTACCCTGAAGGGGGGTCGGTGAATGATGCCATTCCTGTGGAACTAAGTTCGGTAAAATATGCTTCTCTAGACGAGGCGGTGGCTATGATCAGGAAAGCGGGAAAGGGGGCTTTTCTTGCTAAATGTGATGTGAAAGCGGCGTTTAGGCTGTTGCCTATTCATCCGGAGGACTTCAGATTACTGGGTTTTGTTTTTGAAGGGGGTTTTTATGTGGATAAGGCGTTGCCGATGGGCTGTTCGATTTCTTGTTCATTGTTTGAGAAGTTTAGTACGTTCATACAGTGGGTATACTCATCTATTTTTATTTATTTATTTTATTTATTAAATTTAATACCCCGCCCCAATCGGGAGGACCCGACTCTGGGCGGCCCACAATCAGAATAAAAAGAATAAAACAAGAATAAAACTATCACTAAAACGTCAAAGTTAAAACAACCGAAAGATTAAAAACAACACAGGGATAGATAACAGTAAATCCCTTGATCCAACCCAGGGGGGCAGTCCTTAAATGAGCCACTTGGTATGGGAGCCCATGGTCCCGGGTCCCCAAATCTGTCCCGCCAGCCAGGTTTTCAAGCCCTTTCGGAAGGGGAGGAGCTCCGTTTGAAGGCGCGGGGAGGGGTTTATTACTCATTATTTGGATGATTTTTTGATATGTTCTGGAAAAGGGGAGGAGCATTGTTTGGGGCAGCTGAAGTTGTTTCAAGAGGTGTGCGAGGAGTTGGGGGTGCCGCTGGCGCATGAGAAAACAGAAGGGCCGGCGCGTAAGCTTTCTTTTTTGGGGATAGAGTTGGACGCGGAGCAGCAATGCTCCCGGTTGCCGGAGGATAAGTTGGAGGACTTAAGAGGCAGAATCCAGGTAATGAAGGGTAGACGGAAGGTGTCGCTACAGGAGTTACAGGTTTTGGTGGGGCACCTTAACTTCGCTTGCAGGGTAGTAGCTCCGGGTCGGGCATTTTTGAGGAGACTGTGTGATGCCATGGTGGGGCTAAAGAAACCGCATCATAGGCTTCGATTAACGCAAGGTATCAGAGCTGATTTAGGGGTATGGGAGGAGTTTTTAGCTAGTTTTAACGGGGTGTCATTTTGGAGGGAAAAGTTGTTGCTCAGGGAGGAACTTCAGGTGCAGACGGATGCGTCAGGGGCGTTAGGTTTTGGAATGTTTTTTCGGGGGGAATGGTGTTGCGGGAAGTGGCCCCTTAGGTGGGTTGAAATGGGAGTGACCAGGGATTTAACGTTTTTGGAGCTTTTCCCAATCGTGGGGGCTGTGTGGATTTGGGGTCACAGGTGGAGGAACCGGACGGTGATTTTCTGGTGTGATAATATGGCAGTAGTGACAGTAATAAACAGTCTTACTTCCAAGTCAAAGCGAGTGATGTTTTTAGTCAGGGCATTGACGAAGCGATGTTTAGAATTGAATATGCTGTTTGTAGCGAGGCACATCCCGGGGGTTGACAATTGCATTGCGGATGCTTTATCCCGGCAGCAATTGGACAGGTTTCGGGAGTTGGTGCCTTCGGCGGTGCTTCGGCCCAGGCGGTTGCCGAACGAGGTGTGGGCGCTTGGAGAGTGCAAGTAGCGGAAGCTCTCAGAGAGTCCATTGCAGGGAGCATGCGTAGGTCCTACGCGGCGGCGTGTAAGGAGTTCTGTGAGTTCCGGCGGGGGGAGGGGCTGGGGGAAGTTTGGCCGGTCCCGGTGGAGCACACTTTGCAATTTTGTGTGTGGCTGCACAACAAGGGATTGGCGTCCAACACCATTAGAGGGAAGCTGGCGGCGGTGGCGTTTTATGCCAGGTCGCGAGGGTTTAGGGATGATTCCGGGGATTTCAGGGTTAAGAAGGTTTTAGAAGGGTGGGAAAGGATGGCGGGGAGGGGGGGGATAGGCGCACTCCCTTTTCCCCGGGCATCCTTCTCCGGCTTGACGGAGTGTGGGAGACGGTGTGCGTGGATGGTTTTGAAACGGCTTTATTCAAAGCGGCGGTTTTGTTCGCCTTTTTTGGAGCGCTGCGGATTAGCGAGCTAGTAGCGCATTCCAGAGAGGACAAGTCAGGCAAAGCTCTGGGAGGGGAGGACGTGGTGGTGGCGAACGGTAGGGTGTATATATTTGTGCGTTGTTCTAAGACGGATCAAGGAGGACTGGGTAAGTGCTTGGTGCTGGGGCCTTGTCACATTAGGGAGTTGTGTCCGGTGCGAAGGGCTAAGGAGTACCTGGCACTACGAGGGGATGGTGGTGGTTTTTTCTTGGTGCACGAGGGGGGAGCCCCTTTAACCATGTTCCAGTTTAGGGCAGTCACTAATAGGGCATTGGTGGTGGCGGGTATAGTGGGCTGGAACTTTGCCTCGCACTCTTTTAGGATCGGGGCGGCTTCCACATTGGCGGCCTTGGGTTACAGGGTGGAGGATATAAAGAGGGCAGGGAGATGGACCTCGGCCAGGTTCCGGTCTTATGTCCGGGACCTGCCGGGGGAATGTTAAGTTATTGATGTTGTTATGAGTTTATGTTTTACAGGTTGGAGACCGCCGTGGTGGGGCGACGTTTGGATCATGGGGGATCGACATGTAGCGGGGGCAGCGGAGTGGGCCACCCAATCTTGCTGGGGGAGTCGAATCGGTCTCCCCGACTGTGCGGTCCACTGGACGGGATTGGATGGCATAGGTTTTGGAGGGGTGGAATGGAGGTTATTTCCCAGGCCGTGGGGTTTTCGGCCTCGGGTGGTAGTTTTACATGTTGGGGGCGATGAAGTGGGCCGGAGGGGGGTTGAAGATATTGTAGATGGGGCGGTCCAGGCTGTTTCCCGGCTGGGAGGGGCTTGGCCCGGTGCTAATTTTCTGTTTTCAGAAGTTCTGCCAATGTGTGAGGATTGGGAAGAGGAGGTCGGCATAGAACCCGGATTTTCAAGCAAGGAACACATTCGGATGTACCTGAATTATCGTTTGTCCCGGGTTTTCTTGAAGATGGGGGGCCGGGTTATTTCTCACCCGGCTATCTTAAAATCGAACTTGGCATGTTTTCGGGACCATTGGTACACCCTCTCAGAAACGGGATACAAGTATTTCATTAAGGACATTCGCCGGGGGGTGGTTGCCTGTCTTTCCTAGGGGGGGGTCCGGAGTTCCAGCGGAACCCCGGAGTGTGGCGGAAAGCACGGGGGGGAGGTGTGGGGGGGCACACCTGGTGGGAGGGGGAGGATTTTGGGTATGGGCGGGGTTATGCTAACTTGGCCCAACCCATATCTCCCCCCGGAGATTAACCCCCCCCCCCCGTGCTTTGCTGGCCCCGGCGTTAGGGTTTGTTATATTTTATGTCACTTAATAAAGTGGCCTTGTTTTTTCCATATGGTTGTCTTGTGTCCTTTGTTGGGGGGGGGGGCCTGGGGTGGCAAGGGTACCTTCGAGGCAGTGGCTACTGTTCGAGAAGGGTCTTTGCCGCCCCGCCCCTCCCTGGTGGCCAGGTCGGAAGACAACAGTGTGGAAGTAGGGGATTGGTGAATTTTGTAATTGGGGGAGGAGCTTGTTTGTAAGAGAGGGTGTGGTGTTCTGGAGACTTCTTGTGGGTTGGGATTTGGTCGCCCGCCCACCCGCCCTGAAATCGAGATGGCAGCAGTGGTCGCAATATTTTGGGCCGGGCAGGAATTTTTGGGGCTCAGCAAATTGGCCAGGCTGGGTCCTTTTTCGCCTGCCTCATCTCGAAGAGTAGGGGTTCTTTAGGACGACAGTTTTGTACGGGTTTGGGCGGAAAGCACGGGGGGGGAGGTGTGGGGGGGCACACCTGGTGGGAGGGGGAGGATTTTGGGTATGGGCGGGGTTATGCTAACTTGGCCCAACCCATATCTCCCCCCGGAGATTAACCCCCCCCCCCGTGTTATATTTTATGTCACTTAATAAAGTGGCCTTGTTTTTTCCATATGGTTGTCTTGTGTCCTTTGTTGGGGGGGGGGGGCCTGGGGTGGCAATGCACAATTTAGGGGAAAATTGTACACAATTTTTTATACCTTCTCCTGAAACAACAGTACAAATTTGCAAATTGAGATTCAGAGAACTGCAATGAAATTAAGGCTTGGATACTTTCACATCCATATTTAAGAACACCCCAAAGAGTAACACTAGTAAAATGCAATACCAATCTTATTCTATCTTTTCTATCATTCCCAAACATAATACTATATGTAAATTACACATCAAGAGAAGAATTCTGCAGCTTTCTTCTCAGAAATGGATAGAGATATAATTTAGAAAGATGTTGTAATGGTATCTTATTATATACTAATATATTGCTGTAATAAGAATCAAGATTTACAATACAGTGATTTGTATATGTTTATTATCTGTCTTCCATTAGTCATCTTCAGACATGTGTACATTCCTGCATATTAAGTGAAACATGATTACTGACCCAGATTCAAAGTTTATGCTGGGGCGGGGGATAGAATTTGTGATGATGAAGACATGAAAATAAACAGATTTTGTCTTTCAAAGTATCCCAGGAACAATAAGTATAAATGTAAAGGCTTCTACGCAGCTTCCACCCCTCCCCACTGGAATGGAATGAAACATTGTGGTTTTCTTCCAAGACTTATCCTTAAGCAAGTCATAAACTGGAATCCACTTAGACACACCCAATTACATTATAAAATTAAAATGCTATACAGTGATCAATCCAAAGTGATACTTAACTCTATCCAAAACCTGGAATATAAATTAAGCAAGGTCAGTTTTTATCTGAAAAATTAGGATATGCCTTAAATCAGGGTTGCCAAACTTTATGGGTCATGGGACAGTCACGTGGTTCAGCGGGCAAGTCACATGGTTCCTCCCACTGGAAACAGAAGTAGAATGTGCACGTGCAAAATGCTGCCGGAAATACATCCACGGCTGTCGTACATGCATTTATGACAGTCACGGGTGCATTTATGGCAATGTTTTGCACATGCGTGGATGCATTTTACTTCCGCTTCTGGGAGCAGTGCAGGCTGGATGACTTGGCATGCGGGCCGTAGTATGGGCACCCCTGCCTTAAATGGCCCATAAAGCTCCTACATACCTTCCATAACCCTAACTAGAAGTAAAATGAGTAGATAAATGAAATATTAAAATCAAATATTTGGTTCTCTAGAAGATTTAAACTCTAGATTTATTAAAGATCAATCACTAGGGATTGAAGACGTATTGCTGTAGGCACCGGAGACCAAGTGAAATGTTGGAATATACTATTAGCAATTATTAAAGTATGAGAAGAATGTTATTAGCTACGCCAAAAATATCCTAGAATGTTTGAAAAGTACATTTCTAGTCCAGTGGTATGAAATTATGTACTCTATTTTCATTTCTCACCTGGAGAACTGTTCCTTCCTGCCCACCTAGTATACCTGTTGCAACTTGAAGCATTAAGACACGCCATACATAACTGAACCAGTATTTGTTTGCTGATGAACAGACAGATAGCTAGGTAGGCTTAGACAGCTTTCTCCCTCGGTTTATTTGCAAAATAACTGTTTGTTGATATTGTGCAGCAGAGCAAATTAACAATGTATTAAGCAATTCTAAAAATGGAGGCAGCCCAAACAAATATTTATAATTTTGAAACAGGGCTTTGGATCAACAGCCAATTTGGCACTATTGTTAAAAAAGAAAGGCCTCTAGTGTCTCTTTGTTCTTGGCAGTGGGCATAGGAGTATCTTTAGACTATCTTGACTGCTGACATTGGCTTGCTAAACAGACAATTAAGCTGTGGATTCAATGGGCTTTAAAAAATACACCTTTGCACTGTCTTGTTTCCCCCTCTGTGAGGGAGCAGGAGGAACCTTTCAATTTTCTAGCAAATGATTAGACCCAGAAGTGGTTTAAGTAAAGGGACAGCATCAGCCATCTACTTGTTTTGTGATCCTAGTGATCACACACAGTTGACTCACCCACACCAAAGGAGCCTCTGACAGGGACTTAAAAAGGTGCAGATAGACAAGGTTTGTAATGTGGTCATCAGAAAAAGGAGCGAACTAGCCTGTCCCCAAAGCAGAATCTGATCATACATTGAGTTACCACATTTAATCCTCAACCAAACTGTAATTAAAGCTTTAACACAACCTTAATTACAGAACACCATGGCTTACAGAAGTATAATTTTTAAAAGAAAAATGAAGTGTGAGGTGGTAAAAGCTGGTCAGGAAGCAATGGAATGGAGAAGACAGACAGATATGGTAATATGGTAAAGAAAATCTCTCATCCTCTTGATTAATTAATTAATTAATCACATTTATATCCCACCATCATCAAAAGGCTCAGGGCGGCTTATAGTACACTAAAACAACAATTAAAACACAGTAATTACATTAAAAAGTTAAAAAAAATTAAGAAGTTAAAAAGATTAAAAAATTAAAAAGATTAGCAAGGAGAGAAGTGGGGGTCAAAAGAGCTAGCCAGCCGAAGTGACTATCTGGCCTGCATCCAGTGGTGGGCTGTCAAAAATTTTGCTACCCCACCGTGGGTGGAGCTGACACGTGGGTGGAGCCGACGTCATGATGTCATGATGTTGTGGGCGGAGCCAAAGAAAAAAATAAAAATAAAAAAATCAATAAAAATTCAATTGCACATTAAAAATTCAATACACATTAACATTAAAACAATCAACCAACCCACCCACCCACCCCAAACAAAAATCAGCCCACCCACCCCAAACACAAACCCATCACTTACCTGGCCTGGGGTCGGGGACAGTGGTGGGATGTCAAAAATTTTACTACCCCCACTGTGATGTCATCAGTGTGGGCGGAGCTAAAATCATGATGTCATGATGTGGGTGGGGCCAAAGGAAAAAAATTAAGAATACATATTAATAATAAAATAAAATAAAAATAAGCACACACACACACACACATACCTCAACCCACCCACCCACCCATAACACAAACCCGTCAATAAATTAAATAAATAAATAAATTTAAAAAATACATTAAAATACACCCACCCAGTGGGGGAACCAGTGAAAAGGTAAGCCCCGGTTCTCCTGGACACTGGGAAAAGTTACTATCGGTTCTGGCGAACTGGTGAGTACCTGTTACATCCCATCACTGGTCGGGGAGGAGGCACTAGGCAGGCAGGAAGCGTGGTGGTGCAGTGGCGCAGTGGCGCAGCGGCCCTGTGGCGTGGTGGCAAACCGCTGCTGCAGCAAACCACCACCGTGGCGTGGCGGCATGGTGGCGCAGCCTGGCAAGGAAAGGTGCCACTGCCGCTTCTTCAGGCGCTACCTGCACCCTTCCTTTGTGGGCAGCCAAAATGGCTGCCTGGAACTGCACATGCATCAAACCTCCATTTGATGCATGCACACTAAAAAATAAAAGTGTGCATGCATCAAATGGAGGTTTGACGCATGCGCAGTTCTGGGCAGCCATTTTGGCTCTAAATTTGAAAAATTATGGGCTGCCAGTGAGGCATCCAAACAGGACGCCTCAACAACAACAACAAAACACACACACACACACAACAATCCCGGGTGGGTTCTACCCTGCCCCCTGGAAAATCACCCAGGATTGTTACTAGCGGTTCAGGCGAACCATTGCGAACCGGCAACAGCCCACCACTGCCCGTATCCCATACATGCCCCGCCAGTCAGGTCTTAACCCCCTTTCTAAAGGGCAGCAGCTCCATCTGGAGGCACAGCTCACTTGGCAGGAGGTTCCATAGGGCCAGAGTGGACACAGAAAAGGCTTTCCTTCTAGTGCTAGAGAGGTGCGTCTCTCTAGCTGATGGCATGACCAGAGAGCCTCTCCGGTTTGCTCTGGTGGGATGGACAGATGTTCTCAGGGTGACATGGTCTCTTAAGTATCCTGGCCCACTACCATATAGGGCTTAAAGGTAATAACCAGCACCTTGAATTGCACTGGAGGGATACTGGGAGCCAGTGCAGTTCTTGGAGCAGTGGTGAGGCACGAGCATAACTCCTGCACCCCATCACAACCTGAGCAGCTGTATTCTGGACCAGTTGCAGCCTCCAAATGGTCACAAAGGGCAGCCCCATGTAGAGCGCATTACAATAATCACGTCTGGAAGTGACCAAAGTGTGTGTGATCATGAGCAAGGAGTCCCAGTCCAGGAGTGGGCATAACTGGCGTACCACATGAAGTTGTGCAAAAGCTCTCCTGTCCATGACTACGACCTGCTCCTCGAGCAGGAGTCGTGAGTCCAAGAGAACCCCCAGGTTACACACTGGGTCTGTTTGGGGCAAAACCACGCTGTCCAGAACCAAATTTGTTATTTCCCAGAATTAATAGCTTCCTATGCAAATTCATCAAGCCATCCAAGATATTGCTGTTGAGAGAACTGTTGAAAAACAGATCAAACAAGGTTGTAGATTAAACAAGGTTGCCTCATGACTGGAGTAAGGAGAGTACCTTCCACTGATCAATTAAAAAACCAAAGCATATTATATGCAAGATGTTTAGACGAGATGAGCCATGCTTTATGCTCTATGGCAGGGGTTCTCAACCTTTTGACATGAATCTGATGAACATCTTATGTTTCAGTTGGGTGGTCTGGCAGCTTTTGTGATGTAATGAAAATCATGTACTTTCGACGAGCTGCCACCACAAAACTAAAGCACCCATGAAAATAATGGTTACATCGACTGAAAGTTCATCTTGGTGACTTTCAGAAATATAAAGATCCATTGGCCAAAAATACAAAGCAATGACGTCATTGCTTCCAAAAGTTGCCTTGAAAAAATGCAATCTTTGCTAGGAGGTCGGTTTTCAGCAGCCCAGCGACTAACCACACAACTGATTCAGGTGACCCAAAGTGTGTTTGAAAGAAGAAATAATAACCTTTGGGGTGACACTATTACATTTGAAATTGTACTTCGGGGGAAAACCTATGAAGCGTTTTACAAAAAAACCACTCAAACGAGGTCACAAAAACACAAAATTAAAAGGGAAAAACTTGTTAGAAACTGAATATGATAACTTCCTGAGGTGGATACAGTTTGAATACAATACATGGAGAATAATACCACCAAAGCAGGAATCAACAACAAAGATATTAAGGAAAAACGTGACTTGTAAAAATGACATTTTCAGGGGGCGGGGGTCAGTTGGTGGTGAACCAGCAACCAAACAAATCAACTGATCGAAATGATCCAAAGTGTGATTGATAGAGGACATAATAACCTTTCTTGTGACACTTATACAATTTGGATCAGACTTCAGAAACATTTTCTATGAAGGTTTAAAATAAAAAAAACCCACTTTTTAACCTTCCTTCAAAAAAGTCTCTCTCCAACTCTGGCCTTCTCACTGGATGTGGAAGTAAACAAGCTGTCAACGTGTTCGTTTCGTGAAGGAAGGAAGGTAAGAGAGAAAGGGGGGAGGGGAAATCAGGAGCCACCTGGCAGCGAAGAGGCGAGCAAGAACTTTAAAAAGTTTCACTTGTGTCTGCTGCTTCCGGCTCGCCTCTCCACTGCTGGGGGGTCCTGATACCCCCCAACTCACATTTTATTTCTAACCCTCCTTCCTTCCTTCCTTCACGAAACAAACATGGTAACAGCCTGTTTACTTCCACATCCTCATTTCATCAATTTCACTAGTGGCAACCTTCCCTCCATCTCCCTTGCACCACACAGTCATGAAGCCCTGCCTGCCTGCCTGTCTTCCTTGCTTCCAGCTAGCCAGCTTCACTGGGTGCCTCGTTTAATCAATTTCGCTGTCTTTCTTTTTGCTTGGAAAAAAAGCAGCAGGTAGAGTCTGACACTACTGTCAGGGATTTAGTTTGTGAATTTGATGTATTGAATTATGCTTATTAGTTCATTTATTTCTTTAGATCTGAATGAAATAAATGAACTAATGAGCATAGTTCAACAGATCAAATTCATGAACTAAATCCCTGATGGTAGTGTCCTTAGATGCTACCTGCCACTTTTTTTTATGCCACAGGCCGGGTCATGCTCCCTCAGATAGCTGAGTGAGCCAGACTGGTGGTTCGCCCTGCCATAAACGCTGCCATGAAACACATCAATGGCTGTCATAAATGCATTTATGACAGCTGTGGCATGTTTACAGCTGTTTCAAATGCTTCCAGTGGCAGCAGTGGGAGTGAGGGTAGCAGGCCACATGAAATTGTGTCATGGGCCAGATCTGGCCCATGGGCCATAAGTTGAGAACCCCTGCTCTATGGGATTTTTTACAATTTGCAGGAAAATGTGTGTGTGTGTGTGTGTTTTTAAAAACTCCACAAAATGGCATTTTAAAAAGCTATTTAAAGCATTTTAATACATTGTGACCCAATATTCCCCCCTTGAGATTTTTCTCTTGTTTGGCCAGTGATGCAGTTGGGTAACTTTAAACTCTGCCGTAAGGACTCCATTCAGCCATGAAACAGATCAGGGGACCTTGAGCTAACCTCATTCTCCTAAACTGTAACTATTTCA
Organism: Furcifer pardalis; assembly: GCA_030440675.1. Classification (NCBI taxonomy): domain Eukaryota; kingdom Metazoa; phylum Chordata; class Lepidosauria; order Squamata; family Chamaeleonidae; genus Furcifer; species Furcifer pardalis. Next base: position 87,876,737 of record CP126896.1, read on the forward strand.
CAGAAGTCATGATGAGCTGAAACAGTGATGGTGGGAAAGCTGCATGGATCATTCTAAGCTCTTTGGAGGCAAAATAAAAATTGAAGCAACCCATGAATGTCAGAGAACATTCTCACTTGTACAGTAGAAGGAATTCTTGAACACCTGAAAAAAGTGTACTTTTCACCATCAATATAAAAAGTCAACCCAGTCTAGGCCTCCAAACCTAGTCCAAGAGCTGGGCTAGGGCTGGGGGCTTCCACTTTCAAATTCCCTACTCAACCACAAAGCAACATGGACACTGTAACTGACTGTCACTATGAGCCACCATGGCCCCTTTTTACTCCACTTAATGCACAGCAATAAATGCTCAGGTTTGGTGCAGGTAGACAGCCTGTGCTCTTTAGCAGCATATAGGTAAGTGCTGTGGATAATAAAAAGAAAGGATATGTTTCTTTCTCTCTCTTTCTGAGGTGAGTTGTGAAAATCTGGTTGGAATCTGAGTACCTTTTCTGCTGAAGCAGTATCTATTTATCTACAGTACTTGCAATTTATTGCTTTTGAGCTGCTAAATTGGCAGGAGCTGGGACAGATGATGGGAGCTTACTCTGGCACGAAGCGCTCGGGTCTAAAACTGCTGACCTTCTGGTTGGGGAGAAATAGGGCACAAGCACATTGCACCTTGCCTTCACTCCACTACTAATAAAAATGTTCAAATGCAAATTGATCTGATCCATACTTTCCTGATTAGCATAAATCTTTCCCATGTTTTCCAATGTGGATTTGGAAGCATATGTGACTTATGTCTGGGCTGGAGGATCCCCCCTGAAATTTTGGAGTGAACCTCATTCCCCCACTGGGTCTACAAGGTGCTCCTCTTTCAAAGTACAGTAATACCTCGGATAACGCTAAGACTTGGTTCCACAAGTCTTGGTGTTATCCGATTTTTAGTGTTATCCGATCCATGTTAAAATCCTATGGGATGGATTGGATAGCATTAAAGCTCCATAGAGATACATTGTAACCGCACAGGCTTTAGCGGTTGTTATCTGATACATCCCATAGGACCTTAATGTTATTCGATCCAATTCTCCTCCCCAGATTACTTAACATTATGCGATTTTAGCGTTATCCGAAGTAAACGTTATCCGAGGTATTACTGTAATTAGTTATGAGTAATGACAGGTAATAGCTGGCTGAATGGCCCAAAGGTTTAGGCTTCGGGCTGTGGAGCCAGAGATTGGGAGTTAAATTCCTCACTTTTTCTTCAGGGAGAAGAGCCAGCCTATTTAGCTTTGGGAAAGCTGCACAGTCTCAGAACACCCTGAAGAGAAGGGAAGGTAAACTATTTCTGAGTATTATCTCCCTAGAAAACCCTAGAAAAGTTTGCTGTATCAGCATCAGCTTGGTCGTATGCAGGTATAACAGGCAATATACAGTTGCTATAGGAGTAATGAAGTTACTGTATAACTAAGTTTCATTTCAAGAGAAACTACGTTTAAAAGCTACTTTTAAACAACACTTTAAAGTGTTTTAGCTATATTGTGACATGATTCTTTCAAGTTTTACACATTGTTTTATCAATCCTAAACAGCAAGTGTCTGAGGCTGGTCTTGTTTTGTTTAATTTTTGCATTTTCAAGAATTGTCAAGATGCAATATCAGAATTGAAGTTTACAGGGAACATGGAATGTTTCTTTGCATTTTTTAAAAACTGCTAAAGCCAATGAAATATGCTAAAGCACAATATGCCAAATTACTTCCCTTAATGGAATAAGGTTAGTCCTTATAGCCAGTTGTTTGCTGGCAAGATATCTCACAAATTCTAAGAAGCAAAAAATGCACACAAATAAACAGTTCAAAATTTTGGTTCCAATGCAGTTTTTCACTTTTAAAAATTAATATATTCAAAGCATATTTCTAAATCAAATACAGAAAATATATTTAGAAATTAATATTTTGAGAAATGGTGATGTGTTTTAACAAAATAACTTTTGTGCAGCCACAAAGGAAATAATTGCACAATCCAGAAATAAAGAGATTCATCCTTCTCAGTTCCTAGGGTTGGGCCAAGACATTTTTATGGCAGAAGCACAGCTATGGGTAACATCTACCAACTCAAGTCTAGGTTTGTATATTATCCATATGAAACAGAACATCTGGTATGTGAAGCAGAAAACCTGGCAAGTACTTCTCCTGCATCCTTGACAGTAAAATAATACATTAAATGGCTTACAATTATCTGCTAGGTCTGTGCAGGGGAAAAACTTTCATATGGTTTTCATTTCAGGCTTTTTGTGTGTGTGTGTGTGTGTGGGGAAATCTTATTTTGATTTGGGTTTAGGTTCTTTCATTTCAGTACCTGTATTCTGGTTTCTAGCATTAAAGTGAATTAGAATCAATTAAGTTCCTGCATAACCCTCAAAAATATGCCCCCCCCCCCAAAAAAAAAGCAAGGGTAAGACAACAGACAGATGAAAAATAAAAATAATCTTCAAGACAATCAACATAATAAAGCACACACAAACTCATTAAAGGTAATATAATTGACCCTCACCCTCAAATCCCAGATCCCAAATAATGGGGGATTTAGGATCTTGTACAGAATTTGTAAACCTGAAAGAATTATGTGATTTAGCTCTCCATCCTACCATGCCCATAGTTTTAATCCAGCACCGCAGGCAGTAGCCCATCAGGTGAAGGGCAGCATGCATTTAGCTCCTTCCCCACCTAGCACAGGAAGAAATAAAGTAGAAGTCAATCATTTATTTGTTTATTTATTTATATGCCGCTCTCCTCGGTAGCAACAGACTCAGAGCAGCTCACAAAGTCCACAAATATCAATATTAAAGTGCAAACAAAAATACAATACCATACAGTATAACAAAACAGTAAAGTACAGTAAATGTCATCTATCTCTTCTTCTTCTTTCATATCTGAATATTGGCGATCATCATGGCAATGAGCCATGAAGACTGTCCTGAGAATATAATGCAGTGGTTTTTCATCTGCCTTTCATATCGCAACATGACACCCATACCACTGGTCCAGTTCAGTGAATCACTTTCTGGTCCTGAGCCCTTTTGGCACACAAAGTCTTCATCAGCCCCAGGTCAAGATGGATTCAAGTGGGACTTTGGCACCCAAGGCCATTAATTTTAATTCAGCTGGGCTTTGGCATTTTCACAACAAAAGACATAAATTAGCCTTAACATTGAAGCAAGTCTCTCCCTCCCCCCAGCCCATTTTTTTCCCTCCCAGCCAGACTGCCAAGCTAATAACCACTCAGACAAGGCTTAAGGTAAAAATAAAAACATTGTTTACTAGCTACCTGTGCTCAGAAGTCTTGACAACTTGGCATCAGGTTGTTAGTACAGGAAAGGAAATTCAGGTGAGCCAATAAAAAATAAGGAAAAAATTGTTCTGTTCCTCTCAGCCATGTGGCTGAAAGGATCCAGATGTTCATGGAAGTGTTTGTAGAAGGCAAACAAACAACTGACCAGAACAAAGGAAGGCCACAAGGAATGCTAATTGGGGTTAAACATCCCAGTGATGGGAAAGGCAAAATGTCTGTTGATTGGTTAACTAGAGACCAACAAACAAGATAGTTTTGCCTAGAAAGCAGTCTTTCCTATTACATGACTAATTGTGTTAGTATTCATTATATTATTGGGTTTCACTACATGTCTAACAAATTCAATCTGGTTCTACATTGAGAATCCCTAGATAAAGAATCCCAGAGCTCCTCGGAACACAGCATGAAAATCTCTGGGTTATGGGGATTTTAAAAATATATTACTTGGATTGTGTCTCTCCAGAAGTAAATAAAATAAAATGTATTCCACACCTGCATGACATCTGATATGTTTACATTGGGCAGGCATTGAGAAGGGGCCTGCCAGACGGCTATGGCCTGGCTGAGGAACAGAGGACGCCTTTGCCAAGATGAAACCGAGGAAAATGTGGCTGAACTGAAGACAAAAATGGCAGTGTCTAAGGAAAACAACCTTTAATTAGAATACAATGACACTTAATTGAGGATTGTCAGTGTACGTTTGTGTTACCTGCAGATTTTGTACAAAGTTTGTGAGCCTGAAAGAAATGCCTGGTGGCAAAGCTGGTGGAAATTGTGCGCACTAAGTTAATAAACAAGGCTGTTGCACAGTTGTATTATAAAAGTAAGTAATTTTGTCATGTGCCACGACAAGCAGGCATGCATTTCAAAAAGCACTACAAATCTACCAGTGGCACACAGTCTAACCCACTACACCCAGAAGTGCCATGTGGTGGAGGAAGGGCAAAATGGCCATCCGGCCCCCAAAGCTATCTGAGGGTGCATGACCCTGCCCACAGCTTTAAAAGGTTGAGAACTCCTGGTATAACCCCTACTACTTACTTTTATTTTAGCTTAGAAAATGGCTGTTTGAAGTAGATCACGTCAGCTGTACCTTTGTATCAACTCTTAAAGTGGGACTGCGGTGGGACAGTGGTTAAGAAGCTCACCTTGTTAGCTGGAAGGTCGGCAAGTCAGCAGTTCAAGCCCTAAGTCCTGCATGATGGAATGAGTGCCTGTCTTTGTCCCAGCTCCTGTCAACTTAGCAGTTTGAAAGCAAGAAATTGCAAGTAGATAAATAGGGACCACTTCAGTGGGGAATAATTCTTGGTGACAGGAAAGGAGCCTCATTCAGGCATCCCCTGAGCAGAGTTCCTCCAGCAAAAATCCTTTCAACCCAGAAAGCACCTTTGTGTGCGTCTGACATGATTAAAAAAAAAAAACACTCTCAAAATGACAGAAGGCTACTGCAATTTTAAGTCAGGAATTGTCCATCATTAGTTAAGAGATATGACTAGGCTTGAAATGCAAAACTACATAGAGCATCATCTATTAGATCAATTGCCTACAAATATGTCAATTTGCAGCCCAGCACATGTTTACTTATAAGGAAGTTTCACTCTTTTTTTAATGGGCATTTGTCATAGGTGCTCCATGACCAAAGTAGGCTGGTGGTATCCAAAATATGTTAAGGCAGTTTCATCCCAATAGTGGAGCAATGACTGTTTCTTGATAATACTTCTACAATAGTGTCCATGTATCTATAATTTTTCATAACAAATTACAACATTTCCCCATTTTTTTATCATTGGGTTCTTTTCTAAGCAGTCTGTTTCTGCAGCATTGGGCAGAATACTATGGGAGTTTGTGTGAGATTTGAGTGAGTTGGCCAGTTAAACACCAAGTGACAAGCATTTGCCAGTTGTGAGTCTGATCATGCACTTGCTTGTACCTTATCAAATAACCACAAACAGCTGCAGCAAGTTCTACAAACCTTGTACTTACACCAATAGGATTACTGGCTCCTACTTCAGAGGCAATGAAGTTGAGTTTAGATAGAAATATTCTAACAAACAATTAAAACCAAGCAGATAACCAAGGAAAAGCTTTTCTTTGATGGCACAGGTTATCAGATTTTCTCACTCAAATTTTACAGAAAAGTAAGACCAATGATTATTTCATAACTCAAGTAAACCCATTGAATGAATGAAGTTTGTTAGATCAATACTTCTGTCAGTTTCATTGCTTTATTGCAGTGGTGCCCAAACTAAGCCCCAGGGGCCGGATGCGGCCCCTGACACCAATTCATCCGGCCCACGAAGCCCTTGTCACTCCTGGAAATGGAAGTAAAACATGTCCATATGGGCGCGTTTTACTTCCGCTTCCAGGAACGAGGGCTTTACGGGCCAGATGAATTGGCGTTGGGGCCATAGCCGGCCCCCAGGCCTTAGTGACCAGCTTTCTGAACCACATGATCAGCCCACGGCCCAAAAAGTTTGGGCACCCCTGCTTTATTGCCAGTGATCTGTTGCATGCAGATAGAATGTGATCCCATGACTGCAGAGTTGCAGTCTTTCTTTGGGAGGTGGACAAGTAAAGGTAAAGATTGCCCTTGCTTGAAAGCCAGTTGTATCTGATTCTAGGGTTTGTTTACAGCCAAAGAACCAGGGCTGTCTGCAGATGTTTCCAAGGACATGTGGCAGGCATGCCTAGACACCAGAGTGCACCAAATGCTGTTTACCTTCCCACCAAAGTGGTCCCTATTTATCTACTTGCAATGTCTTGCTTACAAACTGCTAGGCTGGCAGGAGCTGGGACAGAAACAAGAGCTCATTCCATCAAGCAGTACTCGAGTATAGAACTCCAACCAACCAGTCTTCAAATTCAGCATCTTAACCAATTGAGCCACTGCAGTCTCTGGTGAGCAAGTACCTGTCTGCATAATGGTTTTTTTCTCTTTGAGCAAAGAAGTATGAAGGATTTCTTTATATAAGGTCAGGAACTATCCCACCACTTGTGCAACGGAGCATCATGTGAACAGAGGGTTATGCCAAAGTCCTGGCTGTTGGGTCTATTCCAATTTGGGATTAACTACTGGATTTGGTACAGAGACTTTCAGAACTAAATGAACTGTTCCTGAGTGATCATAGGAATTTGCAGGATTGTCTTGCTGCTTCCAACACAAAAGCTTTCCTTTGATTCCATTCAAGCTCTTGTTAGTTTACATATGGAAAGTGCTATACAAAAACTGAAGCACTGTGGAAATGAAGCCAAAAGGCCTTGATTAATTAAGTCCATCTTGTCTGCCTGTATTTTCTCTCAGGATAACTGATAATTCTAACATAATTAATAGAACTGTGATTATCTCCGACATGCAGACATTAGTGAAGGTCACAGTTCAGTGGAAGCGTACAATGCCCCAGTCTTTGCAATGATCAATCAAGGAGGTGCAGAGACATATGTTTAATATATTTGTCTGTATAAATAAACATTTTTTAAAAACGGGATGCCAACTACTACTGTCTGGTGCCAATGCCATCAGATAGTCTTTCTCTAAATTTATTTCAATTTTCAGGCTGAGTTCAAAGTGCTGCTCCTAACCTTTAGAACCATGTATGTTCTGGAATTAGGTTGTCTCAGAACCACCTGACCCATATCACATTTAAACATCCTGTTTTCCATACAAGTGCTACATTAAATTCAATGTCTGGGGCCTTTTGGGGATGTCTTTTGGCTGATGTTCCATCAGGTTTCTCATTTTTTGGCTGTTGTATTCAGGCATCTTTTAAAGACATTTTCTTTATGTCAGGGGTGCCCAAACCTTTTGGGCCAAAGGCTGGTCATGTGGTTCAGCGGGCTGGTCACATGGTTCAGTGGGCCAGTCACGTGGTTCCTCCCACCGGAAGCAGAAGTAAAACATGCCTTGCAATCTGTTTTGCAGCAGGATGAGATCGATTTTAAGCTGTCATTTTTTCTGCTTAAACCAGGGGTGCACAACCTATGGCCCACAGGCTAGATCTGGCCCTCGATGACAATTCATCCTGCCCACACCACCCTCATTGCTCTCAGAAGTGGAAGTAAAATGTGCCCATATGGACTCATTTTACTTCTGCTTCTGGGAGCAACGAGGGTGGTGCAGGCTGGATGAATTGGCATCGGGGACCAGATCTGGCCCACAGGCCGTACGTTGGGCACTTGTGTTTTACGCTCCATTTGTTATATCCTGATGGGTGACTGAGTTGTTTTTGTGTTTTCAGTTTTGTACTAACCTTGGATGATTTCTCAGAAAATTCCACTGCTGCTGCAACCACCGTGACCAGCCTCATCACCAGTGATGGGATGACAAAAATTCTACTACCACGCCATGACGTCACGGACGTCATGGGCATGGCCAATGTCATGATGTCATGACGTCATGGCCGAAGCCGACGTCATGAAGTTGTGGGCGGGGCCAAAAATAAAAATAAATAAAAAATAAAAATAAACATACACACACACACCCCTCCCTCTCAGCCCACCCACCCAGACACAAATAAATAAATAAATAAATAAAATAAAAACAACCACCCACCCAAAACACAAATAAATTACCCCTCGCTTACCTTTCTTGGGACCCGGCACCCCGACTGCGTCCACAGCCGCCGCCGGAGCTGCCTGCACCCCTGTGGCCTCCTCCTCGGGCCGCCAGTACCTTTTTAGCCCGGCTCCGGCCATGGCCAGGGGCGGCGGGCAGCAGTGGCTCCAGCCGTGGCTCCAGCCGCGGCTGCCGAGGCTCCCTGGGCTGTCCCCATGCCGCACCACCACCGCCTGCATTCCTCCTCCGCCAGGCGCCGCAGCCGGGCTAAAAAGGGACCGGCCCAAGGAGGAGGCCACAGGAATGCAGCCAACGGCAGCTCCGGCGGCGGCGGGCGGCGGTTGCAGGCACCCAGCCCACAGGCCGGCGCCCGGTGGAGGAGGAGGCGTCAGCGGTGCGCCGCGCCGCGCGTCCCCAGGGCATGGGGCTTGTCGGCAGCGGACGGCCCAGGCAGCCCTCAACGTGCCGCGGGGGAGGTGACCTTCTCAGAGGGCTGGTGCCGCCTCCGCCGCCGCCGTCCTGAAAGCTTTAAACAATTTTTTTTTAATTGGAGCTAAAATGGCTCCAATTGACTGCGTATGTGCAGAAACTCAATCTGACGCATGCGCAATGTGTCAGATTGAGTTTCTGCGCATGCGCAGTCAATTGGAGCCATTTTAGCTCCGATTTTTTTTAAAAAAATTTCTTTCGGTGAGGCGTCCGGAACCGGACGCCCCAAAAGTGGACTCCCCTCCCGGAGAACCCTCCGGAATTGGTCCTACTGGTTCCAGGGAACCGTCTGGAACCGGGGACATCCCATCACTGCTCATCACCATCATGGTTCCTTTACTGTCTGCCCATTCCTTTCAGGATTTTGGGACTTCAAATTATGAATGAGGAAAGGAATTGATACAGCCCCTTCTAAAAGGCAGATACAGTATGTCATTCCACTGTCATGGATACCCACTTTTAGCTTTCACTCACGAGAAGTTGCCTTGAAGGAAAGTGTGCAGTGTCTTCCTGGAAGACCCTGGAATTTATGATCACCCAATATCTAAGTAAAGAAGAAAAGACATGAAGAAAGATTATTCCCTTCTTGCCTTCACAACTACCAGCGGCTGGAAGCAATCCTGCTAAAGCCTACTTAAAAACCATGCTTTAAATTCAGAATTCTGACAATGCAATTCTGGCACCGTTCTTCCTTAATCTTATTGGATAAAGAAATACTGCATCTGGCACAAGGGATGCCCTTAGGATAATTTTGTTGTTAAAGCTAAAGGAAGAGTAGGGTTTTGGCCAGTTGGAACCATCAGATCATTCTTTCCAAGGCTGCAGTTATTTCCACATGATCAACTGATTGTTTGAGGTCTGAGCCTCTGTTGCCTTCCATGTCACATTCTTTGATATTTTCTGTCTGTTCATTTCCAAAGCAAGTCACAACTTAATGTTGTCTTAGGCATCCTTACAATAAACTTTAGAACTTTGGATAAAATTTCCCCCTCCTTAAACTGAAAAGATGGAGCTGGGGGATGTGGAGAAGTGAGAATGAGAGAACAATGTTTCAAGTGAGATCCGAATGGGAGGTTTTCGGAAGAAGAAATTCGTCACATAACACTATACTGATTTTATATCACAGTGTTCAGGAAGTGACTGCCAATGGAGAAAAAAATTAATAGACGCTGTGATTACTAGTATCTCAACAAGTTGTCAGGGAAGTTGAGAATCATCTCTTCCCTTATCTATACTGATTGGTGCTTTAAAGATGATAAAGATCATGTGAAAGCTGCCAAAAACAATGTCTATGCATCAGCACTTGATGTAAGCCTTTCAAATATGTCTCAAGGTATCCCAAATACCTAGGTATATAATTGCCTGTTGGCAGCCTCCATGTCGCCGGATTAATATTTTGATTGGCCAGAAATCTCCAGGTTTCTAACCTGAAAATGTAGAGGGACTAGTTCCCCAACCTGCACACAATATTACGAAGACCCTGAGAGTGGATGAGAAGAAAGATCAACGTCTTTCCTAGTAATGTGGGCACATTTGTATGCAACAGCATAGTTTTCAATTTAAAAAGTATCCTGCACATGGCCCATACTGGCCTAAAATATTTCATTGCCTGTATCATAAAGAAATGGCTGTGAAATCTGACTTGAAAATACTGGTGACAGAATAGTATTCTCTACTGCCCCTTCTACTTCTTTACTTCCTCTTTCACCCCGTTGGGTGTCAAGGGAGATACAGAGTTCTTCCTCTGGTACAACTAGTGGCCTTCAACGAAGTTACTTGCTGAAGTAACAGCAATCTAGTGTTTTGGCAACCAGAAGGTAAGCATTATTCCCCCACCTGAGTTGGTTGGCTAAAAACCTAACAGTAGAACAGGCACTGCATGTGGCTTTCTAGGGTATACTGTGTTCCTTCCTTCACTTTGACCGTTCTGTAGCAGCTGTCACAGCAGAAATTTTCACTGCAGCATTAAGAAGTTTCCTTAGAAGAAGGTATTGATAGGGATAGGCACAAAAATGTTCTCATTTGTTTCATTTATTGTTTTTCTTAGGTGTGTCTCTTTTATCGTATTTTTTTTTACATTTTACTGTCCCTTTCATTTCACATAAATGGGAATGCTTTTTTGGGTCATTCATTCTAGGTTTTCCCATTTGTGTTTATTGGCACTCCAAAAGTTTTTCCCCGCACCCCCAAGAAAAAGAAAGAAAGAAATACTTCAGAGGTAAGGTGACAGAGAATCAATCTGGTTCAAAAGCAAGCAACAATACAACCAATAGTAAAAACCACTGACACACCCCATGGGTACACTAGCACAGTCTCGAAGTCTACTTCTTAGCTCACCCCTACATGCCCAAAGAAGAAACAAAACAGTCCTCTCCCAAACCACCAAAATATACAGCTAAAAGAATAAATATGCAGAATATCCAGGAGAGAGATGCTTTCTTGTTTTGAGTATTTTCATAAAACATGGAAGACTCATCCCTAACCACTGGTCCTCTGCTCTCGTTTTTGCTCAATTGGATGATATACTGTAGCAGGGATTTTGTTAGGATAATGGCAGTCTTGCACACACTATCACTGGGTATCAGTGGAAGAGGGCCTTACAGCCTAATTTAATTGTCTTCTGCCACGAATATGTTTTGCAAAGTTCACTGAGAAGGCAGGAGTTAATGGAAACAGAGCTATCTTTCCATATTTCTCTGTGCTGATGCTATTGTTTTCATGCCTTATACTTTGTTAATTGAGAAGAATAACCAAAATCCCTCAGGATAATCAACTTTTTGTTACTTATATCCCACCAATCACTCTGTCAAGAACTTGAATCCCATGACAATGGAATGAAAAGCTCAATTTCCTGAGAGGAAGATTTATGCATTTACATACATTATCTTGATCATATTCAGCATTTATAGCAAGATGGAGTGCAGGGAAATGAGATTAGGAGAAACATTGAGTGTCCAAATTTACTAGCCTGTCAAAATATCACAGGTGTACAATCTGTATCAGGTAGGATTGACTGGAGATGCCACATCATACTTGAAGTAGAATGTAGGATTAACAGTGGAATACATTTCTACCGTTATGAAATCCCTGTGTCCCATTTAAATTATTTCTATTTTCTGCTTTTGACACCTGTACTACTGAATGGAAACCAATGGACTAGAATCACCTAACTAGATATGATAACTCTACTTAAAGTTCCATTTGTTCTCTATATGTTAGCAATTCTGAAAGCACTGTGTAGATATGTAAACACATAGTAAATTGTATGTAACATTGACCTCTGGCTAAAAGATGACCAAGGAAATTTCTTATTTCAGGTCCCGATCAAACCCTGGACTGCAAAAATGAAGCCACTTTCTTGGCTTTGTCATTAGCCAAACTCAAGACCACATGTCATGGTTGAAATGTCATGGTTGAAATGGGGCCTGTGTGTTCTTTTGAATCTGTAATGGAGATTTCTGTGTTATGAAGGAAATATAATAATCTTTCCCATGTGAACTCCTAGAGTTCTGATTTTTTATTGTATGAGATAACTAAACTAATTACTGTTTTATATGTAAATGATTCAGAGCTGACATGCATCCTAGAACTAGGCACTGTATATTTGTAAACTGGCAAGATTCTAGGTAGCAGATAATTGAATTTGGCCCATCATCACCTTTAAATGCTAAACCGAAAGTTTGTTTATTTCACTTACCCTTTAAAAGTATGTTTGCTTTCCATTGATTCTACATAGTGCCTCTAGGGTTCTCTATATAAACAAATCTCATTAGTTTGCTGATTGATATAGGAAGAGGGAAGAGAATCCATTCCATTTGCCAATGATGGTTCATTGATGGGTGACCTAGCTGTATGCAAACAAATCATTCAACTATCAACGTTTGGATCATATAAGTTGCATTTGTCAACATACCAAGGAAGAGAGGTGAGTAATCAAAAGCCAAGTATATTAAAAACAAATTAAAGTGAACACAATGAACAGTGCCTCTTTGTATACAACTGGAAGAACAAGTATGGGGAAAAGAATCACTTTTTTTCTACCGGTAGTAGTTCATAATACTGTATATAGGTTGGGAACCTTTGGCATAGATCGACTTAACATGACTGTTCTTTCCCATCTTAGATAGCTGTGAAAGATCTTCTTCTTCTTCTTCTTCCGTGTCTAGGCCAGATGTGAAACTGACAAAATGAGTTCCTTCTGCAGTTCCTTCTGCCCAACCCATTGTGAGACAGATTAGCTAGCAACACAAATTTCCCCCTACCAGGATACGGCTGATTGTGATTCAAAAATACCACAATCTTCTCTCTTGTCACCAGTTGTTTCTTTCTTTTTACATTTTTGTCGTTGTTCAGTTGCACAGTCAATTCCGACCCTTTGCGACCCCATGGACCACTGTCCACCAGGCACTCCTGTCCTCCACCATCCCCCTCAACTCGCTCAACTCTGTGCCCATTGTGTCCACAATACCATCTAGCCATCTCATTTTTGGCTGCCCCCTTCTTCTTTTGCCCTAAACCTTTCCAAGCATCAAGGCTTTCTCAAGTGAGTCTTTTTTCATTTGATGTCCAAAGTACTTTTGCTTCATCTTTACTATTTGCCCTTCTAAGGAGCAGTCAGGGTTAATTTCTTCTAAGATTGACCTATTTGTTCTCCTTGCTGTCCAGGGGACTCTCAAAACTCTCCTCCAACACCACATCTCAAAGACATCTATTCTTCTGTGCTCAGCTTTCCTAATGGTCCAGCTGTCACAATCATACATTGCCACAGGGAATAATGGGATTTCCAGGGTACTCTAATATGGATTAAAAACTGAACAGTGAAATATCATCAGTACTCAATTAAAAATACAGAACAGAAGTTAAAAGTGTTCCCATATAGGCATTAGTAGCTTTTTTTAAAAAAAATAGAAGACTAGAATGTCAATGATTACCTGTGGTAAGGTGCTGCTGGCATCTAAACATGATGTATCACAAGCATCTGAATACCAATACTTACCAAAATGATTATGTTTGCTCAAATGCTTTTAAGAACTGCTGGGTTGAACAGAATCTTGCTTTCATGTTAGGTGAAGAGAAAGCTAGGTGCTATGGCAAAGGTGAACCATACCCACAATAGAGAATTATTAGATTGGTTTTCTGTACTCGGACAAGCATTAATTAGGAAGTCATCTATTGTTTAAACATTCTTAAAAGTCCCTAAACTATGATACAACACAAGTAGAATTAAGTGGATATACAGTATATGAAGTTCCAATTTACAGCTGAACAGGGCCTGAAGTTATTTACAACATCAAACGCAATTAACTTGTCATATTATGTTTTGTTTCATTTCCAACATGCTTTTGTGCATGTAGTTTCTCTTGTAGTGCCATCCACATGATCATTCTTCCACTTTGGTCATGATGGTGAGTTCATGAAATCCTTCTCTTTTCCACAGATCATAACAATGTGCGAGTAGTATGGTGCCCAACTGGAAGAACAAAAGCAACTGTGTGGTTATACTCTGAGGATCAATAAGACCTTGTTCTCCACCTTTTTCATAATCAAAGGCTTCCAAAGGTCAGTATAACCTATATGTCATATGATAAGGTTTTCAGTTTATTTTGTTGGTACAGGACTGGGTGTTCTAATAAAGTCAATGGTGCATGCATGTACTAGTAGCTTCTGGTGTACAAATGACCAGCTCAATACCTGATCATTAATTACTAAGGATTTCATTTCGTATAGACGTAAATGGATAACAACGTTGCACCATCTGACCCTAGCCTACATATCTCCAGACAGCAAAGACCAGATGAAGTAGGACAGAGAAGAGGTCAGCAGCAATAAGGCATGCATGAGATGACCACACTGTGACTTGAAACTTATAGCAATAGAAATAGCAATTACACCTACAGGTATATACCATTACACTTAGAGCACATTCTGGACAGTTCACAAGAGAATTGCCATTTTGCTCAAAACAAGCTATGTACTCATTTTACCAGCCTCAGAAGGATGGAAGGCTGAGTCAACCATGATCCCATTGTGATCAAACTCAGATTGTGATCAAATTCTTGGCTGCAGTACTATAGCTTTACCACTGTGCCACATAGGCAATTTATAGTGTACATATGTTTTTGCCATGTGAATGTAGATGATGAAGAGCAAGTGGCTTATACTTTTGACTTCTTATGGCTGACTGAAAAGAATTGATGTGCCAATTTAGCTGTAGAATGTACAGTATTAGTTTTGGCGTCAAGTATCAATGTGAATTGAAGTGCATACATCAACCAGCAGTTCCATAATTGTGTCACAAGATAGTTAGTGACTTAGTGACTTGAACATAAGAAAAATAAAGTGTTACAGTGTTTTTTATTTTGTTTTGTTTATTTTATTTTGTTTTCTGATAAGAAAAATAGTCAGTGCAACAGATTATAAAATAACCAGATCTGACAAATGAAGTCTGAACAAAAACCATCCATTATCCTTTGTGATACCTGGAAACCAATAGGAGGAATCATAAAAATCAAGGCATCTTGTATTTAAAGTAATTATTTCAGGGTCAAAAAGATTCAATGTACAGTACAGTACCTTAATATCTGGGTGTTTTAATAATGGCTTTAGTAAGAATATTGTTTATATTTTCTATAATCTTGTTGTTAGCATCGGTGAGAACATTAAAATCATCTGAATATTCTAAATACAGTCAGTCTTCTGTTTATCCATGAGTGATTCATACCAAGGCTTACCACAGATGCTCAAAACCATGGATAGTAATGGTCCCTACACAGTAATATTTTCAGGCTGCAGTAAAACACAGATAACTGAAGCCACAGAAACTAAATCCATAGCTATGGCAATTCTATGTAATATGTTTTGGCCGTGGTAAACCATGGATAACTGAAACAGTAGAAATCTGTCCACAGATTATGGGGGCTCTACTGTATACATAAAAAGACAGAGATCTAGTAATGACAACTGTAGTATCTAAGAGGTAAAGAAGAGACTAGGCTTCCCTAGTCCAGCTTTCTCTTCCCACAGAGTCCAACCAGGTGTTCAAGAATGGATGAAAAGGGGGCAAAGGCTTTCTTATCTGAAACCCTTACCATTCTGTTTCACTAATGGAGCCAAGTTCTAGGATTATGAGAGATGAGGAAAACATCCTTTTTTACTTTCTCCAAAGCAGGCATAGTGTACTTTTAGTCATCTCTTTCCATTCCCCCTTTTCTATTCATTCACCCTGGAATAAAAAGAACAACAATGACACCCAAATTTTGCAACCTTCCCACATAGAAGAATCGATTCAGCCCCTTAATAACTTTGGTTGCCTTTCTAATATTCTATCCAGTTCTCGATTATATCCATTTTTGTTGTGGTGACCAGGGTTGTACACAGCATTCTCATGTATGGGTGCAACATAAATTTATATAGTAGGCTTGATTGTTTTTATTATTATTATTTTCCTCAAATTATCCAAGATGGATGTTACTCCCCTGCTTTTTCACATCAGCTGCAACAAATGGAGTCAACATTTTCATTAAGCCACCCACTCTCAGCCTAAGGTCTTTTTCCTCACCACACCTTGATAGTTGCAACCCTCCATCCCCATAAATCTGAAGTTAAGATATTAGTTGTAGCAACTGCTGTATTAAAATAAAAACTCATGCCATGTCAGATCAGAAGTGTCCTCTATCCTTGGAAGCAATTAATGGGGTCATCTTAATTACAGCCACCCTCCCAAAAGAAGATCATGATGCTGTGAAATTGTCTGTCATGCCTACCAAAATAGGAAGTGAGCATGAAAAGAGAGCATGAAATGGAGGCATGGCCTTCTGTCATATTTTCTTAAAATCAGAGCTTGGGAAGGTTTTTTAGCTCTTTCTCTAGCCAAATGGAACAACAGTCATACTTCTCAAGAAATTCTGGGATTTTTAGTCTAGTAATTACTTCCTCAGATTCTGGTTAAAACAGGCTGTTACACAGTGCTGTGAACTGGTTATGAACTTTATGATTCATCTCTCATGCACTTTCAATCCCTATTCCAGGACAGAGGACAGAAAATAAATAAATAAAACAAACTGTGATAAACTTTCTTTTCTTGCTCTCCTATCTTTTGGAAGATGGCATCTAGTGATAGTGTGAAGGTGAGGTAACAGAGAGCAGCCAAAACCTCTATGGTTTTGTTTCCCTGGGGACCTTTCCATCCCTTAACCCCATTTTAGCCCCAAAGTGAAAATTCAGTAGAGACCAATGAAACATACCTTGCACTTATTTCTGTTCAACATGAAGTTATACTCCTCCCTACAAAAAAAAAAAGGTAAGAAAACAGAAAAGGAAAATGATAGCAAATGCAAACATTTCTGCCACTTTCACAGGGACAAAGGACAAAAAAAATACACTATCAACAGGAAAGGTTTTGCTAGGAGTTCTACCTAATCCTTGGTCAGCAAGTTGGATTTCTAACAGGGAAAGTTTATTTATGGATAAGATTTATTTCCACTGGTATGGAGAAAGTTTAAAAAGGTGGTGCATTGGTTAAACAGATGCACTGTACATTGTGAGTTTGATCATGATGGGGAGATTGATTGAGTGGAACTAAATTCAGGGCCTATGATAGGCTACAGGGCAACTAAGGGCTTGTTCCAAAATCAAGATGTGGATTTATTGGGGAATGCCAGGAAAATAAATGACAACACATCCCAGCTGCATTTTCCTTCCTTCCTTCCGTCTGGAAAGCATACATTTTCTCTTCCTCCTGTTTCATGGAGATCTTGCAACTTTGCCTCACTACAAGCCTCTGAGTGAAGCTTCCGTCATCTTAAGAGGTCCTCAAGACAGACCTACATGTTCTAGATGTGTTCACTAAGCACTATGAGGTAATGTGATTGTGTAATTGCTATTGCTATTATAGACACATGTATAGACACATTAAAAAGTTAAGAATTGTGTTACTGCTAAAATTCCCATGAAGCTAGAAACATTAGTTAGAAATTAAATCAGTAACATGAGTACAAAAGGATGTTTAAACTACCAAAGAAATTTGTAGGATCTATGAAACACTCCCTGAGAAGGAGCAATTTGAATCGCTCAAAAAAGAAAACCTGGAACATATTGAGCTGCAAATCTTATGCAATAGTTTATACAAATCTATTTTTAATTTAATGTAGTGCATGAATTTGTCATGAAACTCGTTGTTCTTGGGACCAATGCCTTTTCTTCACTGCTGTGGGCCCCATTTTGGACTGGACTCCTGGTCAGCATGACACACACACAAAGTCAATGGAAGAAATGAGTTCCTTGTGTGACAGATGTTAAAGATGGAGATAAAATGATGACTATAAAAACGGTATTGTCTCACTACTCAGCTAGGCCCTTCTTTCAGCCTGCCTTCCCTCTTCATCCTGAGCTTTGTGCTTTTATCGTATTGACCACAGTGTAGCTGTTTACAAGATCCTTCATTCAACAGCTGTGTCAGAAAACCACCAATATTCCAAAAGGAAGATGGTCCTTGGAGTGAAACAGACAAAGTTAAACAGGAGCCTGATCTCTTGAGACAATGATAGGGTGAGCGCTTCATTTACCCTAATTCTTTATTTTTAATGATAAAACTTGACTTTAGAACTGACCTTGATTAAGAAATCAATTTTTCTCCCACTCACACAGACTATCTCCAAATGTTCTCAGCATAAAGTCAAAGTATTTTAAATATGCAACATATTAATCACTACATTTCACAGTCAAATTAATGCAATGTGTCAGTTTATATATCTTTCTACATAACCCAAAGAACCAGATATATTAAAGATGTGCATAAATCTCGAGTGAAGTCTGAGGTGTGAGCACAAATAGAACTTGTAGGTCTGCCTTGAATACCTCTTAAGATGAAGGAAGCTTCACTTCAAGGCTTGTTGTGAGGCAAACTTGCAAGAGCTCCTTGAAAAAGCAGGAAGAGAAAACATATGCTTTCCAAAAGGAAGGAAGGAAAATACAACTGGGATGTGTTGTCATTCATTTTCCTAGCATTCCCCAGTAAATTCACATCTAGATGTTGTTGCTCTCTAAAAATTGGTGGCCTGGAGCAAGCCCTTAGTTCCTCTTTCCTGGTTGTAGCTGCAGCCTATCATAGATCCTGAGTTTCAATCAATCAATCAATCAATCAATCAATCATAGCACAAACATTCCTGTCACTGTTTGCAGTTTGACAGGTATAAGAACCCCAGATGCAAAACTAGATTTCCAAATAGTATTCAGTTTTGACTAATAGCTACTGCCAACCTAGCAGTTCGAAAGCAAGAAATTGCAAGTAGATAAATAGGGACCACTTTGGTGGGAAGGTAACAGCATTACATGCGCTCCGGTGTATAGTCATGCCTGCCACATGACCATGGAAACGTCTGCAGAAGCAGACAGTGCTGGCTCTTCGGCTTAGAAACAGAGATGAGCACTGACCCCTAGAGTCGGATACAACTGGCTTTCGAGCAAGGGAAACCTTTTCCTTTGACTAATAGAACAAGGGTTACAGTTGTTTTTAATGTTATTTTCGGTGATAACTAGTGGGAAAACACAAACCTTCAAATGTCTCATCCTCAGCTTTAAATCAGATTATATGAATATCTAGTAACTCTTTTAACACTGTTGCTAAATCCACACCAAAATGCAGAGATAGCTGTGTATATTTTTACTTACCAGAAGGATTTATTTATTTATTTATTCTATTTGTATAGCCACCCCAATCGACGTGAGACTCTGGGTGGCGTATATAAAATCCCCAACGTTTAAACTATAGAGACCCTTAATATTCCTAAAAACACTGAAAATCTACCTCTCACCCACACAAATTTAAAAATCTAGTTAAAAACTATTAAAAGCATGAGTGATCCTCCTCTAAATGAGATGTTGAAGTCCACCTCCCTACACCTGCTCTGCCAGCCAGGTTTCCTGAAGGGCAACAGCTCTGTCTGGAGATGGCAGTTCAACTGGCAGGAGGTTCCATAGGGCTGGAGCGGATACTGAAAAGGCTCTTCTTCTAGTGTTAGAGAGGTAAGTCTCTCTAGCAGTTGGTATTTTTAAAGAGCCCCTTTGGTCAGCTCTAGTGGGATGTTCAGATGTTCTTGGGGTGATGCGGTCGCTTAAATATCCTAGCCCACTACCATGTAGGGCTTTAAAGGTAATTACCAGCACCTTGAATTGCACCTGGAGACACAATGGCAACCAGTGAAGTTCCCATAGCAGGGGTGAGACATGGGCATAATGCTCACACCCCATCACTACATGGGCAGCTGCATTCTGAACCAGCTGCAGCCTCCAAATAGTCATCAAGGGCAGCCCCATGTAGAGCGCATTACAACAATCCAGTCTGGAGGTGACCAGAACGTGTGTAACCATAAGCAAGGAGTCCCAGTCCAGGAGTGGGTGTAATTGCCAAATGACACGAAGTTGTTCAAAAGTCCTCCTAGCCACAACTGCCACCTCCTCATCGAGCAGGAGTTGTGAGTCCAGGAGGACCCCCATCCAGCTCCAAAGATGGTAGCTCCCTGACCCACAGCCACTCAGTCTTGCCAGGATACAGTTGTAGCCCATTGTCCCCCATCTAGACCCTTACAGCCTCCAGACACCTGGATAGAATTCCAACTGCATCGCTTGGATCACCACGGACTGAGATGTATAGCTGAGTATCATCTGCATATTGATGATACTTCACCCCATGGGAACGGACGATCTCCCCCAGAGGCTTCATGTGGATATTAAATAGGAGAGGGTAAGAGCACCTAGCCCTGAGGCACCCCATATTGGAGGGGTTTAGGGTTGGACCTCTTGCTCTCCAACCACACCAACTGGGTCTGGCCCTTCAGAAATGAGGAAAACAAGGACCACACTGTGCCCTGGATCCCCAATCCTGAGAGCCGTTCCAGAAGGATGGAATGGTAACCAAATTATTATGAGTTAAGGGGAAGGTTGGTTCCTTTGGCTCAATGAACTAACAAAGTGAATCTCTGTAAGTACCTTCAGCTTCCTTTCAATATTAGCATATCCCTCTGCTAGCAACTTAACATAGTGATGAAAGCCTAATACAGAATTAGTCAGAATCCATCATGTTAGAAAACAGAGGTTGTTTTAAACAAAATTATTGTAGATAAAGAATGTAAAATTCTGCTATGCAAAACTAGAAGAAGAAAATGATTTAAACCTCATATTTTTATCCTTGTGAGTATAAATAGTGAGGGGTAGGAGAGACCTCCCAAAGATTGGTAGCAAATGGACATGAGGTTTGCCACTGTCACAATATGCCATCTTTCAAAAATATGGAACATTATGAATTCTAGTGAGCACATCATCTACCATCTCAAAGGCTTTAGGTTCTGTATCTTCAATAGCAACTTGACATGACACGATATAAAAATAATGGTATAGGACTGGCATTTCAATTCCAGTCTCCCCCAGATGTGTTTAACTAGAATCGTAGATCAGTGATGTTCAACCTTGTCATTCCAGGTGTTCTGGAACTTCAATTCCCAGAAGCTCTGATCAGCAGGAATGCTGACTTGGGCTTCTGGTAATCGCAGTCCAAGAACACCTGGAGTGCCATGGTTCGCCATTACTGTCCTAAATCATCCCAGAGCACCATTCATTTAGTTTTGCCAAACTTTAAACTTTTTTTATTATTATTATTATTATTATTATTATTATTATTATTATTATTATTATTATTATTATTATTATTATTATTATTATTATTATTATTATTATTATTATTATTATTATTATTATTATTATTATTATTATTATTTTCCCACTGGAGTGGCTTACAACATATGAAAAAATCTTTATAATAAAAAATAAACAAATTGAAAAATTATAAATATCAACACGAACAAAAACGATAACCCCCCAATTAAAACAACAGCAACAGCAACAAAAACACATATTGGTGATGGGAAAAGTTAATCAAAACCTATTTATCTGCTGTTGGCAGAATGTCCTTAAAAGCCTCTTTAAAGAGGGACAATTTTAGTTGTGTTTAAAAAATAGATAGAGATGAAACCTGGCCCAGCTCAACCAGTGGAGAGTTCCACAAAGTTGGTACCATCACTGAGAAGGTTCTTCTCCAAGTCATAGCCTTTCTTGCTAATCTCAGGGTTGGGACCTGGAGTTGCACCATCTGAGAGGAATGGATGAAGCAGGTTGATTTTCTGAGGGGAAGACGTTCTGCCAGGTAGGAAGGTCCCAAACTGTTTAGGACCTTGAAAGTTAGAACTAACACCTGATACAGAAAGGAACAGGTAGCCAATACAGCCCTGCCAAGGCTGGAGAGATATGTTCAAATTTTCTCACTCAAAAAATCAGCCTGGCTGCTGAATTTTTCACCTGTTGATGCATTCATATCAAGAATACGGGCAGCCCCACATAGAGCATTACAGTAATCGATGTGTGAGATAACCAGTGAGATAACTAATATTAATGGGACACAACTCAACTATTGGATACAGTTGGAAAAAAGTGGCTTTGCTTGATGACCACTAAGTTGCATATATGGTCCCTAGTGGAGAGCACAATCCCATCTAGCCTAGCCTTTTCTTTCATTGCTTCATAACTTGGAGTTTCTCCATGAAGCATGGGAATGGACGAGCTCAGCAGAGGAGAGGATCCGTAGGAGCAATTGTGTCAACTGCTCCGGTTCCTTCTAAGTACCATCTGGCAACCTGTGCATCAACAGGAGCACCAAACAGGTCAGTTGGAAACCCATCTAAGGCAGCTTGGAAACCTTCTGGGTCCAGCAGCCCTTGTGGGTGGACCATCCTAATCGGTCCTAACTATCGGGGGTGCAGGTTGGTGTTCCCACCTTAAATTTCAGCTGGAAAAAAGACCCTCCACCCTCAGATCACTGTCTCCATGAGCCCCAGAAAAGATCAAATCCAGGGTATGCCCCACCACATTTGTGGGGCCACTGACACATTGGGAGAGACCCATGGATATAATGGTATCAATCAATTCCAAGGCTGCCCCAACAAGCACCGCCTCTGCATAGATGTTGAAGTCACCCAAAACCAAATGCTTTGGGGGACAACACCACCCGACAGCCCCAGGAGAGGGAGGACCAGCTCATGAGGAGCTCAAAAGACCAGCCACAGCCCCCATCTCTCCCTGGTTCCCTCCAACATATGAAGGGCCTCTCATCCTGGCCTGGAGGTGGCAGATACCCTGATAAGGATGATATTCTCCCTGTAGATGACATCAATCTTCTTATTGTATAGAACAGGGATAGCCAAGGTTTTTGGGCTGCAGGTCAGTAGCATGGTACAGGGGCCCGATCACTATGACCCATGGACCGGATCTGGGCCCCAACACCAATTCATCCAGCCCATGATGCCCTTGTCGCTCCCAGAAGTGGAAGTAAAACGCACCCTTAACGGTCACATTTTACTTCCATTTCTGAGAGTGATAAGGTTGTCACAGACCAGATGAATTGGTGTTGGGCCACGGATCCAGCCCACGGACCATAGTTTGAGCACCCCTGGTCTAGACCTCTAGCCCCAAATCATGTTTCCAGATACATTAAAATTAGTTCCTTGCAGGATAAGTTTTAAAATTGTAATTTGGGTATATTCATGAATACTTTGAGACTTATCTGACATGACTATATGCATTTGCTATTTGTTGCTTACTAGTTATTTTAAAAGCTACTCCTGGGAATTCATGTTGTTTGCTCAGCTATGCTTTTTCCTTCACCACACCCATTTGCAGAGTTAATTTTTATATCTTTGAATTTGCACCAGAGAACATAAATTGTATTATTGAGAGTCTGAAGGAGTCTGTTTTAGATGCTTTCTCTATTGGTCTAGTTCAGGGATGCCCAAACTATGGTCCGGTGCCTGGATCCATCCCCGATGCCAATTCACCCACCCCACAAAACCCTTGTTGCTCCCGGGAGCAATGAGGGCTTCATGGGCCAGATGAATTGGCATCAGGAGCCGGATCTGGCCCATAGGCCATAGTGACTGGCCCCCTGAACCACGTGACTGGCTCACAGCCCAAAAAGTTTGGGCACCCCTGGTCTAGTTTAACATAGTACTTTTGATGGCCCTCTGTTAAGCAAAAGGCAGGAAAGGAAAATGCTTGCTAAGGATATTCTGTTTGCCCTTCCACTGTCTACAGTTTTTTTAGTACTTTAGGTTGGAGAAACCTTAGAAGTGACTATGAGATGATCAACATCAGGAACAGACCACTGTGAGAAAACATTTAAGTAGTAGGTAGTGCAGGGAGGAAAGGGCCACAGTGGCATGGTGGTTAAGATGCTGAGCTTGATGACCGGAAGGTTGGCAGGCCAGCAGCACAACATCCCAACTTCTGCCAACCTAGCATTTCAAAAGCAAGAAATTGCAAGTAGATAAATAGGCGCAACTTTGGCAGGAAAGGTAACAGTGTTCCTTGCACTGTTACATCTAGTCATGCGTGCCACATTACCATGGAAATGTTTGCAAATGCAGACAGTGCTGGCTCTTTGGCTGTAAATGGAGATGAGCACTGCCCCCTAGAGTCGGACACGACTGACCATTGAGCAAGGGAGACCTTTACATTTACCTATACTGTACTAGTGCCACAATCAGAGCGAGACAGGGAACCTTGAAACATTCAGCTATATATATGCATTTTAAGTAGGAGTATCAATTCAAAGTACAGTACAGTAAAACACCGGATAATGCTAAAACTTGGTTTCACAAGTCTTGGTGTTATCCGATTTTTAGTGTTATCCGATCCATGTTAAAATCCTATGGGATGGATCTGATAACGTTAAAGCTCCATAGAGATACATTGTAACCGCACAGGCCTTAGCGGTTGTTATCCGATCCATCCCATAGGACCTTAACGTTATTCGATCAAATTCTCCTCCCCAGATTACTTAACGTTATACGATTTTAGCGTTATCCGATCTAATCATTATCCGGTGTTTTACTGTACTGTACTTCTGTTCTTAATTCTGGTTAAAATAAAACCCTCCACAAAGCATATACCATCACCACAACTCATTCCCCTTTGAAGCCCAATGTCTAGTTATTCATATAGTTATTCCTGATGTGAAGAGTAATATGATTCAGCTAAAGGTGAGGAAGAGGGTGGGAGAGACGGACAATTCCAAGCACCATCTTGAAAGAAATGCCTCAAAAAGGGTTCACATCTGAGCAACAAGGGTAGGGAGGCAATGAAAGCTTGATGTTTCAGCTTGTCTTTGAAAGAGCAAAGCAGACCATTCTCAGCAAAACAGATGTCAAACAGTGACCTTGTTTTGATATAAAGAAGAAGTCAAAAGAGGTTGACTTTGCTTCTGATTAAGGAAAGCCAAATGACAAAAAGAGAAAACAAAGAAAATTAGAAACATGTTTAGATTTCAGATGCTATACTGGGCACCTTCCTTTCTTCTTTTCTCTTCCTTCCCAAACCCAAGAGTGAAATGTGCTACTGAGAGGCACACTGTAGGGACATTGTAAAATGTGCCTTCTATGTGTATATGATCTTTTCCTACTGGTAGGGGCTGCAGTGGCTCAGTGGTTAAGAAGTTTGCCTTGTTAGCTAGAGGGCTGTCAAGTCGGCAGCTTGAGACCCGGTTACTGCATGATGGATTGAGTGCCTGTCTCTGTCCCAGCTCTTGGGGATATGAAAGGAGCCTCATTCGGGTGTTCCCTGAGTGGAGTTTCTTCCGCAAAAAAATCCTTTCAACTCAGAATAATTTCTGACACAAAATTATTATTATCCTATGGTTAGGCAGAGGGGGACAACTGTATAACGTGGTAGGTGCAGGAACATTAGAGACTGGCAGTGAGGACCAATCCATACGAACCAAAGGGCTAGCCTTGTGCTTCCCATCTGCTGGTGTTTGGACTTCAATTCCCCGAACCCTAAGTCATTTCCCCAAAGCACTGATCAGCCAATGTACTGACTTAGGCTTCTGGGAAT
The DNA here is from genome assembly GCA_030440675.1 of Furcifer pardalis. Classification (NCBI taxonomy): domain Eukaryota; kingdom Metazoa; phylum Chordata; class Lepidosauria; order Squamata; family Chamaeleonidae; genus Furcifer; species Furcifer pardalis. The sequence continues at coordinate 87,902,043 of CP126896.1, forward strand.
TGAAGTCCACCTGTGGGCTGTGTACCCCTTGTTGGGAACCACTGTATAAGGCTGACACTGTGCTATCACCAAATGTCCAGCTGAGATTCAACTATTCATGTGCTCAGCTTCTGTTCAATAAATTGTGGATGGGGATTACCATTTTGTCCAAAGCTTGAGGGGAAATGTAGAGGTGAGAGAATCCTCCACCCCACCTTGTTCACTAGGTGATGCATTTTTTGTTTAAAGAAAGGGAAAAGATGTCACAAGATCTAGGGATCAGTGTTCCTGAGAAGCTACACAGGAGATCCTTGGTAAGGCAATTTACCCATTCTTGGTATATTTGAGGAACCAGATAAATGTCAGAATGGTCAAAATGGGCACTTGTTAATCCAGACTAATGCCAAAACTATCAAAATATGATGAGTGGGCACACACCAGAACAATATTTTAGAAATGGAATATTACATTTTCTTCAACTTTTTAATTACCCAAAACCAGCTAGAACAGAATGAAAGGGTCGAGTTCAGCAACCTCTGAATAGAATAGGTAAAGGTCACCCTTGCTCAAAAGCCAGTCATATCTGACTTGGGGGTTCAGTGCTCATCTACTTGCAATTTCTTGCTTTCAAACTGCTAGGTTGGCAGGAATTGGGACAGAGATGGGAGCTCACTCCATTGTGCAGTACACAGGTCTCTTTCAGTGTCTTAACCACTGAACCACTGCAGTCCCTCTAAGGCAATGTTGTCTGAATACAATAAACCAACCATATTCATGACACACATATGATTAGATCAGAGTGACTCAGCATCCTGCAGAAAATAACATGGTATTATCTACTTCCATGTTGGACGGTGGAAGAATTCTTTCACAAATAATGGTTTGGAGACCATCAGCATTTTGGCTTCTATGACATTTATTTATTTATTTTCATTTAAACATTTATAGCTTGCTCTATGTCACAGGACTATCTGGGCAGATTACAACACTGTATAAAACAATTTAAAACATATTATCTTTAAAACTATTTAAAATTAAACAAACCAAATTCAAAACATTAACAACACTATAATCCATGCACCAAAACCTGTGCAAACCTCAATCTTCAACCCCCCCCCCCAAAAAAAAGCTCTAATGTCTTGATTTGGTGCTAAACATGATGAAATGTTGGTGTCCATTGAACCCCCAAGAGGAGGGCATTCCACAGTTGGGTGTTACAGCAAAACAAATCTTTCCCCTTTCTCCAAATAACAAATACCCCCCCTAGCATATTTTCCAGTGCTCTTTCAGGTCACAGAGGCCCTAAAATAGCATTGGTGCCATCTGGTAGCAAGGGCATGATTGTTACGGTGAATGAGTGCATCATATTACATTAGAGCTTGGGAAAGTTACTTCATAGATATGCTCGACAAAACTAGATAACCATCTTCAATTAAAAAGGAAAGATTACAGCACTGTTTCTCAGCTCAGCACATTCCATAAATACCAGAGAGAAGTCTTCAGAGAAGCCACTCTTTAAGGTATGTTAGTTAGAGGATGCCTGATTATAGACTGAAACACTTGGAGAGTGCCCAGTTGGAGATGACTTTTTTCCCAAATTTAAGGCTTTGTCCAAACTTAAGCCTTCCCAACAGTATTTAGGTTTCTCTCAGTACCACAATAATGTTCAAGGAAGTTCTACCTAGAGGGCAGATCACATGTTAAGGCAAATCTCCATTTCCTTCTCTTACCTCTCCAGGCACACCAATCTTTCACCTCCACGTCTGAGCATAAGACAGCAAATGAATATGTGCTAACTGAATAGTTACAAAACAAAAGCAGGTTAATTTGCCAAATGCTTCTCTTAGAATAAGCAGCATTTTTCTTTGAAAGAAAGTGAATTTCTAATGACATGTTTCCTGTATCATCTGGTTTGGCTCCTTCCATATCCAACCTGCAAGTCTGGTGACATTTGTTCTGGAGAAGAAGAAAAAAGAAAAGGGGAAAGAACAGAAGTTTTCTGCTGGCATATTTTGTTTTCTAAATGTTGGATAAGTTTTATAAGTCTACACATAAGTCACAGAAGCCCAAAAGCTTGTCTCAGTCCCATTTTTTAAAAAACAAACATTGTTAACATGTTTATTATTTCCAAGTTCAGAGAATTAGCTTTGCATTTCTTTCTCTTTCACACATGAGCTTTTTGACTGCTGAAGTCTCACTAGGATTGAACCAAGAAACAGCCTTTTTCATTTGAGATCAGTAGTTGTTCTACAACTTTCTGAATTTCCTGTCCTAGCTTGGAGACCACTAGTGATTTGCAGAGATCGCCCTGTATTCTATAGATACAAATTAGTCAGAAGTCTACCCAAAGTTACAAATGATGACATAACCTCCAAAAGCTTCTCTCTTATCATACCTATGCAACTTGTCATTCTAAGAAATAGTCATCTACTGTGATTTAGAAAGGTCTGTTCTGCTTTACAGAGCCTGGGCGGGTCATTAAACAGTATGAGGAGCATTGTCAGAAAATAAAAATTAACATTGGGGTTAATGTTAATAATTTCTTGCTCATAATCTTATTCTGGAGAACAATTTCTTCTTCTTATAAGACAGAGCTATATATGCCACATACCTTTTCTAGGATCCTCTAACATGTCCTGGTATGTTACACTTGAAAGACGATTGTTAGAATTCTCTAAGAAGTGACTACTAGTCCAGTCAGTTACTGTATATGTTGAATAAGGCTGAGGGCACATCATCATGTCCTTCACATATGACTAGAAACTGCCTTGGGCATGCCCTGGAGCCTGCAAACAAAGGCAGAGAGGGCAGATATATTTTTCATATAGAAAGCCAAGTACAGAAAGAAAGAAAGAAAGCTGCCAGCTACCTTTTACTTTTAAAGATAGGAGAATAGATACCATATTGCTTGTGCACTGGAACTCAGCTAGGGCTGCAGCATCAATATGCTGATGATACCAAGCTGTAAATCTCGGCCCGTGGGAACCCTAGCGATGCAGTGGAAGTCCTTTCCAGGTGCCTGGAGGCTGTTAGGGTCTGAATGGGGTACAACGGGGTACAACTGAATCCTGGCAAGACTGAGTGGCTGTGGGTCAGGGGCCCTGCATTAATCCTGGCAAGACTGAGTGGCTGTGGGTCAGGGGTCCTGCGTTATCTCAGAGCTACCATCTTTGGTTCTGGATGGGGTGGTTTTGCCCCAGACAGACCCAGTGCGTAACCTGGGGATCCTTCTAGACTCACAAATCCTGCTCGAAGAGCAGGTGGCAGTCGTGGCTAGGAGGGATTTTGCACAACTTTGTATAGTTCACCAGTTATGCCCGCTTCGGACTGGGACTCCTTGCTCATGATCCCACATGCTTTGGTCACTTCCAGCCTTGATTATTTCAATGCACTCTACATGGGGCTGCTCTTGGTGACCATTCAGAGGCTGCAACTGGTCCAGAATGCGGCTGCTCAGGTGGTGATGGGTTGCGGGCGCTATGCTCGTGTCTCACCACTGCTTCGGGAGCTGCACTGGTTGCCAGTATGTGACGTCTCCAGGTGCAATTCAAGGTACTGTACTGGTCATTACCTTTAAAGCCCTACATGGTAGTGGACCAGGATACTTAAGAGACCTAATCACCCCAAGAACATCTGTCCATCCCACCAGAGTGGACCAGAGAGGCTCTCTGGTTGTGCCATCAGCTAGAGAGGCTCACCTCTCTAGCACTAGAAGAAGAGCCTTTTCTGTGTCCGCTCCGGTCCTTGGAACCTCCTGTCAAGTTTGCTGCATCTCCAGACAGAGCTGCTGCCCTTCAGAAAGGGGGTAAAGACCTGGCTGGTGAGGCATGTGTGGGGTGCTGGCCAGATGGTCAGTTCAGCAGTCTGGTTCTTTTGACCCCCACCTCTCTCCCCATTATCTTTTTAACTTTTTAATCTTTTTAACTTTTAATTTTTTAACCTTTTAATGTATTCATTGTGTTTGAATTGTGTTTTCTTTAATTTTGTAAACCACCCTAAGTCCCTGGATGAGGGTGGGATAGAAATGTGATTAATAAATAAACAAACAAACAAATAAATAATCTTACACCCATATTTGGGAGCCAGCTCTTGAGAACAAAGCAACAGGGCTTAACTTTGAGTAAAAATGTATAGGACATCCATTTAGACTAGAGTTTAGTAGTTCTGCATACAGCTCGGAACTTACTTTTGAAAAGAAGCTTGATGCTTCACAGGTTGGTTTTCAGTGGTCAGATAGATATTATTGCTCCTTTTAATGTGTTTTAATTGCGTTTTTTAAGTTTTGTATGCCGCCCTGAGTCTTTGGATGAGGGTGGGATATAAATGCGATTAATAAATAAAAATAAGGGACAGTTGTAGGAAATTAAAGATTAGCTAAGTAAGTCTTCTTGTACCAAAGTTGGCCAGTTCATGATCCAGGGGCAAATCACATCTGTAGGACTCAAAGCCAAATCTTGGGGAAAGCTAATGTGATATAGCAAATGGAGTACTGGACTAGAGACCTGCATTCAAATACCTCCTTGGCCATGGAAATTCAGGATACACTGCTCTTCAAACATCACATACACCTGGAAAACTCAAACAAGTCATAACAGAAAGGGCTGTGACTGTATGGCTGAAGTTCCTGCTTCTGTGCAACTGTGCTTGGAGAAAAACTGTTTCTCCTTAACAGCATATGCAAGCAGCACGTACCTTGTTTCCAAACACAGCCATCCTTTCTGGAGGCTTAGGAAATGCAGTAAAATCCCCAGTGTTGCAGGGCATGTTTCCCTTCAAGCCAACAAAATATTGATAGAGGATATCTTTTTCCTTCTCTGTCTTTGATGCCAGCCAATGTGGCTTTCTGGGTTGCAAGCATCATTTTCAGTATTCCCAGTGCCTGCCATGGGTCAAGAGGGATCATTGACATGTGGAAATATTTGTCAGATTGCATAGCACTGTCCTTTGTATTACAGTTTTGTCTTCTGGAAGTTGGGTGCAGATTAAGAAGGATAGACAACCAACCATTTTTGTGTCTCATAGTTCTTCCTCTTTCATGTCCAGGTCAGGTTTTAAACAGCCAAAATGAACCCACCTTCTTGGCTTTGTCATTGGCCAAACTTAAATCTTCATTGGTACACATTTCTGGTCATAATCAGCAGACCAGCAGACCAGCAAATGACCAAGATTCTGTATCTCTCCACATTCACACAGTGTGTTGTTGCCCGCTAGCAGCCCCCACTTGAGTATGTTGGTCTGACATTTAGAGACTCCGACCCTCAGTCTATTAAAGGGCTTTCAAGTGACATAAAAGGGATAGGGTTCCTCAGCCATATCTTCCTTTAATATTGTTCCTTGTTCAGTGAGCTCCTTCCTCCATCTGCATGGTTAACCCGGTGGTATATACTGAAAATCCACAGTCATTGGAAGGTTCTCCCCCATCTCACAGGCATTCCCATCACAGAACACTAGACAAATGGGCAGGTAGAGCTGTCCCAAAGCCATCTTCATTCTGAGAATGGAGATAACAAGAAGATTTCCCATCATTTCCCATGGGATATGATGCTCTCTTTGCTATAAGACTAAAGATAAGAGGAGGATTCCCATATCTGCTATACTGGTAATTTGCTATACTGGAAATCAAAACTATGTTTGGGAGAATCTCCCCAACAGAGATGGGGAAAGGAATGTGGGGGAAGAGCAGATCTTCAGGGAAAAGGAGAAGCCCAAGCTTTTTGTGGGCTGAATCCTGGTAATTTTGTGTATGGGTCAACATTTCCTCTCTTCTGATATGAAAAGTATGACCAAATGAAAGTATCACCAATAGTTTAACATGCTTTACCTTGTTACCTTTCAACTTTTGCTTTTACCAACTGTCAATATGTTATTTCCTCTTTAAGAGAAGGGAAGTGAATATTTTCTTGGAGAACAGTGGAAATTTATGTTATCTGTAGGGAGAATTAAGGGGGAAAAGAAGGAAAACACCTTGTTAATCCTCTGCTAAGCTGTGACACAGCTTGCTACTGGAAAATGAATTTGCTCTGATCTCCCTGGACTGGAATGTATCATAAGGACTCTCAGTTCCCACAATTGGGGAAAGAATCATTGTAACTGCGAAATGGATATTCTGGCTGATGCAACGTCTGCCATTGGGGGTCAGTTGTCCAAAATTACTGAACATAGGTGGTTTGCCACCTAGGAAAATCCCAGTTCCTCTATCACATGTTCCATGTCAAAGGTTAAACCCAATAAAGCACACCACCCCCACCCCTTATCAATGTCATGGACGAAGTAAAGTAATGGTGAGGAACATACAACCAGTAATTTGGTCCTAATTACTTTTGAGTAATTTGCTGATATGTGCAACGCACAATGGCCCACAGTGAAGGGACTTTAGTAAAATATAAACCCCCAAACTTAAAGCCCCACTTGCCCTCAGTTAGTTTTTAGATTTTGATTTTATAGTTTTAAATTGAAGGGTTTTTTTTTAGGAATGCTTTTAAGAGTGTTTTATTGTGGTTTTTTATGAATTGTGAGCCGCCCTGGGTCACCTCAGTGAAGAGGGCAGTTGATAAGTATGAATAAATAAATAATAAATAAATAAATAAATAAAGCAGAGATTCTCAACCTGCATCCCATGACCCCATTTCATGTGGGCCCCCACTGCCTCCACCACACCAGGAAGTGCAATGTTGTGGAGGAAGGCCAAAGTGGCCATCCGGCCCCCAAAGCTATCTGAGGGAACGTGACCCAGACCCCGGGTTTAAAATGTTGAGAACTCCTGACTTAAAGGTATCCTGTTCCAGGGCTCACACAGGTGATTTAATTTTAAAAAACAAAAACAAATAAATTTAAATGTTTTCTAAATTGAATGTGTATCATAACCACCATGCATTGTGAGCTTATTTTCCCACCTTGCTTGCCAGTCAAAACAGCTTTTCAACAGATGTGCTTTCCTCCAAACTCTGGCTGCACTGAAAATGGTTTCAGGAAGAATAACTAGGAAGGAAAGAGCACCACCTACTGAAACACAAGGCGTATTCTTCCTCAACGCCTACGTTTTTCTTGAAGAACTTCCACTCAGGCAGTGACCTAGTCTCACCTTGTGTAGTTTATGGTGTCTGATGAGATAACTGTCTGATCTTATGGCTGCAGGCCAGATAGGAAGACCTGCAAAGCTTAATTATGGTGCACAATTAAATGTTCTTTTTCAACCAATCCTAACCATTTTGATATTGTAAGACAAGTTAATATCTCTTCAGCTATAATTGGGTCAAGATTGATCTATAGGTTTGGGTTAAGAGAAGGTGTCCACATTTGTCAAATTAATATCCAGATCCCCCCCCCCCCGTTATTTTTCACTCTACATTAAATATTAAAAAGATTCATTGAAACATAGTGCTGGAGAAGAGCTTTGTGGATATAAATAGGGTTGGCAGAAAGACAAACAAGTGGATCCTAGAGCAAATCAAGCCTGAATTCTGGAGGCAAAAATGATGAAGGTGAGGCTAATGTACTCTGGACACATCGTGAGAAGGTGAGATCCCCTGGAAAAGACAGTAATTCTGAGAAAGGTAGAAGGCAGCAGAAGAAAAGGAAGACCAAATTAAAAAAAAAAAACCAGATTGTCTCCTAAAGGAACCCACAGGCTGGAATTCACAAGATCTGAGGACTATTGAGAACTGGACATTTTGGAGAGCACTCATTCATAGGGTTGTCATAAGTCGGAAACAACTTGTTGGTACATCACAATAAAAGCAGTACTATTAGTAATATCAAGAATCAAAATCAAATGTTCACCTTCTGTACACTTACCAATTGGGTTGCTCGGTTTCAAGATACCAGTGGATGTCTCAGGGAATTGCTATAATTCTCTGGGTCTCCATCTTAGGAGACAAACTTCAGAATGAGCAGTTCTAGAAGAAAAGGGATGCTTTTTTGTGTGAAGAAGTTTAAAACCATGGCATCCAGTTCCATTTATCCCATCTGGCATTAGGACTCATTGGCTCCATGTGAAGATGTCACTGTATATAATCTCCCAGAACTTTGGTGCTAGGAGACATTAATGTTCATGCGGAGGAGAAGCTGTCAGGCATGGTGGCAGAATTTATGGATGCCATGGCTCTTATGGACCTCTTCCCAAGTGTTAGCGGGCCCACCCACATGGCCAGCCATAAATTGGATTTAGTTTTCCATGGAGCATGTGGAGACAAGGACTTGAGGAACAAGGGGCTGACTTCATTGTTCCTATCCTGGCCTGACTACCACCTGCTGAGGTTCAAAGTGGTGGTGTCTACCCTATCCTACCCCAGGATCCTGGGCCAATTAGGATAGCCTGCCCCCAAAGGTTACTGGATCCAATTGGTTTCCAGGCTACCTTAGGTAGGTTCCCACCTGGGCTGGCCGATACTCCTGTCGAAGCCCAGGTGGCTAGATGGTATGTCGGAGCAACCAGGGCAGTTGACACAATTGCTCCTGAATGCCCTTTCCATGCCAGAGCTTGGTTTTCCCCGTGGTTCACAGAGAAACTCTGAGCAATGAAGCACATAGGAGTCTAGAGAGCATATGGAGATAGGTCCTGTCAGATGAGAACATTGGGCAGGTGAGGAGGGCCTCCTCGCTGTATCAGTGAGCTGTAAGGAAGGCCAGGAAGACCTATTATGTGACGTGAATACAGGAGGCTACTAATAGACAGGCTGAATTATATAAAATCGTTTGAAGCCTCACTGCCAGCCATTCCGTAGGCCCTCAACAATTCCAACTGTCCTGCAATTTATTCATATCCCACTTTAAATCAAAGGTGGAGATCATCTACCGGGACCTTGATACCATAGTACTTGCAGTTAATCTGGATGGGATGTCCAGCGAGATCCCCGCCAATACTTCCTGGGATCAGTTTCAGCTTGCATCTCTTGGACAAGACTCTTTCACATATAACCCCACAATCTCTCGGTTTGATCCTTGACCATCCCGGCTTTTAAAGTCAGCTAAGAAAATATCATTAATGCCTCCTTGGTGGAGGGTGTTATGCCCTCAAAACTAGACAATTATATGCCCTCTCCTGAAAAGGCCAAACTTAGCCACGGATGTCTTGGACAACCATAGACCTGAGGTGAACATCCCTTTTTTGGATGAGGTGATTGAGAGGATAATGGCGGATCAACTGCAGGAGCTTTTTGATGAAACCAACTGCTTGGACCCATTCTAGTTGGGCTTCAGGCCTTTTTTTAGCACCAAAACCTCATTTGTTGCACTGCAGGACAATCTTTTCTGGGAGGCAAACTGTGGGGGGCATCATCCATCCTGGTACTCCTGGACCTCTCAGCGGTCTTCTATACCATTGATCATAGTATCCTTCTGGGGCGAGTTGGGAGTTTGGGATTTTGTATTACAGTGGTTCCACTCCTTCCTCAGTGATCATCCCCAGAGGGTTCAGCTTGGGTAAAGTCTGTTGGCCCCATGGGGGTTCCACAGGGATCAATTATTTCTCCTATGCTATTTAACATATATGTGAAACCACTGGGAGAGATAATCCGGAGATTTGGAGTGCATTGTCATCAATAGGCAGGCAACATGGAACTCTATTTCTCCTTCACATCATCGGCAGTGGAAGTGGCTCAGTGCTGGAGCCACCTGGCCATGGTGCTGGAATGGACCAGGGCTAACAAGCTCCGACTAAACCCAGGTAAGATGGAGGTACTGGTGTTGGAGGGTCCATCTGCCCAACTATGATCCCTTAACCCAATGATAGCTGGGACGGTATTGTTGCCTAGTAAACAGGTACACAACTTGGGGGTCATTTTCTATCACCATCTGACCCTCAAAGCACAAATTATGGCAGTATGCAAGGGCACTTTTTTCCATCTGTATCAAATAGGTCAGTAGCATTCCTACTTGGACAGATGGTCCCTTACAACACTGTTTATCTCACTGGTGATATCTTGTATAGATTGATGCAATGTTCTCTATGTGGGGCTTCTCCTTACCCTGGTATGGAAGCTTCAACGGGTGCAGAATGCAGCAACTAGGCTAATCACCGGGGTGAGGAAGTTCGACCATATCTCACCAGCACTAGCAGGGATGCACTGGTTGCCTGTTTCTTTCTGTATCAGGTTCAGGGTGTTAGTTTTAACTTTTAAAGCCCTAAACAAATTTGAATATTCCTACATGGTAGAGTGTCTCCCTCTTAGAACATCATCCCACATAACTTGATCTTCCCAGACAGGTCAGTTCTTGGTGCCGATGCCAAAATTGGCAAGGAAGGCTATGACCCAGAGAAGAACTTTTTCGGTGGCGGGGCCAACCTTATGGAACTCCCTTCCAGTGGAGTTATGTCAGGCTACATCATTGTTGGCATTTAGAAAGTAGCTTAAATCACTTCTGTTTAGGGAGGCTTTCGAGAAGGGGTCGTCATCTGTCTAGTGTCAGGTTTCTTGTTGGGCCTCCCCTGCTGTTACTTAGGTCAGGTATTTGTATTTTTATTGTGTGATTTTAAGATGTTTTTAATATGTTGCTGTTAGTCGCCCATAGTGGGGAAGACCTCCAGGTGTGTGTGTGGGGTGTGTGTGTGTGCACAAGTGGAATAAATAGAAATAATAAATATCTGTTCAGTATGACAACCTCTACTTTAGTAAATGGTCTGACCAGCAATCTCTTATTTTTATTTTATTTTATGGATTTCTATACCACCCTACTTAAGTCCTTTCCTTCACTCCTAGCTTTTTGGCTCACTAATGATGGGCCCACTGTGCTATCAACAGCAAGACAGGGAGTGGAACATCATCATTGCAACTCATGAGCATTCTTGCGGAATAAGCCCTGATGACAATAATAAAAAGCTTGGAAGGGGGAACTCCCCCCCCCTTGCCTGCTATGCCTCTGTGACATCACAAATAGGGTTGCCATATTCCAGTTCTCCATGTCTGTGTAGCCTTGTTTGCATATGAGCAACCTTCATTTGCATGGTATGCAGATTTGACCACTGTGTGAATTACTGGCACCTTTTCACATGATGCGAATTGTTGTAGGTCTTTTTGCTACCAACATGTTTCACCCTTGGCATCATTTAAATAGCAACCACTAATCTGTGAGAGCAAATATAGTGTGATAGTTTGTCATTTTGGGCTTAGAACAGAGAGACTCAAATGCAAAAATTGGCATATCTGCATCTGCAAATATTTCTATGATCACATGGTGAGTATGACTAGATGCTGGAGCACATAGAATGCTATTACCTTTCCTGCTGAAGTGGTACCTATTTATGTACTTGTAATTTCTTGCTTTTGAACTGCTAGTCTGGCAGAAGCTGGGGCAAAGATGGGCTCTCACTCTGTCACATAGCACTTGGGTGTCAAACTGCTCAACTGCCAACCTTCCAGTAATCAAGCTGAGTGTCTTAACCACCAAGCCACCACAGCCGTGGCAACTCAGTATCTCTTAGCTAAACTTACCATACAAGTTGATTATGAAGGAAAATCAGGAGAGAAGTATGCAAATAGCTATGAACATTGCCAGTTCATATAAATAAATAATAATATTTTGCCACAGTTCTGGTGGCATTGTCATGAGATGGCTGTTGCTTCTTGCCTGTAGAAGACTGCTATGCTAATTGGAAGGTAGGACTTTCAAAACCCAAACCAACAATCACCTTGATAATGTTACAAGCTGCAGTTGAAAGAGATGCAATTCAACACTGCACAATTATGTTACTGTTAATATTAGGTGGCAGTTCTTATCTTTGAGGAGAAATTTCTTCTTTTTCTTCTTCCATGTCTAGTCTAGAGGACTGCAGTGGCTTAGTGTTTATAATGCTGAACTCAATGACTGGAAGGTCAGCAGGTCAGCAGTTTGAGACCTGAGTGCTACATGGCAGAGTGAGCTTCTGTCTCAGCTCCTGCCAACCTAGCAGTTCAAAAGCAAGACATTGCAAGTAGATAAATAGATACTGCTTTGGTGGGAAAAGTAAGTGTTCCATGCACTCCAGTGTCTAGTCATGCCTGCCACATGTCCACAGAGGCATCTGCAGACACAGACTCTTTGGCTGTAAACCAGTGGTTCCCAAGGTGGAGGCCATGCCCCACAGGGGGACTTCAATTGCCAGAAGCCTAAGTCAGTACATTGGCTGATCTGTGCTTTGGGGAATTGACTTAGGCTTCTGGGAACTGAAGTCCAAAAATCAAAGGCTGGGGAACACTGCTGTAAATGGAGATGAGCACTGAACCCCCCCAGTCAGATTCAATTGGCTTTCGAGCAAGGGTGACCTTTACCTTTTACCCCCTATGTCTAGACCAGATGTGAAACTGCCAAATTAAAGCCACCTTTGGGGATTTCTTTCCTTTCACCTGATTTACTGTGAGAAAGATTAGCTGGCACAAGGTTGAAGACAATACACAGAAAAACACACAGCTCTTGCGTGCTACTTGGTTTTTCCTCCAGCTCATCTTGGCAGTTCCACTATTTCAGATTGGTGCCCCCTTCAGTGTGCCTTGACAACCCCCTCAACTTGCATGGTATCCTTCTCGAGTAAGCTTGGTGTCCCCAGCCTCACTTAGCTTTTGTCTGAGCTGAACACTCTAAGTGACTTTTAAAAAGCATGTTAGAGAACAATTTCGGTGCTAACCTTTGCACTACATGCAACTTCTGAACACGTTGCAAGGGGAGCCCTGTACAGAATGTATTACAGCAGTCAAGTTCATAGGTAAATCAGATCACTATAGCCAAATCTGCCTTCTCTAGGGAAAGGCATGGCCGGTAATGGCAATCCTGGCCACACAAATCATTTTTGTTGTCGACTCCAATTCGTATCCGAGAATGCATTTTTTCCTGAAGCAGGAAACATGTCATTGGCGTGAATTTGTTTAAGGTGGATCCCAGCTTGCCATGAAGTGACCCACACACTATGATCATGGAGCCATCTCCTGCAGCACACATGATATGAGACATTCAGGATTTAACACTGGGACTGCAATGGACTGCTGCAGCCTTGAGGATATGGAGAAGGTGCCACAGCCAGTCCATCTGGCATGGCCTCTTCTGTCTCCATGACCCTTGGGAATCAGAGTTCCTCCTCCGCTCATTTAATCCTCCATGAACAAAGTAGAGAAACCTGGTGCTAGCCTTAGGATGAAGTACAATCACAGCCAGAACAGGGTGGTGATCCCAGTATTAACCCCAGTGCTAGCAGGATTTGTTATTTGGATTGTGGCCTACGGAAATAAACATTATTTTGCCTTTACAGTAAACTAGAAAATACCAGAAATACAGCACAAAGTTTGATGTTGAGTGATTTCTAAAATAATTTGGGCTCCAGCCCAAGAAAGTCTGGAAAAATACAGATAAGGTCCCACCCGCCCTTCAATGGTTACAACAGAAACTAAACCACCAACATATTTACTGTAGTCTAGAATAATAGGAATCAGTGATGGAAAAAACATATTAGATCATCTGATCCACTATTTTGCCAGTGCATTATTATTTCCTACAGTATCTTATCTGGCATACTCTCCTGTCTGGTGTTTAAAATCTCACAAAGTTTCCACCACCTCCCTATGGGAATGTTTCCTCAAAATGATTTTGTTACTGAATCATACTCTAAATATTTGCAAACCATGACACTGTTTTCTCTTCCTTCATAAACTATTATCTTTTTGACACTGTTTCTCTTACATCCAAAGCACTTGGAGGAATTTAATTTTCATATAAGAAAATGATCCTAATAGGAGATCAAGTTATGAAGGGGTAGGAACAGCTTCTGCTTAAAAGCCTTTGCGATATACCTGCTATATTGGAAAGCCTGATCTTTCTAACACCAATTTAGTCTTCATAAAATAGTACAAGACTTAAAATATGACAGTTAAAGCAGCTTCAGAAGAAATGCCTTAACCATCAAAGGGAAACAGAGTAATAATAAATCATTATGTTTCTTCAAGTAATGTTTTTCAGCCACGGCCTGGACCCCAGAACCTCAGACAGCTGAGCAGACAGGACTGGTGCCATAAAATGCATCCACGGCTGTCATAAATCTGTTTACAATGACCATGGGGTCATTTACGGCTGTAGTAATCACATTTATGATGGCCATGGACTCATTTACGGATGTAGTAATCACGTTTACGTGGCTGTAAATGAGTCTGTGGCCAATTCTGGTGATGGCGGCTGTGGTGGCAGCTGGAGCAAAGATGGGGGACACATTACTTGGTGCCATGGGCCAGATCCTGCCCATAGGCCAAAGTTTGTGAACCCTTGCTCTAATTAGAGCATTAAATTTGGCATAGCAAGGTACAGGTTCAGTTTCCAAGCAACCCATGAAACCTAACGAGTGATCTTTGTCATTCTTTTTCAATCTAGCCAATATCACAAGTGAGGACCACATGGGGAGCAGGAGATTTTTCACAGCAATTTGATTAGAGTTGGGTTTTACCCGACTGGGGCAGGATAACAAGTTAGAACAAATAAATAAATAAATAAATAAATAAATAAATAAAAAATAGGATATAAATGTAGCTAATGCATATTTTAAATAACTAGTTTACAAATAAAGGACATTTGTCAGTCCAAATTCACTTTAGGACAAGGGTGGCCAACCTTTTTATGTTGCAGGCCTGACCACACCCCTCGGCAGCTGAACAGGCCAGACCACACCCCCTGGAAGCAGATGCATTTATAGCTGTCGTAAATGTGCCCACTTTCACATTTACAACACCCATGGGCACATTTGCGCATGTGTGGGTGGATTTTATGGCTGACGTAAATGAACCTGCTTCCAGTTCCATGTGTGGCGGAGGTGGCAATGGACTGGATGAGATGGCATTGGGAGTCGGGGCTAGCCCCCGGGCTGTAGGTTGGGAACCCTGCTTTAGGACATCAAGAACTACACTGTTAAGAAAGATTCAGATTTTAAGTAGTTTAAGAAGACCACAGTCCAAACTTTTTAAGGTGAGGAAGTGCCTCTCTCCAATAGAGAGACCTCAATCAGTCACTGTGATCCTCACACTGCTTCCTGACTCATGAGAGTGGATGGACCAATCACTTATACTGTAATTCTGTTGGGAAATCTGGCAGAAAATACATCCAAAAACTTAGATGAATTTGCAACTAAGGGTGTGGCTAACAGGGAGTCTGATATTGGATGATACAGAGTTTTCTGTTCCACATCTCTTACAGTGCTGTGGTTTGTGTTGGAGCAATTTGGTAATTATTCAAATATTAGCAGAGAATGAGACAAGAAAACAACAGCATGTGCAGACAGAAACATAGAAAGTAGCTTAAATTTTCTATATTTATTTATTTATTTAGATTTATTATCCTGCCCTAATCAGGCGAATCTGACTCTAGGTGGCTTACAGAAAAGGGGAAAGACTATACACAATAAATGCAAAACAATTAAACAATCCCCCTACAAATCCAGAAATTAAAACCTTAAGGTTCAAAATCACTTAAAAATCAATTTTAAAAATTAAATTATAAATTTACAAAAATCCCACCACTCTTTTCAATAACCAGCACTTTGTATTAAAAGTTACTACTGACACATATTTAAGTAGAAAAAGAAAGTATATTTACTTACAGCTGTATTCAGTAGTTATAAACAGAAGAATAAATGGAAATGTTTTGAATTAAATGCAGCTTCCACCATGTAAAGAAGACTTTCTCTGTGGAACTGCATGGTTGGAAGGTCAAAAGCAGGAAGTACAGAAACAGCAAGAAAGAAGAGGTGAGCTAGACTTTGGGAAAAGAACTTTGGTAATAGATTAGAGAGAAAACAGAACCCTTTTTAGTTCTAAAGGATTAGTATCCCTGGTGGTGTAGTGGTTAAACTTCTCAAGGTTGACTTAGCATTCCATCCTTCCTTTTTCTAAAATTATAATTTATTTATTTTTTAAAAAAAACAAAAACAATACAACCAAAAAAACCATAATACAAATACAGTGCATACTCATCACCCAAGGGACATCAGAACTTTTCCAAGGGAGTTACTCAAACCAACTGTACATGTTAAGGCTATCTTTAAACCTATCTCCAAAACATCATATGTTCATTTCTTTGGCTTTTCCCAATGTATGTTCAATACATTCTCCCAAAATATTTTCAGACTCTCTTTAGTTTAATGAGATACTGTACCTCTTTTCTGTTTCAATTCGCACATTAGTTTATCATTAATCACCAAGTTCCAGACACGATTTCCAATTCCTAGCTACAGTATTAGAATTCTTGCTGCTGTCACCGTGATAACAATAATGTCTTTTTTATGTTTATGGAGTTTTAATCCTCCTAAATCCTTTAACAAAGCAATCCTGGGACACAAATGTATTCTAAGTGATAGTATATTAATTACTTCTTGAAAAACATATATCCGTGTTTTATTAACCTCTTTACATTCCCACCATAAGTGAAAAAATGTCCATGAATATTTATGATATTTCCAACACTTTCCTTTATATCCAGATTTATAGTGGGTTAATTGAATTGGGGTGATATGCCTTCTCGATATTAACTTATAAAAATGTTCTTTGATTTTTACTGATAATGTTTTCATAATTCTCTGACTCCATATTTTATTCCATTCTGACTCTGTTATAGGACTTTTGAGGTCCAATTCCCATACTTCCCTCAGTGATTTCCAGGGACTTCCCTGTTCCATTAAAATCATGTAAAATTTACTAACTATAACTTTAAATGAAATTATTTTCTGATGTATTTGATAAATAAGCTCTTCAAATCTTGTCCATTCCCCAAATTTTCTCCACTTCTGCACCAATTTTTCCATCTGTAGTTTTTGGAATAAATTCAACTGACATACCTTATACATCGCTTCTCTTTCTTCCCTATTCCTAAATTTTTCTACTAAGTCCTTTAAAAATTTTAATCCTCTTCCTTCCAATTCACCCAAGTCCTCCTTTTTCAATTTGACTGGCAAGTTGTCTATTTCCTTAATATTCATCAGCAAAAATATTCCAGGATATAAGTCCTTCTTAATTCCTTGTCAAATTGCTAAACTGTTTCTACATAATATATTTTGCAATTTTTAAATAATCCTTAGATTCCAATGGTGAAAAACCTTCCTTGTTTTATATTTTCCTTTCTCCTATATTCTATATCTTTCCATATTATCTGTTCTTCAAACATCAACTTTAATATTTCTTTAACTTGGAAAGGTATATAATAGACATGTCTGGACGGACATTCCGCTATGGTAATAGAGTAGACTGTACAGTCAGTGAATCAACCCTGAGTGTTGGGTGGCAGTTAACTAACCTGACTCCCTAAAGGAGCCAATGGCTATGGGTGGATGAGACTCTTTAGGTGGGGTGATGGTCCCCTCCATGGAGGAAATGCCACTGGAAACCATCATATTGGGCCCAGTGGCAAAATAAGCAGAAGATGAACTCAATGGTCACGGAGACAGAAGAGACCATGCCAGATGGACTGGCCCTTGAAGGCACACCTTGCCCATATCCTCAAGGCTGTAACAGTCCATTGCAGTCCCAGTGTTAAATCCTCCATGTCTCATTCCATATGTGCCGCAGGAGATGGCTCCATGTTCATAGTGTGTGGGTCAATTCATGGCAAGCTGGGATCCACCTTAAACAAATGCACGACAATGGAATTTTTCCTGCTTCAGGAAAAAATGCATTCTCGGATATGACTTGCAGTCAATGATGATATAATAGGCTCCAATATTAGGAATTCCCAATCCTCCCTTTTTTTGAGGGATATACCACAAATTTTTGTTTATTCTTGCTTTTTTTTACTCCCCTTACAAAACTTATCCATTCCTTATCTGTAACATGTATTAGGTCCATATCTATTAAATAGTTTATTAAAGGTAAAACTTTCATTTTGCACAGACTTCTCTTCCAAACCAAGATAAATTTAGTTTGGTGTATTTTTCTAATAAACTTTCTATCTCTATTTTCTTTTCATCATAATTCAATTTCTTTAAATCTTGTCTATTCTCCCCTATATTAATACCCAGATATTTAAAATTAGTTCCAATTTTAAATGCAATTTCCACCATGTAAAGAGGACTGTCTCTGTGGACCTGCAGGGTTGGAAGGTCAAAAGCAGGAAGCACAGAAAAGAAACAGAAAGAAGAGGTGAGCTAGACATTGGGAAAAGAACTTTGTTAATAGGTTAGAGGGAAAATAGAATCCTTTTGGGTCCTCAACGTTTAGGAGCCCTTGTAGCACAGTGGTTAAATTGCTCAAGGTTGATTCAGCTTTCCAGCCTTCTGAGGTCAGTAAAATGCATACCCAGTGTGTTGGGGGCAAAATCCTAACTAATTTGTGGACTACTCAGAGAGTAGTCCACAAAGTGTTATTACTTTGTGAAAGAAAATAGCTGAGCTGGAGCGGAAGTATGGAATCTATGCTGAGTATAAAGCAAAGCCCCTTTTTGGGTGGGGAGGGGGCCGGAAGAGGTCAAGCCCAAGCTGCAGTTGTTGTAGCTCTGGCAAAGCTTTCCCTATATAGGTGCTCCTTCCAACGAGTTCTAGTTACCCTTTTTATCAGGATAGGTGATCACACATGCAAGAAAGTGATGAAAAGTGATGTCAGTTGAATAGGAGCCAAAGAAAGCATTCCCTGATGGTGGAACAAAAAGAAACCATTTCCCATGGAAGAAGACTAGCCTTCCCTGTGCTTAGCTTTACGCCATGCAGCCACCGGTAAATATTTTGGTTTTAACCATGCCAACTCTGACACAATACATGGGGTAAATTGCCAATTTAGTCACAACTTGGAGACAGGAATGCTGTGGCATCCTACACTTGAACTGGGTTTTTGCCCTGAAGGTTTTTTAAATATGACAACCTTTATTTAAAAAAATCAGTGTATTTGCAGCTGTTCTTTACTATATGAAATGGACTCTAAAATCAGGTCCCTGTGAAGCAACTTGTGTTGGAACATTCTTTGAGGAGTTCTAGGAAGGACACGGAGTCCAGGGCTAATGGAAGTACACCTGCTCACGTTGCCAAACTCCAGGTACCTGGGAGCACCATCACAACAAGAAAGTTACCCCTAGGCCTTTATATCTTGCATGTCACCTTTATGGAAGATCTGGTCAAGTGTTGCAGGAAACAGGATGCTAAGTTCAATGGATCACTTGTCAGATCCATCAGCAAAAAGTTAAGTGCTTTACTTCTCATTACTTTTTTTTTACTAGACCTCTCTGGATTCCCAGCCAACGCAGCCACTTGCAGGATTATGGGAGTTGAAGTCTTTTCTAAACAGTCTAGAGATGTTGGACTACATCTCCCATAACTGTGGGCACTGCTCAAGTGGTCTGGGGCTATTGGGAGGTGGAGCTCAGCAACACCTGCTAGCATATTTCCTACCACTGATTTCATTGTAATTTTTTGATATTTCAATTACAACTAAATTTCATGGGATATTTCAAACATTTTTAGAAAGGGAAACTGTGTTGATCTGAAGCAGCAAGATGGGGTATCTTAAGCTAACATATCTATCTCTACAGACATGTTCAAAGACCAGATCTCAAGTCATCAAATGCTCAGAATGCTCCTTTCATCTTCCTGTAAAGCTGTGCTGTATTTATTTCCTCCTGAATTCCCTCTCCGTTAATGAAAAGTAGTTAATTGGTCCATTCCTGTCCAGAATTACAGGCTGCATTTGACTAGGCTTCGTCAACAGCCCGTCCGGGCTGTGTCCGAAGCTGCTGGGCTTCGGACACAGCCTGCACGGGCTGTGGAAGGCTAGCCCAGCCCGGCTGGGCTGGGCTAGCCTTCTTCCAAAGCCCTTCCATGCTGTGTTCGAAGCCCAGCGGCTTCGGACACAGCCCCCAAGGGCTGCGGAAGAAGGCTAGCCCAGTTCAGCTGGGCTGGGCTAGCCTTCCGAAGCCCTTGTGGGCTGTGTCCAAAGCTGCTGGGCTTCGGACACAGAGCGGGTGCCTCTTCCGCCCACCCCACTGGCCCCATAGCGCTTGCTAAGGGGCCAGTAGGGTGCGGGAAAGAAGCACCTGCTCACGCGCCTTGTAGCGGGCCACTGGGTGCCTCTTTTCCCGATCCTACTGGCCCCATAGCAAGCACTAAGGGGCCAGTAGGATTGGGGGAAGAGGCACCTGCTGGCGTGCTACACTTGCTAAGGATGGAAAAGGCACCTGCTGGTGCACTACAAAGCGCGTCAGTGGGTGCCTGTTCCCCCGATCCCACTGGCCCCTTAGTGCTTGCTAAGGGGCCAGTGGGATCAGGGGAACAGGTACCTGCTGGTGCGCTACAAAGCACGTCAGTGGGTGCCTGTTCCCCCGATCCCACTGGCCCCTTAGCGCTTGCTAAGGGGCCAGTGGGATCGGGGGAACAGGTACCCGCTGGCGCGCTACAAAGCACACAAGCAGTTGCCTTGTCTCGCCACCCGACATGAGCCTTAGCGCTTGCCAAGGCTCTTGTCGGGTGGCAAGAAGAGGTTTGCCCTTGAAGTCAAACCGCGTGGTTTGTCCCTGACGTCAGGGCTTTTTTTTTAGCATTGTTTGATGCATGCATCGGACAATGCTAAAAACCGGATAACGACATGACTTGTGGAACCAAGTCATAACGTTATCCGGTGTATTTCTGTAATTCTGTTTAAATCATTTCCAGAAAATCTTGTAGCTCTTTAGATATCTACAAGATTTTATATCAGAAAATCTAGAATAGGGATTCTCAACCTGCAACCCATGGGCTGGATGTGGCCCATGGAACCATTTCATGTGCGCCCCCACTGCCTCCACCACACCAGGAAGTCCCATGTGGTGGAGGAAAGGCAAAATGGCCATCTGGCCTCAGAAGCTGTCTGAAAGAGTGTGACCCGGCCCCTGGCTCAAAAAGGTTGAGAACTCCTGACCTAGAAGGATAATGCTATGAAGGAAGAAAAGTAACAGCTCATGGGTCACAGTGGGGAATTTACTTTCTTATGTAATGGCATAGCAGCACTGTACAAAATTTGTGCTGAAATTGACATTTTATGAACCCAAGTTTTGGTTACATAGTGGCTGAGTCACACTGCATGGCCACCCTGAATTCTGTCAATATATCAATACATGGAGCTATACAAGAGCCATGCATCAATATACAGTAAAACCCCGATTTACATATGCCTCTACTTACGTAAAAATTGACTTATGTAAGTTTTTCTGCGTAAATCGGCATCCTGATTTACACACACACACACAAAATCAACTTATGTAAGGGGTTTCACTGTCTTGTAATGGTGCCACCATCTTAGAATTATAAATTCCCCAGTGCCACCACCCACCCCAGAAATTTCAAGAAATCACTTACCTTGATGGTGGAAGCAGCAGCGGTGGTGGAGGCATTTCTGCTGCATTTTCCAGAGCCCCTGCTGTTTCTATGGGGACTAGGTGAGTGCCCAGCTGTTTGTTGGAGCAGAGCATAAAAAGGGGCAGGGGAGGATTACATGTAATTACAGAGATGGCCACTAGGGGTGCAAAGTGCAATTTTCCATAGGGATTTATTGAAAACCAATTTTAAGCCTGTTTTTTTTTTAAATTCTTCAGTGCATGCCTATGGAGATACATCAATTTATGTAAAACCCCTATTTACATAACAAGCTAGGGAACGGACCTTTTTACATAAATCGGGGTTTTACTGTACTGTATTATGTTTTGCTCCAGCTAATTGGCAATGACTTGGGAAATCCTGTTGCTTACTGCAATAAATCAAACTAGAGTAGGCCCATTGAATCAGTGGGATTTGGGGAGTCAACTCTTCTAGAAGTTCTATTGATTCCAACTGTACTTAAGGTAAATTGCAACTATAATAGACCTGTTTCAATCCACAGAAATAATGAAGGGGCTGACATGTAAATTCTCACAAACTCAATGTGCCTGCTTTAGTACAACTTGTTATGCTAAGCATAACAAGTTTCAGCTACTGAAATCCTGTTGCTACATAAATGTTGACTTACCACAGCTTGCTAGATGCCAGGAGCTCTATTTCTGGATATCAGGAGCAGGATTTTTCAACCTTGGCCCACCAGATGTTCTTGACTTGAATTCCCAGAAGCCATGATCAGCAGGTGTGGTGACTTGGGCTTCTGGTAATTCAAGTCCAAGAACACCTGGAGACCCAAGGCTGAGAAAGCTGGCTACAGGAGAATAAGCAGCCTATGTAACCTGAACAACCAATCACAAATAACTTTTGGGTACTGCATACCTAGAAAAATGTGAGACAGGTAATCCTAAATTTACTTTGCTTAACACTCACAATTTATTCAGTGGGTCTACTCTAGCCAAGACTAGTAATTGGATTTAGGGCACTGTTGTGCTTATGCAGGCCCAATGGTGGGATGTCAAAATTTTTACTACGCCACCATGACATCATCACAGTGTGGGCGGAGCTAACATCATGACATCATGATGTCATAGGCGGGGCCAAATTAAAAAAAAAATACAAAATGATAAAAATAAAATAAAAATAAACACACACACAAACACACACCCCTCCACCCACCACCCACCCATCCACCCACAACACAAACCTGTAAAATAAATAAATAAATAATATATTAAAATACAGCCACCCAACCAAACACCCACCCATCCACCCTAAACACAAATCAACCAGAGCTTTTAAACCAGAGCTTTTGTGCCCGGCTAGCCACAACTCCTCCTCCTGCGGCTGCTGCTGGGCGCCAAGGCAAAGGGGTGCTCGCTGACAGTGGCGTAGCGTGGGGGGGCGGGGGGGGATGCCCCGGGCAGCGGCTTTCAGGGGGCGGCAAAATGTCCTCACCACTTTGGCCTCCTCCCTCTGCCTGAGCTTAGGAAGGAAGCAGGACTTCCCAGGCGGAGGGCGGCCCTTTTGCTGGTGAGCGCTGCTCGCCTCCGTCCCATTGGCTTGGGTACTCATTTAACCGGCCTCGGTCGCCAGCAACCGAGGCCGGTTAAAGGAGTACCCTAGCCAATGGGACGGAGGCGAGCAGCGCTCGCCAGCAAAAGGCTCGCCCTCCACACACCTGGGAAGTCCTGCACGCGTGCGCGCGCGCTGCCCACCTCCTCCCCCCCACCCCTAGCCACCCAGCCAGCTTGCCGTCAGAATGGGCGCTCGTCGGGGGGGTGGCGCCGTAGCGGGGAGCCCCTGGCTGCTGGCTGGGTGGCTGGGCGGGAGGAGGTGGGCAGCGCGCGCGTGCAGGACTTCCCAGGTGTGTGGAGGGCGAGCCTTTTGCTGGCGAGCGCTGCTCGCCTCTGTCCCATTGGCTAGGGTACTCCTTTAACCGGCCTCGGTTGCTGGCGACCGAGGCCGGTTAAAGGAGTACCCAAGCCAATGGGACGGAGGCGAGCAGCGATCACCAGCAAAAGGCTCGCCCTCCACCTGGGAAGTCCTGCACGCGCGCGCTGCCCACCTCCTCCCCCCCAGCCACCCAGCCAGCAGCCAGGGGCTCCCCGCTATGGCGCCACCCCCCCCGACGAGCGCCCAGTCTGACGGCAAGCTGGCTGGGTGGGTGGGTCGGCACCCCCCCCTGCCAGCCCGCCGCCAGAAGTTCGAAAAAGGTAAAGATCGCGGCTCGACTGCGGGGGTTAGCTGGGATCCCGAGGGTTTTCCCCATCGTCGCCTAACCCCCGCAGAGCTGCCCACGCGCACGCCCGAGGATTCGAAAGGGTATTCCTACCCTTTTGAATCCTCGGGCGTGCACGCGGACGGCTCGCCCTCCACACACCTGGGAAGTCCTGCACGCGCGCGCGCGCGCGCTGCCCACCTCCTCCCCCCCACCCCTAGCCACCCAGCCAGCTTGCCGTCAGAATGGGCGCTCGTCGGGGGGGTGGCGCCGTAGCGGGGAGCCCCTGGCTGCTGGCTGGGTGGCTGGGCGGGAGGAGGTGGGCAGCGCGCGCGTGCAGGACTTCCCAGGTGTGTGGAGGGCGAGCCTTTTGCCGGCAAGTGGCTCCAGAGGAGGCTGCAGTCAGGGGCGGTCGGGTCCAATTTTTTTAAAATTGAAGCAGAAATGGCTCCAATTTAGTGCGCATGCGTCAGATTGAGTTTCTGCGCATGCGCACTAAATTGGAGCCATTTTTGCTTCAATTTTTTTTTTAATTTTCCTGCCGGTGAGGCGTCCGATCCGGACGCCTCAAAAACGGTTAAACCCCCACGGAGAGCCCTCTGGAAATCCTTAAAACGGTTCTGTGGATCCGGTCAGAACCGGTGTCATCCCATCACTGGTTACATCCCATCACTGCGCAGGCCTCTTGAAATTAATGGGACTTAATTATTGATTTCAGAGGCCCTGAATGCCTCTACAGATTCAAAGTACATAATAAGATTCAAGTTATTAACTATCTACCTTTAATTACTATTTTCCAACAATAAAGGTGTAATAACATTACAATGAATATATTGTACAATACCTTGCATTTGAATACATAGTAATTAAAATGTGAACACCTTACATGTCATGGAACCACCTGAATACACTGCAGCTTAAGTTATGTTCACTGATTTTGAACTGTACCTGTAACTGTTAGTTTACTTACTACTCAATTTACAATGCATATGTGGTCTTTCTATGAGTTGGAGGAGGAATTATTACTTAGTTTGAGTCCTGCCACATACTTCATTGTGCATGTTGACGAGACAACAATGTGGATAAAAGGACAGTGTTTACTTTCAAAAGCAACAGTTTAAGTCCTGAAAAATAAAACATTTATTTATTTCTGCTGGGAGAAGAGGGAGGAAATACTGGTAGTTTAAAATTGTAACAATAGTCAGACAATGACTTTAAAAAAAAAACAACTTTATCGTGCCTCTATCTGGAGTCAACCCACTGCCAAGATTTGAAATGGTATTTTTAAAAAATTAGCAGTAGATATTTGTGACTCTTTAGCCTTCAGCCCACCTTTTCTTCTTCCTCTCCTCTCTCTCCTTCTCTGTATTTCCTTGTGTGTGTGTTGTTAACTAAAAGGAATGCACAAACCAGTATGAACTAGTAAAGTGTATGACACAATTTTTGGCTTTTGCTGCAATCATAATTGAATGAGCTTATGATCCACCCACAAAAATAACACACATCCTTTAACAAAAACCTTTAGGATTGTTAGCTCGGGCCAACTTAGCAACTAACTTCCTCTGTAAACATACCTTATCTCAGGAAGAGCAAACTTCACTGCCCAGATTTCAATTAACGTTGTCAAGCTTTTGAGAAATGCAGAAGTTTTCAAGCTTGATTCACCTTATGATGAAAGATAATTGCTTTTACAGGCCTGGCATACTGGAAAGATGGAAACAAACTTTGCCAGACTGGATTACATGGGTGAAGAAACATTCATTTGACATCTACAATGTCTTATCCCTTTCTATACCTAGGGTGTGTGTACCTCCACTTTTCGCTCTTTCTCTCTTTGTGCATGCATGTATGTGTATCTGTGTGTGACCAACTATAAATGATAGTCTGCTTTTACTTGGAAAAGCCCAAACATTAGTTTACTATTCTAGTTTATGCAAACTTCAATTTCTTCCTCAAGGAAAAATGTCAGAGATTTGCAAACACACAGATGCTTGACATGACAGACATTTTGTCAGAAACTTCTGGACAAAATCTTCTTTGATTCAGTTAATCTTGCAATTGTTTGCTTCCTCCAAAATTTGCTTTGATTTCAGAATTGTGATCCACTGATAGTACAGCCTTTAGCACTGAGGATATTTGGAGCACAAGTTCACTTTAGTTCCAGCAAGACCACAAACTTCCTGAAAAAGTGTTTCTGCTGCTGAAGCAGGTTGACTTCCAGAGTCGGGTATACCCGATTGGGGCGGGATAGTAAATATGATTAATAAATAAATAAATAAATAAATTCATGTAGAGCAGGGGTGGCCAACCTATGGCCCACAGGCTGGCCCATGGCACCATTTCATGTGGCCTGTGATGTTGACACTGCCACACCAGAAGCAGAAGTGGACGTGTCCACAGCAGGTGTAAATTGTGCCTGCACAAATGAACCCATGGCTGTCACAAACACATTTATGACAGCCACGGATGTGTTTTATGGCAGTGTTTGCAGCGGCGGGAACCACAGGACCAGCTGGTTCAGCTGTACGGGGGCATGGTGAGGCCCGCAGCATAAAAAAGTTGGGAACCCCTGTTGTAGAGGCAAAATTAATTCTATTCATATCACCTTGTGATGTGAACTTAGCTGATTTTGCCTCTTCAAACCAACACACAAGCCAAAACTCAGCTGCCCTTTGAAATCCAAACTTCAAATTTTGCCATTGCAGGTCTTAAAAAAAAACCCAAAGAAAAATATATATACAGTACTAAGGAAAATGCGCACAAAGGTTGTATATAGTAGTAGAACTAACATTCAAGAATGTATTATAATAAACATCAAAATATGTTTAAATGGCCAAAATAGTGCACATTGTTGGTCTGCTCTTTTCCACAGAGACACAGTGGGTAATCAAACTCCCAACTTCTGACTCCGCAGCCAGGTATTGATGTATAATATGTACTGACCTACTATATGATATTTACTGTACTTACTGTTCTGTTATATTGTATGCTATTATATTTTTGTTTGCACTTTAATAATGATATTAGTGGGCTTTGTGAGCCGCTCTGAGTCGGTTGCTACCAAGGAGAGCGGGATACAAATCTAAGTAAGTAAGTAAGTAAGTAAGTAAGTAAGATACCTAGCTCAATAAGCTATCTAGGCAAGACTGAAAAAGTAAAAAACAGTAGAATTCCAAACTTTGAAATATTTGCTCCTTGCCTTTCTCTTCAAGAGTGCCCCCAAGTGGCTTAACAATATGAAAAACAAGCCATTTTTAAAAAAAAAAACCAAAGAAATAAATTATTACAATATTTCAAAAAAGGTTAAACAAATATCAGATTAAAATCAGCAGACAAAAACAGTTTAAAATCATTTTATTAAATATTTAAGAAAACAACAAACACATGCACACACCTAGTCCCGTTTTTAAGAACTTGTTCGTAGCCGGCTAGTTACTGAAGAAAATCCTGTAGAACGGAAAGGTCTTTGTCTGCTTATGGAAGGACAGCAAAGACAGGACCAGGTACACAATTGGGGAGGAGTAACAGAGAAGGTCCTCCTGCATGTCTCAACAAATGCATCTGTGAAGATGGTGGGACAGAGAGAAAGGCCTATTTTGTTGATTTTAAAAACCTGTGCAGGCTCATAAAAGGAGATGAAGTCTTATAGAAGCCTTAGATCCAAGTTGTTTATAAGTCAAAAACAGTTGTTTGAATCATGCCTGGAAATGGACTTGCAGCCAACAGATATGTTGTAAGTAGTTCTGTGATCCCTATAACCACATAAGGAATGAGCACAACATTATACAGTATACTCCTTTTTATGGAACCATAAAAAGAACCAAAACCAACTCTTATCGTATATTGGTTTAAACATGTGAAATAGGTATGCTGGCATTAAAAGAGCATACTTTAATAATGAATGTGAGATCTAAATTGAAAGGAAACCTATTCAAGAATGGCACAGAATATACTTAATAACTATTATGTGCTGTCAACCTGATTTCAACTTAGGGTGACCCCTTCCTAGGTTTTCTAGAGATAACTTCTGGACTGTTATTTGATATTGATGTTTTATTGAATGTCTTGTTATTGTAGTGATATTGATATTTTGATGTTATGTATTTATGATTTATTGACATGAACTTGTAATTTTACATATGCTGTGAACCGCCCTGAGTCGGTCCTACCGAGTAGGGCGGTATAGAAATTGAAACATAATAATAATAATAATAATAATAATAATAATAATAATAATAATAATAATAATAATAATAATAATAATAATAATAATAATAATAATAATAATAATATACTCAGAAATGTATGATTTTGAACTGGTGGCATTCTCTGACTCTATAGCTTACTCTAAGCCTTTGAGATTGGATCTTTTCCAGAGATACACAGTGGGAAATCGAACTCCCAACTTCTGGCTCTGCAACTAGGTACCTAACTCAACACGCTATCTTGGCAAGACTGGAAAATAAAAAAACAATGGGAACTCAACATTTATCCTGTCCACAATTATCAGTAATATCAGCCCAAGTTATAATACAGTTTGTACCCCTGCACAATAAAGTAATATGGTTAAGTAGCATCAAAGTGTATATTAAGAGTAATTGACAGGTGTGGACTATCTGGTACAGAGTAAATATATGGATATGAACAAAGATTGGCTGAGAGACTGAGAAGGGCATACTATGAGTGTGACCTGAGTGAGCTTGAGAGAGTCGGATGTAGAAGGCTTTGAGACGATAGACAGACATTGTGAGAATTGGATATGCATAAGGAAGGGGCCGTGGTGGCTTAGTGGTTAAGACGTTGATCCTGCGTGATGATGTGCTGCATGACGAAGTGAGCTCCCATTGCCTGTCCCAGCTCCTGCCAATATAGGAGGAGCTGGGAAATTGCAAGTTGATAAATAGGTACCACCTCAGCCAGAAAGGTAATGGTATTCCATATCTAGTAATGCCTGTAAATAGAGATGAGAGAGGCTGTGGTGGCTCAGTAGTTAAGAAGCTCACCTTGTTAGCTGGAAGCCCAGCAAGTTGACAGTTCGAGACCCGGGTACTGCATGATGGTTTGAGCCAGTGATGGGATTCCAAAAAAATTGCTAACTACTATGTGAGTGTGATATGGTGGGCATGGCCAGGGGGAAAGCCCTGTGTTGCACCCGAATTAGGACTACAGTACACTAGAACATCGGATGATGTTATGACTTGGTTGCACACGGGACTTATCGGCCAACACAAGCCTTGTCCAGGTGGGAGATAGCCCGCCCGTGCTCGGCTTGTGTTGGCCAACAAGCCCTGAATGCATGCAGGTCTTGTCGGCCAACACAAGCCGAGCAGGGGGGGCGATCGCCCGCCCGTGCTTGGCTTGTGTTGGCCGAAAAGCCCTGCGTGCACACTGGGCACAGGCTGGACAGGCTGCAGAAAAAGCTTAGCGCAGCTCAGCTAGGTTGCACTAAGTTTCTTCCGAACCCCGGGCAGGTTGTGTCCAAAGCCACTAGGCTTCGAACACAACCCAGACGGGGTTTGGAAGAAGCCTAGCGCAGCCCAACTGGGCTACGCTAGGTTTCTTCCGAACCCCATCCAGGCTGTGTTCAAAGTCTAGCAGCACCCAGCTAGCTAGCCTTGGCGCTGCTAGGCTTCAAACACAGCCCGGATGGGCTCTTGATGAAGCCTAGAGGTGCTCAGACTAGCTAGCCTGGGCACCGCTAGGCTTCGTCCAGTGATCGCTCCGGCTGAACTAGGGTCGGGGGAAAGGCAGCTATCCAATCCACACACACCCACACACCGACGATTGCATCGGACAACACTAAAAGAATCGTTATCCGATGCAAGTTTCCCCCCAAAAAAAGTTCCATCGTTATCCGATTCTAGCGTTATCTGATGCAATCGTTATCCGGGGTATTACTGTACTTTATTTCAAAACTTGAATGGGAGGGGGCCAGCCAGAATTTCTGCTACCAGTTCTGTCAAACTGGGGTGAACCTGCTGAATCCCACCACTGGTTTGAGCTCCTGTCTCTGTCCCAGCCCCTGCCAACCTAGTAGTCTGAAAGCAAGAAATTGCAAGTAAATAAATAGGGACCATTTCGGTGGGAAAAGGCCTTTGGGCCATGAAAGGAGCCTGATTTGGGTGTCCCCTGAGTGGAGTTCCTCCAGAAAAAATCCTTTCAACCCAGAATAATTTCTCACATGAAATTATTATTATAATGGAGATGAACACTGAACTCTAAAGTCAGACACAACTGGCTTTCGAGTAAGGGAGACCTTTACCTTTACTATATGCATGAGGAATGTTTTATGTTTAATACCTGGAGCTGTGGTTCAATATTACTGATCTAATATAACTCTAACAAAATGTTAATGTGTTGCAGAGCTATAAGGAACTAAATATAAATATATAATGCTGTAGTTATATGATTACAGTATTTGGTTGCTGTGTACATCAAATAATTAGGTTTGATGAGAGGTTTCCATGTTAAATTGACAATGGAAATGAATGGTGGAGACTTTTATAAATGTCTGTTTTATTATGGCTATTGCTGATGGATATTTGTGTTTCATTCTCTCTTCTATAATCATCAAATCTCTGTTTGTATCTGTTAATCAGTTGTAGTGTTCAATAGTAATTATGGAGTGAAAATGTTGGCTCTTGACCCATTCCTTTCCTGAGACTATGTTTTTCTGTAACACCTCTGACCCTGGAATGTTTTCTCTTGGAAGAAGGTAGATCAGTATTCAACACCTTGGGTGGGGGACATACTTATGAGCAACATGTCATAGTATGCAGGACCTGTTTCTTTAGCAGACGGGCTTAAAGGGGAACTCCCTCTCCTTTGTGAATGGATGCAATTTCCTTAGAGAGTTAGAGAGAACTGTTGAGAGATCTTGGTCTGTTTGGTTGTGGTTGTGTTACAGTTGG
Source organism: Furcifer pardalis (assembly GCA_030440675.1). NCBI lineage: Eukaryota > Metazoa > Chordata > Lepidosauria > Squamata > Chamaeleonidae > Furcifer > Furcifer pardalis. The sequence goes on from CP126896.1 coordinate 87,932,416, forward strand.
TGATTTGCTTAGGTTATTGGTACTTCAGCCAGAATTTTATTGGTTATTTATGCCAGTGTAAGTGCAATGGTGTAAACTGAAGTGGTAATACTGCCACTTGTTAATGAGCTGCCACTTACATTCTTCATCATGCACCTGTTGCATAACTTGGTATGTAATGAAAAGTACAAGCAGATTTATTGTGTCATGGCAATTTGCTACTACAATTCTTGCCAGTGTACTTATGCCAACTTAAATAATCAACAAGATTCTGATAAATTTTGTTTTTAACTCTTATTTTACATTGTTCAGTAAAGACATATATAACCTCATTCTACTGTAACTGGTATTTCAGTGTTCCTGCACTTCAGTGTTCCTGCATTTCAAAAGCAGGGAATTTACAAAAGAGAACAAAAGAGAATTTACAGGAAATGTAGAAGATGTACCCCACCCGCAGGCCACAGATCAACTTTTGTATCTTAATTTCTATCCCAATCAAGCACTTTCTAAAATCGTGTCAGAAGCACACAAAGGTGCTTTCTGGGTTGAAAGGATTTTTGCTGGAGGAACTCCGGTGAGGGGACACCCGAATGAGGCTCCTTTTCATGTCCCCAAGATCTTTTCTCACTAAAGTGGTCCCTTTTTATTTACTTGCAATTTCTTGCTTTCAGACTGCTAAACTGGCAGGAACTGGGACAGAGACAGGAGCTCATTCTGTCATGCAATACAGTACAGTACTCGGATCTTGAGCTGCTGACTTGTTGATTTTCCAGCTGCCAAGGTGAGCTTCTTAACCATTGAGCCACAGCAGTCCCAATCAAGCACTAATGAGCTAAAATGAAACATATGCTCTTAGTGTTGGTAGACTTGCATTGTGGTTCTATCCATGGTTCTATAATTTTTACTTGCCCAGTAACCCCTGCTTTGGGGGTTTGTGTGTACTGTATATCGATCTGCTTAATGTTCTCATTCTTAAATAAGACAGATAGTTTGTCCCTTGGTTTTTCATTTTATTCAAGGAGTCTGGGTGCAGCTGACTTCTTGGATTCAGCTCATCTGTAGTCTGAATGTCTTTCCTGGTCAGGATAGTGTTTCAGCCATAGTTTTTGTTGTTGTTGTTCAGTCGCACAGTCAAGTCTGACCCTTTGAAACCCCATGGACCATTGCACACCAGGCACCCCTATCCTCCACCATCCTCCACAGCATGCTCAGCTCTATACCTATTGTGTCAACAATGTCATCTCGCCATCTCATTCTCTGTCACCCTCTTCTCCTTTTGCCCTCAATCTTTCCATGCATCAAGACCTTGTCAAGTGAGTCCTCTCTTTTCATTTGGGGCCCAAAGTACTTTAGCTTCATCTTTAATATTTGTCCTTCCAAGGAGCAGTCATGGTTGATTTCCTTCAGGATCAACCTATTATTTCTCTTTGCTGCCCAGGGTACTTTCAAAAGTCTCCTCCAGCACTACATTTCTAAGGCATCTATTCTTCTGCGCTCAGCCTTCCTTATGGTCCAGCTCTCGCAACCATACATTACTATTGTGAACACCATTGCTTTGACTATGACAGGCTGATGTCTCTACTTTTTATTACGTTCCCTAGGTTTCCCATAGCTTTCCTCCCAATAATTAATTGTCATTTTATTTCATGTCTGCAGTCCCCAGCAGCAGTGATCTTGGATCCTAAGAAGGCAAAGTCTGTCACTGCTTTCATTTCTTCCCCTTCTATTTGCCAGGAAGTGATAGGGCCGGATGCCATTATCTTGGGGTTTTTTTTATGTTGAGTCTCAGGCCAACTTTTGCACTCTCTTTTTTTTACCTCAAACCAAAAGGTTTTCACCTATAGCCTAAAAGCTATAGTCCTTATACTGTGCTAAAAGTAAGAGTTGAAGCTGATGTAAGTCCTGATGGCAATAGCATTTGAAAAGGAGCATGTGAAGGAGGCAGTCTTTGCTTCTGTTAGAACAAAGGAATGTGTAACATGATTATTCAAGTTGGGGTTGCCACAGAGAACATCTCTGAGACCCAAGTAACAGGCTAAATAGATTATATAAATGAATATAATTTAGTTGCTAGACCCAAATAAAACATATCAAATGAATCAATCAAACTTAGGCAGTCGTTGAGTTACCTAGGTCTTATTTATTCAATTGATCTATTCCTGTTAAGACTAAAATTTAAACTGCAATTTTGAAAAATATTAATAATATAAGAATATTTGGCTAGATTTCTTGGTTAGATTTGTAGTCAAATTCATCTGGAGAGCATCAGGCCAGAGGAGATGGCTTACATTTTTATTACTGCCATTTCTTCTCTGTCCTCTTTTTAAAGAAATTCTGGAGATTTTTTTTTCCTTCAAAAGAAAAGTATCCACAACAGTTTTCTGCATTCTTTGATGGATGGCCTATACAATATGTGACAAACCAAGTTGACTACAGACCACCAGCCATATCCTGTTAAAATTGTTACTCATTGTGGGTTTTTTTGTAGTTTGTTAATATTTTTGAAAACTTTCCTCCTAATAAGTGGAAAAGCCATTACAGACATATTTTTCCATCTTTCCCTCCTTTCCAGGGAAAACTGAACTGTATGACCAAAGATGTTTCAAGTAGTGCTGACTATAGTTTCAAAAAAGAATGTTAGTATAAAAGGATTTTTTTGAAGTAGGAAAGAAAACGTATGCTTCAGATAAAAATGAGTAATTGTGAATTGCAATTGCTGCTATTTTCTTTTCCTGGAGAGGGGGAAAAAGATTCTGTTACACCAGGCATTCTCAACCTACAACCCGTGGGCCAGATCCAGCCCCCAAAGCCATTTCATCAGTCCCACGACACCCTCGCCAAACCTGGAAGCAGGAAAAAACTGTACACTGTGCATGCATGGAATGCCACTAAATGCATTCTGTACATTCATGGCACACGTTTTACTTCTGCTTCCAGGTGGGTGGAATCACGTGACAAGCCAGATCATCTGCTCAGAGGCATGGTCAGGCCTGTGATCCAAAAAAGTGATCATAGTTGCTTGCAGTAAACCGCTGATGCCTCATGTACCCAATGAAAGATGCATAGGAAGCTGTTTTATGCTAAGTGATATTGTTTGTCCATCTAGCATAGCATTTAGTCCAGGGGTTCCCAACCTTTTCAAGCCAGGGGTTGGGTCACTGTGCATTCAGTCAGCTTTGACGGATGGCCATTTTGCCCTGCCTGCATGATGGGGATGCCATTTTGTCCCAATATCTTCAAAGGGGGTGGCCATTTTGTTTCTCAAATGCCCATGGAGGGGGGCACATGAAATGGTGCCATGGGCTGGATCCAGCCCACGGGCCTTTGGTTGGGAACCCATGATTTAATCAGATGATAGCAGCTCTCCAAACTCTTAAGCAAACTTCACCAGTTGCTTGGTTTTTTGAACAGGAGATGATAGGAATTTAGCATAGGAAATTTTACATCTGACTTGTGTATTTCTACCACTCAGCCATCTCCTAGGTTCAGGAAACCTGAGAAGTAGTAACACTATGTATTGCAATGCTCACACTTGATAGAAAACATATCACTCTGCTGATTTGATATGCAACTTCAAATACTCACAACTTATGTACTTACAGCAAACATTTCCGAGTGTGTGCATTGGCCAAGTATGTAGTATGGTCCAGGTTTGATGATTCATAAAACAGGCCAGTTCAGCTTAGACCAATTTGGAGGTTGCCTGGTTTGATTCAGGTCCAAATCTGAGCCTTCATTTGGAAACCCAACCTGCACACCTGTCATTGAATATATATCAGCTATGTATATTCTATTCTTTCTATAAGAACTGGATGAAATAATACCTATTTATCAAGAGAGTGCAGGAGTTTATATGATAAATCCTTTACATTTTAATTATTTGGTAAGAAAATTAATTTTTCTTGGCAGAACTGATTCAAATTTGTAGAAATAGATGCAGCTTCTAAGGGGAACAACTCTGTAAAATATATTTCTAAAAATGTACTTATATATGTATGTATGTATGTATGTATGTATGTATGTATGTATTATTATTATTATTATTATTATTATTATTATTATTATTATTATTATTATTATTATTATTATTATTATTATTATTATTATTATTATTATTATTATTATTATTATTATTACAGAACCAGGAACCAAGGTAGCTCACAACATAATTAAAAGTCAATTAAAAATTATATGTACAATGTTATAATATGAAAACACAAGCAAACAGATGACACTATCAAAATAACACTGAGCTCAAACAATTTAAAATAATGCAGTTAAAAATAAGAATAGATGCAGGTATGTGAGACATGCAATTCTGTTCCAATTCACATTCTGTAAGAACTGCATTAGAAGTGCAGTTGGATTCCAAGTCATATCTCTATCATTGTTTGCTTTCTCATGGACATGAGACAAGGAGACCTTCAGGGGAGGAAAAAATCTAAACAAAATAAAATACTAAAGAAACTGAGCCTCAAGCAAGTTACTGAAGAAAAAGCCACAAAATGCTTGATCCAAGTCCAAGCTGGGGGGGGGGGGGAGATCAAGAGATGCATCTTGAAAATATTAGCACAACAGAATAGTTTAGTGCTGTCTTCAGAGAAGCCTTTAAAGAACTTGTGTTGGTAAGACAAGGGTATAAATGTCAACCCAGAAAGGCCAGTCCACACGTGGTTTGCAGGTGACACAGATTCTTTATCAAAATGTACAAGAACATACATATGACTGTTAACCCATAGATCTAGAAATCTGTGTGTTCTGGAGACAAACTATGTTCATAGACATGTGGTGTTATGTAGGACGTCTCTTGGCCATGTCTCCGAGGAGAAGCCATAACTACAGCCTAAGTGAAGAATTTGGTGAAGAATTTGGAAGTATGATTGAGTTTACTTTTTAAAAATATGATGGGTGTTAGGACATTTTTCTTTTGTGGGGTATTGTACAAAGATTGCTGCCCAGTGGAATAGTACAACTTTAAGGCCCTGCAAGTGTTTTGAACACAGGTGTTCATAATAGAGCCACAGACTGATCACCCAGCTGTGCATGCCTCGTCTACGTGCCCCTGAAACAGCCCAGCTGTGGCTGATTAGAGAATCTGCCCAGCAA
>CP126896.1:87942500-87955000 GCA_030440675.1 Furcifer pardalis
GTCATTAGAAGCTGAAGGAAGATTAATCTTCCAGAGAAGTGATCTGGGGTTGAGAAATTGTACATACAAATTAAGCCCATGTTTTCATCTCAGTGGTTACCACAAAACAAAGCAATTTAATTTGCAAACTATGGGAAGTGTGATAATCTGTGGAGGGAATACATCTTCTGACATTAAATAATTCCAGAATGGGCTATCTGCAAAGTTGTCTTCTTCTTCTTCTTCTTCTTCTTCTTCTTCTTCTTCTTCTTCTTCTTCTTCTTCTTCTTCTTCTTCTTCTTCTTCTTCTTCTTCTTCTTCTTCTTCTTCTTCTCCTCCTCCTCCTCCTCCTCCTCCTCCTCCTCCTTCTTCTCCCCCCCACTTTTTTTTGGTGTTGAGGAAGATAAAGGTTTTTGCTCTGACAAATGTGTAGTTTGGTCCATAAATCTATAAGATGAAACCTATTAAGTCCTGATTGGTCATGGGATAACCTTTAAGATCCTATCTTAGAGCATCCCACAAAAGGTGGATTACAGCCATGTGGTGGGAGAGATGGCCACACTGTGAGTCAACATTCCTGGGACACACATTCCAATGGGTGAAGATGCACCAATTGTAATAACCATCTGTGTTTCACTCTTAGGTTCATTAAAAGAGATGTTCCAGAAGGTTTCAAATGGATTTCTTCCACTGATGGGTTTTCTTTTAATTCCCCTAAAGTTGCTATGCAGCTATTCTCCCTCTCCCCTCATTTTTGTGAAAGGTGTTTCTAATAAGGCAAATAAATAAGTACATTGTAGTCTGGCTTCATCCTTTCTAATTCACTCCATCTGTGACAAGGACAAAGGTTGGGGAGCCACCAACACTGCACACCTTGACATAATCTGTAGGCGTTACTGGAAAATAAGTCACAAACTAATTAGAGAAGCCAGGTGACCCATATAAAAATGTACCTAGCCAGAAGAAAAGGAAGCGGTTAAAAAGCAGTCTCCCCAATTTGGAAGTGTGACATGGGGCCAGGAAAGGGTGTTCCCAATTCTTCCTTGAGGAGATCCCTGTTTAAACATTTAGACATACAGAAGCATGGGAATTTTCTTTCACAAAGTAGTCACCTACATTCTGAATTCCAAGGTTCCAAAAGTAGTTATAATCTTGTTACAGTTTTAAGAAGTAATGATTTACTTTCCTGTTCCTTCAGTGAAACTAACACAGTCACCTTTAGAGCATAACAGAAGAACTACAGTCCATTATTCCTCCTCCATCATTTAGGGCGCTACACCACCATAATTCTAAAAGGAATTCTTAAAAGTTACACTGCAAAGGATTTGAAGTATCTCTCATTAGTTTAGAATCATAAGCCAATTTATGACTGTTCCTGCATGGGCATTTTTATTTCCTTGTTTAATTCTCCCTTCTTTTGTCAGTCAAGTCTGGGTTTTATGTATATTATCCAGGATTCTGTCCAAACCAGATTTCCTCGGGCGCTTCCTTCTTGTTGATGAGTGTGCACATAGAGTTGGAAGGGCAGCTTTGATTTTTCCCTGATGAATCTATTGGCAGCTGGAGTGCTAGTTGTAAGTTACATGCCAGCCTTAGTTTCCAGGTGCTTCGACTTCTGTGCTTTGATTTCCTCTTCCACTCAGTACCTCATTTCTTCTTAGCTCCCATAATGCTAAGTCATGGCAGCATTGCATCTCTTGGGGGGGGGGGAGGGACTTCAATTCCCAGAAGTCTAAGTCAGTACATTGGCTGATCAATGCTTTGGGGAAATGACTTAGGCTTCTAGGAATTGAAGTCCAAAAACCAAAGGTTGGAAAGCACTAATTTAGAAGAAAAAACAGACTTTTTGTTGCTGCTGTTCTAAAACAATCAGGTGTTGGAAATCCTGGCTACACATTGTGTGGGATAGATATAAGTCCCTCTCTACCTTTTTACCTACTTCTAATTTAGCAAGTGCACTTGTAATACTGGAATACTAACTGAATCTCTATCACATTTAGTTATATTGTGAAACAAAAACATGGGGTTCATTTTTGCTTTAGTTCTCCCACCTGTCCACTCCTGTTGATCTTGTAAGAGAAGGTCTTTAGATGAGTTGTTGCAAAACATTTGTGCATTTATAATGAAGGAAAGGAGACATCAATCTAAAAAATACAAAACAAAACAAGAATAAGTCAAAAAGCAATCTCAAAACTGTGCTAGATCTTTATTTCAGCCACACATCCCAAAACACTCTGTTTTCGTTTAACCGAGGGCAGTGAGAAGTACTGTGAAGCAATTATGCACAAAAATATACCAGATGCAAATTGAGAGTTGTGGCTTTCTTTGCCATATTTTTCGAATTAATTTAATTTCTTCATCAGTGAGAAACAAAGAGGCACACTGCAGTTCCAATAAGCCCCCAAGGGCTATCTTGTCAAACCAATAAGGAGACCGGGGGGGGGGGGAGATGTGGTTACATTCTCAAATCACTGCACAACAACAGTTTTGCTACTGGGAATAACACATAAGATTTACATGATATTGAGTACAGATTTTAAGTAATAGGTGTGCTATAGATGTTCAAATGGTATTAGGTAATGTATTTTTACATGGGAACATTATAACAGTTGCAGCTACCACTATGCCTGCTGCCACCTCAGCTGAATCAGAGCTGATTCTGCATGTGTCAGTGAGCTGATGTCAGAAATAGGTATATAAGGTGAGATGGACCAAGCAAATATACCCCTCATGATCAATGCAAGAACCTAACTAAGAAGGTGAGATTTGCTTACTTAAGATCCTAATGTCCTAGGAAGAATTGGACTTCAGATTTTGGTTCAGCGCACTTAATTTAGTATTGGGCACATGGATTAGACCAAGTAGTAGACAATATTTTTTTTTGTGATATAGTGAAGTAGGAATTGTGATATAGTGAAGTAGGAAAAAGGACTGTTCAGGTGTGCAGAACACTTTAAGGATGTCTGCTTCTGAAGTAAGTTCAACATTCAATCGAATTTACTCCTAAGGAAGTAAGCCTGCACTTGTATGCACTTAACCAGATGCCTACTAATAGAGTACATGGGCCACTGTAAAAATTGAAGGAGAATGTTCATACTACTGTTCTGAAATAAATAATGGCTGAAATCCAATAGTAAATCACAACTTCAGTAGGCCAATTGAATCAGTGAAATGTACAAAGGAGTTTACTGACCAAACTCCCATTAAGTCCACGGGTCAATTCTAAATGTGACTTACTATTGGATTGGAGGCACTTTGTTGATTATCTGATGTTCATTGCAGACAATCTGGTGGGAATAAATGGAGTAAGGAAATCAGGCCACAAATCACACAATCTCCTGTATCTATATATAGTTGCCATGAGTATGGAAAACAAGAATTAGTGGAAATCTTAGTTCAGAAGCATAAATGGCTTGATAGAAATAACCAAAACTTGGTGGGATAACTCCTATGACTAGAATGCAGCAAATAACATACAGTATATGCAAAAAAACACATATGCCTGCATAGACTTACTGGAGGATCAGCTTGGCTGTCCCATTGAAAGCATTTAGATTAATATAATTGGGGGGGAGAGGAACATAGTGGTGCCTACCAACCACTTTGACTGTCCAATCAAAGAGAAGATGCAGATGAAATCATTGAAAAACAAATTACAGGAATGTCAAAGTTATATGGCATGGTAGTAATGGAAGATTTCAATTATCCTGATACTAGGTGGGAAACAAATTCTGCCAAAATTCTACAAAAAGTGGAAGAAGAATCTAGAGGAGTCGCAATCTTTGATTTGACTCTAACCAATAGAGACGACTTGGTGGAAGGAGTGAAAACGAGAGGAACTCTAGGGAAAAGTGACCATATTCTCCGAGTTCTTGATTTCAAAGGAAACAAAAGCATAGTGTAGCTGCATATATACATTGGACTTTAAGAAAACCAATTTTAATAATTTCAGAACAATTATAAAGTCTCATGGTAGGATATTCTAACAGGAAAAGAAGTCCACATTAGGCGATAGTTTCCAAAAAAGGAAATTCTAAAAACACAAATACAAACAAGTCCACAAGAAAATAAGGTGGAAGACAGCAAAAAAGACCAATGTGACTCCACAAAGAGCTCAAAACTGAGCCAAAAAAGTGCTTAATTTCTACAGTATATACGAATATAAGCCAACCTGAATATAAGCCAAGGTACCTAATTTCGACCTGAAACCTAGGAAAATAGATTGACCCGAGTATAAGCCGAGGGTAGGAAATGCAACAGCTTCTAGTGAGTGTCAATAATCAAAATGCATGGGAGTTTGGCCAAGATGGCGCTAGAGTAACAGCATTCCTAGCTAGCTCTCATCTTCAACAGGGAAAATAAAGTGGAAAAATAAAAGAAAAAGGTTTTAAAATTGAGAATTGAGTCTTGTTATAGACCGGGAGCTGTTTTGTGAGTTTGGAGCCTTGTTATTATTAAAAGTCAGAGATCAGAGTTGAAGTTCAGGGAGCGGAGGTGGCAGGCGAGGCAAACATTGAAAGCCGGATGCCAAGTCAACTGAATTGCAGCTGAAAGGACTCGAAAGAGCGTGGATAAAGAGAAGCTCCAGGAACGCGGCTGCAGCGAATGAGACGGTCAGAGGTCAGAATTTGCTGTTGAAGTTGACTGATGTGGTGAAGTAAATGTTGAAGGTGGGAGAGGTGGATGGGAAATGAAATCAAGAAGGAGAAGGAAGTCTGGAAGAAGGAAAGGAGAGGGAGTAATGGTGATGGGGGAAGATGAAAGTGAACATTAAACTGGAGAAGAAGTGGAGCTGGGAAGTAGGAAATTGAGTTTGGAGGAGACGGAGAGTTGGTGTGTTGGAAAGAAGGAGAAAGAAGGGAAGATGGTGAAGGAAAAAGGAGAAGGAACAATGAAAAATAATAAGATTGTGTGCTCATTGACGGAGTTTTGGGTAGACGGAGTAAGAAGGGACCGTGCTTGGGAACCATAGCCATTTGGTGGAGGGTTTTTTCCTTCTCCCCTGTGTTTTTTACTGTGGATTACAATGCCAGTTAAAGATAACTCTTTGGGGTTTCTTCTTCTTTTTGTTTGCTAATGTTGGAATTAATTTTTTTTCTCCTCGTGTGACCTTGTCATCATGACTCTTGTGATTTTTTATATTGGTTGAATTTGGGCTTTTCATTTTCTTCCTGTGGGTTTTTATAATTATGAACAATTAATTGAACTAAAATCAATTGGATCTGATTGGAATCCTGTAAATTTATAAATTTTTATTATGCCATTTTTTTCCGATTGGACTACAATTAATTGATCTGGGATTAATTTAGCATCAAGTGGAATTATTTTGGAATTAATTGGCCAGAATCAAGAGTATAATTGGATTTAATTGGATTTTTGGGTTATTTGATCAATTGACAAATAATTAGATTAATTGGAATATATCAGTATTTTTGATTGGAGTCCCGTGGATTTATTTAAAAAATTAATCAATTTTTTGATTGGATTACAAATGGAACACAATCAATTGATTTGGGATTAATATGTTGTCAAGTAGAATTAGTTTGGAACTAATTGACCAGAATCAAATGGAATATAATTGGATTTAATTGGATTTTTGGGATATTTGATTAATTAATTAATAATTTGTGAATAATTAGAATGCATTGGACCATAATTGGATTACAGTAATACCTCATATAACATTAGTATCGAATAACACTAAAATCGCATAACATTAAGGAATCTGGGGGGAAGAATTGCATCAGATAACATTAAGATCCTATGAGATGCTTCAGATAACAACCGCTAAAGCCTGTGTGGTTACAATGTATCTCTATGGATCCCATAGAGGATCAGATAACACTAAAAATCATATAACACCAAGACTTGTGGAACCAGGTTTTAGTGTTATATGAGGTTTTACTGTATATATAAAAAAGTGGAGTACTCTGACATTTGGTCCTTGAAATTTATTGCAGAATTTATTGTGGAAATGGAGAATAAATTGGAAGAAGAGGAAGTGGTGATGCCCAAAAGAACAGATGGGGAAAAGGATTCTAAAGAGCATTCCATGCACTCTGGTGTCTAGTCATGCCTGCCACATGACCACGGAAACATCTGCAGAAGCAGACAGTGCTGGCTCTTCAGCTTTGAAACAGAGATGAGCACTAAACCCTAGAGTCAGATACAACTGGCTTTTGAGCAAGGGAAACCTTTACCTTTACCTTAAAAAAAAGTGATACCCTCATCATCTCCAACACCAATAGATGAAGTAATGATTATGACCGAACTGGGAAAACTGATCAAAAGATTGGATAAGTTGGATAATAATTCTTAAAAAAATCTGAAGGAGGGCTCAAGATAAGGTGGATATTATGAAAGAGTTGAGGGAGATAAAAGAAGGTAGAGTTAAAGATGAGATTATGGAAAGTCACAAAAAAATTAAATCAGTGTTTGCCAATTTCAACAAACAGGTTAATGTTAATTTTGGAAAGGTGGAGAAAACAATTGTCTCAATGCAATCTGATATGAAGTTAATGCAATCCGATATAAAACGATTACACGGAGAGCAAAAAGAAGTTAAATTTAATATGTAGGTTCAAGGGAAAAGAATAGATATGATGGAAGAGCAAAATAGAAAACAGAACATCGTTATTAGAAACTGCCGAGAAAAATACCAGACCAGTTGAAAATGAGGATTGTTGATTGGTTGAATAGTCTTAAAATGGGTAAAGATATTGTGTTGGAAGATATTGTAAGTGTATTTCAACTGGGATCAAGGAAAGGAGGGAAAGTGCAAAGGAATGTTTTGGTAAGATTTGCAAATGCAGGGGATAAATTTAAAGTGATGGCCTTTATAAAACAAAACGTGTCTGGCATTGATGGTTGTGATGCTGAAGTTTACAATGACATAGCAATGGAAGAGTGCTCGTGGAGGTACAAGATGAAGCCAGTAACAAAAAATTTGCATGATAATGCGATTGCATATAATTGGAGGTTTCCTTAACAGCTGAGATTTTTTATGTGAAAAAAATTCATACAGTTGACTAAAAAAAATAGATCCTTTGGAGTATTTGCATCTGATTGGCCTGGTAAGAGGAGGTACACAGGAATGGAGAAAATTGAAACAGGAATTGATGGGATCAAGGGGCATTGATGGTGAGGTAGGAGAAGAAGAAGAAGATGGTGCAGTTGGAGGTGTGGTGGGTGGTAAGAAAAATGGGGCTGTGGTAGTATTGGAGTTGGATGAAGGTTGACGTGATATTTAGAAAGTATAGTAGGGCTTAGATGACAAGTATTAAAAATTAAAAATAGACGATAGAGCATATAGTAGGGATATAGGTGCATCTTCCACATTCCCCCATCCCCTTCTTTGGTAGCAGAGACTTACTTTTGATTGGAAGAGTAAGGGGAGGAGAATATGTGTTCTTTTTTATGTAGGGTTGTAGGGTTTAAGTGTATAGATATGTGCTTGCCCTTAGGAGACAGTGGTGGACCCAAAAAGAGGAGGTTAATGATAAATTATGAAAGTTATTAAAGTATTGACTTGGAACGTGAAAGGTACTGGCTGTCAAGTGAAGAGAAGGAGATTGGAATCTGCCCTCAGGAAGGACAGACCTGATGTAATCTTTCTGCAGGAAACACATCAAAAATCAGAAGATATGAATAAATTGTTTTTAGGCTGGACTCAAATTTATGAAATATCCTTCGGAACCTCAAAGACAAGAGGGGGGCAGTATTGATTTCGAGTAGATTGGATTTTACACTAACAAACATTATTTCTGACCCAGAAGGTAGATATTTGATAGTGAAAGGGATGGTGGAAGATGAAGAAATAACATTGGTGAATATTTATGCCCCAAACAAGCAACAGGATAAGTTTTTCGAAAAAGTATATCATATATTAGAAAAAGAGAAAACAATGAAAATGATAGTTGCAGGGGATTTTAATTGAATCAGATCTAATATAGAGTATACAAATGTAACAAGGAGTCATTATAAAATGAAAATTTTGGACAAATGGATTAAATTACTGGGATTGAGGGATACTTGGAGAGAGTTTAAGAGGTCAGAAAGATGTTATACATACTTTTCACAGGTTTACAATTCATATTCTAGAGTAGATTATATTTTTAGTTTCAGAAAGCAGCATCAAGAATTTAGAGGAGATGGAAGTAGGAATTTTTAAGGAATCGGATCATGCGAAAGTGGTATTGGAATTAAGACTAATGGGAAAAATGAGAGTAGGAAAACTGGAGATATGATGTAAAGTTATTTAGGGACTTGAAAAAGAGGGAGCAAATAGCTAAAAATTGGGAAGAAAGTTGGAAATGGAATGATACTGGGGAGGTGAGCTACAATATAGTGTGGGATGCCATGAAGGGAATGTATTAATTTAGCAAGTATAAAGAATAAACAGCTTAAGGATAAACAGGGAAAATTGAAAAAGAGATTAAGCCACTCCAGGAGGAACATGTAAGGACCAAAGATGGAAAGGTGTTTGATAGGATGCAAGTGTTAAAGATGGAATTGGTAGGGAAAGATATAGAAAAAGTAAAAAAGGGATTTGATTTATTTGAAGAGAGAGTATTTTGAATACAGTAATAGAAACTCAAAATTGCTACCAAGAGCGGCTAAAGAAAAAAGATAAAAGATAAATTGGAATTTTGATAAATAATAAAAGCGTAAGGTGTAATAAGACTAAGGATAAAGTTGAAATAGTAAGGGAATTTTATCAAAAATTATATTCTGGTAAAGAAATAGAAATAGAAAAATTAAAAGAATATTTAAAGAAATGGTCTAAAATTAAGATAATCCAAGAACATAAGAATAAAATGGAGGAGCAGATAACAGAAAAAGAAGTTAAGGAGGTTATAGCGAAATTGAAGATAGGTAAATCACTGGGGGAAGATGGATTATCAGCTGAATTGTATAAAGAGTTTAAAGAAATTTAGTTCCAAAACGCTTGAAACTGTTTAATTATATCTTAGATGGGGGACAAATACTGGTTTCATTGTATAGGTCTGTAATAGCTCTAATTCCTAAGCCTGGAAAAGATATGGAGAAAGTAGAAGCATATAGACCAATTTCCTTAATAAATCAAGATGCCAAAATATTTACTGCAATAAACGCAAATAGACTGAATGGTTTCATGACTAGCTATGTAAACAAAGATCAGGCAGGTTTTTTGAAAGGTATATATATGGTGGACCTAACAAGGAGGGCTGTGGATTTAATGCATATAGCTGAACAAACTAAGGGTAAGGTTGGGATTTTGTCTTTAGATATCTTTAAAGCATTTGATTCACTTCAATGGGTTACAATAAATGAAATTGTTGAGAATTATGGTTTTGGATTAAAATTTCAAAAAATAATTGAACAATTATATCATTGTAATGGGTGCAGACCTAAAGTTGGGACCAGGTGTCACCTTACTGGATGAGGTGGATAGTTTTAATATAGATGTGAATAAAAAAGATTTGTTATCTATTATACTGACAACAGCAAGGCAGTGTGTCCCAAGGAATTGAAAGAATGATACCTTGGTAAAAATGGAAGATTAGTATAGAGAAATGTGGGAAATAGCATTGAATGACAAGTTAACCTGGGAAATTAATTTGAAAAAGGGTATAATTAAGGCAAATAAAAATTTGGAATATATAGAAACCTTTTTTGGAGTACATCTTGATAGTGGGTAAAGGAGGTAGACCAGTACCAGGTCAACTTGAGTTTTTTGCGAAATAAAAGTTAAAAGGGATATCGCAATCTCCAGGGCTTTGTAAATATCATGGGTCTGTTAGTTTTTATTTCTTTTTGGTTATTCAATATTAGGGTGGTACTTAAAGTGGAAATGATTATAGTATTAGAAGGTTAAGAATAAAATATACATTTGTTGAAATAAATAGTTAAATACATAAGTGGTTATATATTATAAGGAATGGAGCATAAATGTAGTAAATAAGATATTAAAATGAGATTAATTTAAAATAGCTATATGAAAAGGTTTATTATTGAATACTTTATTGTATTTTTCTTTTTAATAGGTATTGTTTGTATTTTGTATGTTATTGATATGTACTGTGATATGATATGATTTTTTCTTTGTTGTAGTTTTTTCTGTTATTTTTTTTTAAATCAATAAAACATTTTTTAAAAATAATCAAAATACATGAAAATAATGCTAACATTAATTAAATTGATGACACATCTCAATCCAGTCTTGGGACCCTTGCGGTTGTTGACCCGAGTATAAGCCATGTCCCATTTTTGGGGCTCGTTTTTGGGGCTAAAAAACTTGGCTTATTTTCAAGTATATATGGTACTTCAGCTTGCTCTTTTCCCAAAGGGAAGTATACAGCTCTCCAAGCAAACGTGAAGTACAGAGAGAAGGGGCAGCATTGCATCTTGAGATTGCTAAATAAATAGTCAAGGGATACCATATTACTTTGAGTTAGTTGACATTCCCAGGGCCAGATGAACTCTATCCAAGGTTATTGAAGGAAGTGTCAGAAAAGATCTTAGAATTACTGTCATTGAGAATAAGAACCCACTATGATTTTTTCACACCTTTGTTAGACTTACTTACCTAACTTAATTAATTGCCTCTTCTTCTACCTTGCAGTATAGAGGATTCCACAAAGGATCTCCATTGGGCGCTCTCCTTAGACCTCTCTGTGGCACACCTCAGGTCACTACAGTGAACATGGAGGGCCTCCTTGATGTTGTCAATCCCCTTGATGTGAGGCCTGCCTCGGGATTTTTCACCCTACACTCGGACCTTCCATGCCTGCTGCGGGATCCTGGTTTCAGCCACTTGGTTGACGTGGCCAAACCACCGTAGCTGACCCTTCTTGATTGTACTCCTACCCTTGTTAGAATTATAGAACAATTGAGTTGGAAGGGCCTATGAGGCCATGAAGTCCAACCCCCTGCTCAATACAGGAATGCAAAGTAGATCTGACATACAGTTATTTAATTTTCTCCTGAATGCCTCCAGTGTTCGAGTGCTCACCACCTCCTGAGGTAATTGGTTCCATTGTCATACTGCTCCAACAGTCAAAATGTTTTTTCCTTATATTCAGCCTATATAATTTCCTGTAACTTGAGCCTGTCCTGCATTCTGGGATGATCAAGAACAGATCCTGCCCCTCCTCTGATAGACTATTTTTCAAGCATTTGAAGAGTATCTCCTGAAAGTCTCCTTTCCTCATGGCTAAATATGCCCAGTTTCTTCAGTCTTCCCTAATAGAGCTTGATTTCCAGTCCCCTGATCATCCTTGTTGCTCTCCTCTGAACTTGTTCCAATTTGTTGGCATCCTTCTCACAGTACTCTAAATGAAGCCCAACTAATGAGGCTGCATACATTTTACAAGGAGGCTCAACTTTGTTAGTCACATCTCAGGGTTTTCATGATGCTGCTTCTTTTTTCTCTCTTTCTGGGAAAGAGGGAGAACACATTTTGTTGGGGGAAGAGAAAAATGATTTTTTTAAACATAATGTAGTATGATAGTGAAGGGGACTGCGATGGCATAGTGGTTAAGATGCTGAACTTGCAACTTGATGGTTGGCAGTTCTACACAATGGAGTGAGCTCCCATCTCTGTCCCAGCTCCTGCCAACCTAGCAGTTTAAAAGCAAGAAATTGCAAATAAATAAGTAGATACCACTTTGGTTGGAAGGTAAACAGGATTCTGTGCACTTCAGTGTCTAGTCATGCCTGCCACACGTCCAGAGAAAACTTCTGCAGACACAGAGAGCACCGGCTCTTTGGCTATAAACAGAGATGAGAATCTATCCCCTAGAGCAGGGGTGCCCAAACATTTTTGTGCCAGGGGCCTGACCACACCCATGGAACAGCTGAGCAGGCCTGACCACGCCCCCAGAAGTAGGCACGTTTGCACATGCATGTCAGGAACCACTCCTGGAAGTGATTCTGAATGTCTCTGAGCATGCACAAATGTGTCCCTGCCATTCTCAGACGTGGTTTCGCCACTCCTGGAAGTGGTTTCATCTCTGCACATGTGCAAATGTGTCCCTGCTACTCCTGGAAGTGGTTTCATCACTCCTGGAAGTGGTTCTGTATGTCTTTGCACATGCACATATGTGTCCCTGCAACTCCCAGAAGTGTTTCAGGACACACATGCACATTTGCATACACATTCCCCATCCACTTCTGGGAGTGGCAAGGGTGTTTGGGGCCAGATGAATTGGTGTCGGAGGCCTGATGCATTTTAGGCACCCCTGCCCTAGAGTCAGATACAACTGACTTTCGAGAAAGGGTAACCTTTACCTAGTGTGATAGTACCAGGATCAAGTTGGCTAGGGAATGTTGGGAACTATGGTTCCAAAAACTGAACTGTTTGAGATCTCTTTGTTTGACAGCATTTTAAGTCATTATTGTAGTTGAATTTTCACAGTGGCCTGTATCTCACCTCTGCCTTTCTTTTCCTTGCTTTGCCTTCAAATTTTCCCCCATCAAGTACAAATGTGCTTTTAACACAGTTTTTCTTTTGTTTCTTTATGAACTTTCAAATAATAACA